>BLSH010215089.1:1466889-1490162 GCA_018402905.1 Glandirana rugosa | reverse complement strand
TGCAAGTGAGGAAGATCAAAAACAGCAGTGTTTTTATTGTCAATGTTTGTATATACTGTGTGTGTGTGTGTGTGTGTGTGTGTGTGTATATGTATATATATATATATACTGTATATATATATATACACACACACACCCTATATTGTCAAAAGTATCGGTGCGCCTGCCTTTACACATACGTGAGCTCTGTGGTCTCTGATGTAAGGGAGGCATTGGTTAGCAGAGACCCCCTTACATCAGAGTTCCCCTTAAATCAGGGTTTCCCTTTATAATCCAAAGCCCACAGAGATTCCCCTTACAGTGTAAGTGGAAATTCTGCAGACTCTGATGTAAGGGGGGCAGTGCGGACTCTGATTTAAGGGGCGCTTTGCAGATTCTGATGTAAGTGGGGCTCTGCAGACTCTGATGTAAGGGGGCTCGGCGGACTCTGATGTAAGGGGGGCTCGGCAGACTCTAATGTAAGGGGAATTCGGCAGACTCTGGTGTAAAGGATGCTCTGGGACCCCTGTTTAAAGGGGAATGCTGGAAACTCCAATGTAATGGGGACTCTGGGAATCCTGTGGATTCAGATGTAAAGGGGGAACTCTGTGGACTCTGATGTAAGGACTCAATTACGCTGAATTTAATCCATATGATTACAAATGTTATTTAATCACAGATATATGTATAGCATATACTACAAAAAAAAAAATGTTAAAAAATTGCCAGCCGCTGCTAAAGTGTTCGGGTTTGGCTTGAAAAAAAGGTGGCAGCCCTACCCAAGATGGCAGGAAGGGGGCCCGCTCTGGGACTGTAGTAAAAGGCTCCATGATGGGAGTAAAGGGCCCCGTGATCAATGGGAAGGGCCCTAGGCTCGGAGGGAAGAGGGGGACCTTTCATGGATTCTTGCACCGAGGCCCAGAAGGTTTTAGTTATGCCTCTGGATTCCATAAAATAGCTCAGGCTAATGTGATCATCATTGCATTAGGTTGATGAAGGGTTCCTCAGGCTAATTGATCATTAAATTAGCTTGGTGAAGGAGTCCTTAGGTTAATGTGATAGTTATCACATTAGCCTGGGGTTGTAAGGTGATTCGTTTTCATGTTTGAACAAATTTAGGTCTACTGAATAGGACAGGAGAGGCCTACTATGGAAAACCAATGGAAAATGATAAGGATCAGACAAGGTTCAACAGCTTCTCATCTTGCCAAGTCCGTGCTGAAGCTCAATGGGACAGTCCAGGCAGATTGAAAGGCCTTCCTCCAATGTCAATGGGCATCTTTAAAGTTTGTGGAATGCTAATGACAAGTAGCGGCTTCTTTTAATTGTTTTATGTGGAAGTCTCTAGCTGTGAGCAAGGAATGTTGGGGGGTGGAGGAGGATCTCTCTCTTTGTCTACCTTTTGTAGAAGGTGGTCTTTTGAGCATACAGATTCCTGTTGCTGTCTCTAAACTCTGTAACACAATCTTGTGATCTGCTTGGTATCATTGCTAAATATTTTACATTTTTTTTTCACATTGCAGGAAATCCTCAAGCCTCTGGAAGGAGACCCCACCTAACCCTACTGCTGAAAACATTGAGTAAACTGTACTTTACATAAAAAAAAAAATCTTCCAATGCAAAAGCCACTTAGAAGAAATCCGCTCTGAAGCCCAGCGAAGAACCCTGAAAATTCTATCAAGATCACACATAGGCTTCCCTAATAGACTGGACCAATAATGGTGTCCCATCTGCACCGGTATGGGAAAGTCCTGCCTCTGTAGAGTATAGTCAGCTGTAGGACCTCTCAGTGACTCTCTTTGGCCTCAGGGCAACGGCGCCTGAAGAAGACTAAGGAACTGGTTCAACTGCATTTTTTTGGTTTTTATTTTAAGAAATCATTATCACTCAGGTGTGGGCTTGGAGTTTTGGAGACTTCATTTGTTCAGTGATCGCATAGCATAAACTTTATACTTTTGCTACCTCATCTTCCCAGGGCATTGACTTTCTCTGGCAGTCTGTCTGGATCACTACAGGTATGGCGTACCAGAATTTAAGCAACCCGGTTTACAGTCCTGGACCTACTGCAGACACTGGAGGGATAAAGATCTTCAATGATATGGTCCACTCGTACTTGGACTTGGTGCAGAGAAATGCCTTTCCTCCGGGTGAGTGGACATGTTATCATTATTATTATACAGGATTTATAGAGCGCCGACAGTTTGCGCAGCGCTTTACAATATTAGGGCAGACAATACAATTACAATACAATTCAATACAGGAGGAATTAGAGGGCCCTGCTCGCTAGAGCTTACAATCTAAGAGGGAGGGTTGAATGATACGAAAGGGCAGTAAACTGCAGGGGATGAGCTGATTGAGAAAATAAGGAGTGCAGTTAGGTGGTGGCAGGATAGGCTTCCCTGAAGAGAAAAGTTTGAAGGTGGATAGATTTGGGGAAATTCTGACCAATTGGGGTAGGGAGTTCCAGAGGATGGGAGAGGCTCGGGAGAAGTCTTGGAGGCGAGTATGAGAGGAGGTGATGAGGGAGCTGGAGAGCAGGAGGTCTTGGGAGGAGCGAAGAGGATGGTTAGGTTGGTATTTTGAGACGAGGTTGGTGATGTAGCTGGGAGCAGAGTTGTGGATGGCTTTGTAGCTGATTGTTAGTATTTTGAATTTAATTCGTTGGGCGAGTGGCAGCCAATGGAGGGATTGGCAGAGGGGGGTGGCAGACGTTGAACGGTTTGTAAGGTGGATGAGTCTGGCAGCGGCATTCGTGATGGACTGGAGAAGGGATAGTCTATTTAAAGGTAGACCAGTGAGGAGGGAGTTGCAGTAGTCGAGGCGAGAGATGACCAGGGAGTGAATCAGGAGCTTTTATTATAGTAAATCTGTGTTTGGAGAACATCAAGGCTACCATTGTTCTACCTAATAATGCCAACTGCCCCTCTTGTCATGTTCATCATTTTGCTTCGTTATACTCAACCTAGAAGAAGATCCAGATTTTTGTCATTCCTCCATCCTTTTGCTTTCTACTTACCTGGCAAATGATTTAACCCCCTTCAATACTGGGCACTTTTACCCCCTTCCTGCCCAGGCCAATTTTCAACTTTGAGCGCTGTCACACTTTGAATGACAATTGCGCGGTCATGCAACACTGTACCCATATGACATTTTTATCATTTTTATCAGACAGATAGCTTTCTTTTGCTGGTATTTAATCACCACTGATGTTTTTATTTTTTGCTAAATAAATTTAAAAAAAAAGACAGAAAACGTTGAAAAAAAATGTTTTTCTGTTATAGAATTTAGCAAACAAATAAACATACTGATAGGCTGCACTGATGGCCACTGATAGGCTGCACTGATGGCCACTGATAGGCTGCAGTGATGGACACTGATAGGCTGCAGTGATGGACACTGATAGGCTGCAGTGATGGACACTGATAGGCTGCAGTGATGGGTACTGATAGGCTGCAGTGATGGGTACTGATAGGCTGCAGTGGTGGGTACTGATAGGCTGCAGTGGTGGGTACTGATAGGCTGCAGTGGTGGGTACTGATAGGCTGCAGTGGTGGGTACTGATAGGCTGCACTGGTGGCCACTGATAGGCTGCATTTATGGACACTGATAGGCTGCACTTATGGACACTGATAGGCTGCACTTATGGACACTGATAGGCTGCACTTATGGACACTGATAAGCTGCACTGATGGGTACTGATAGGCTGCACTGATGAGGCACTGATAGGCTGCGGTGATGGGTACTGATAGGCTGCGGTGATGGGTACTGATAGGCTGCACTGATAGGCTGCACTGATGGGTCTTGATAGGCTGCACTGATGGGTCTTCATAGGCTGCACTGATGGGTACTGATAGGCTGCACTGATGGGCACTGATAAGCTACAGTGATGAGTACTGATAGGCTGCACTGATGGGCACTGATAAGCTGCAGGAAAGAAAATCGCTCCATCTATGGCCGGCTTTAAAAAGTATTAAAGCCCAGCAACTAGCATTTTCAGATGGAAGTCAATCAGTGACAGCCACTAGGTTACCATTAAAGAGGACCTGTTATCAACCTAAACAACCTACCACAGAAAAATCACATTTTAGTGTTTTTCCTTAGGGATAATTTACACTATTGGTTGGAGGGTGGTAAAACCTAGTGATTGGGCCACGTTTTTACTGCTGCTCAACCACTCCCCCTTTAGCTGGTAAGTCAGCGGCTGGGGGAGTACACATGCTGTGGCCACAATGCTTTGATTTGCGGCTGGAACAATACCCCCTGTTGCATGGGCGGGCATTACTGCCCGCCAAATGTAACCCACTCAAGCGAATAGGGCCTCGCTGCAACTGCCCCGCAACTGCTTGCAATTAACATGGTTGCAGAACGGTAGTCTGGCATTTAGGGGGCGATACAATGTCTCCTCACCGCCTGTCACGTGCTCCGTGAAGTGAAAATGTGGCCTTAGGGCTCTTTAACCCAGGTGTTAAAAACAGGTGGTTGGGTGGCCTGTGCAATATAATGCTTATTATCGCTATAGGTACATTGATGCACGTTAACCATTTGCGGTTAAATTTATTGCTGCAGAGTAGCGGCCCGCGGCGCTGGATCATGTACATGTACCTAATCCAGCACTTCCGGGCAGAAGGCGCACGTGCTTGCCCCCACCCCGGCTATGCTCCCATTCACTACAATCCGATCAGCAGGTGCTGGCCAATGACTTATGGCAGGAACCTCATTGATTGGCTGAGCAAATGACAGCAGAGTGCCCTGTGTACGTAAACAACACAGAGCTCTCTACAGTCATCAGCGATGTGCCGTTTTTTTTTTCCCCCTGCAAAGCACGCAGGAAAGTGTTTTTGCTGCCAGGAGGAAAGGCATATAGGAGAGCTGGGCAAACGCCCTGTGTGCATGGGGCTTTTGTCTGACCTGAGATATTAGTCAGCTGATGTGGACCAAGGAAAGGAAGTAACTAAAGGGGGAGTTATACTTCCCTGCCACTACAATGAGCAGCATCTTGGGTAGTCCATGTGGATTTTCCCCTTAAAGCAGAGTTCCACCCTTTTAAAAGTCAGCAGCTACAAAAAGTGTAACTTTTGACTTTTAATAATCAGACACTCACCTGTCCCACGCTTCAGCGATGCGGCCGCCAGAGGCCTCACTCTTCTCCCCCTCCTCCATGTGATGCCGGCATCACAAGTGTGGGCGCCTGGCTTTGACTTCAAAGCCACGCACTGTGAATGGCCGGTGTATCTTCTGGGACCCGCGACGTGTCCCAGAAGATCACCGGGAGGGAGGGGGGGAAGGCGAACTTCCTTCTGGTTCCACGCCACCAGGACAGGAAGTGGGACCTGGGTCCCTGCCCTCCCAAAAAAAATGACATGCCAATTGTGGCATGTCAGGGGGTCACCTTCACTTAAAGCGGAAGTTCCACTTTAGGGTGGAACTCTGCTTTAAGATCCTGGTGGCCAACCTGTGGCCCAAGGGCAGCATGTGGTCCTTTGGTATATGATGTGCAGCCCTCGGCCCTTAGCAGTCTGTAGTGGGAACATTGATAAGGGTAATAGCATTGATCACTACTATTTTCATGTAACATTTTCCCAGTTTCCTATTTTCTTCTCCAGAATATCCCTACCAACAATGTATCCTGTCCTCACTCTCTGACCCGCTGATTTCCTTAATTAGGTCTTCAGTCTCTGACCGTTCTCTCCAGCATTACATATATTCTGAGCTTTTTTTTTCTCAGGGAATATGTGCAGGAATTCAACCAGAGTGCAGAGTTCAGGGGTGCCTAAGGCCAGCCATACATGGTTTGAATCTTGGCCGGTTCAGCAGGAATCAAATTTGAACCGTTAATGGGCAGACTGAAAGTACCAACTTGATTGAATGATCAACTTGGGTACAACCAGCCTGCTGGATTCTCTTGCGATTACCGCTAGTGGCAATGGCTCGGCAGGAGGGATTCCCGCATCAACACTGTCTGTGTTGATGGGGGAATCGAGCAAATATCTTTCCTGCCGCCCGTGGAAAGAGCTGTGTATGGCCAGCCTTACACACAGAGTGCATGGTTCAGGGGTGTGCTGCACATAGAGTGAAGAATTCAGAGGTGTGCTACGTACAGAGTCCGGAATTCAGGTGTTCATTACACATAGAGTGCAGAGTTCAGGGATGCGTTACGCATAGAGTGCAGAGTTCAGGGATGCATTACATGTAGAGTGCAGAATTCAGGAGTGTGCTACGTACAGAGTGCAGCCCCCCCCAGCCCCCAATACTTAGCTGAGTCTCATCTTGATTCAGCGATGTGCTCAAGAGCAGTTGCTCTCTTGGGTCTCTTCCTCCTCATTGGCTGAGACAGCAGCGGCGGGAGCCTACCGCTGTCAATCGCAGCCAATGAGGAGAGAGTGGGGAGGGAGGGAGCGAGCCACACTCCACGTGTGAATAGATACACAAAGCAGTGGCTTGGGAGCGAGCTTGCTCAAGTGCATCTATAGCAAGCAGCTTGCTATAGGGGCACTCAGCAGGAGGGGGCAGGAGCACCGTACGCAGGTACGTTTGACATAAACGTTTTTTTTTACAAAAAACACTTTAACCCCTTAGAGCTGGTGCCTCCTGGCCCTTTAAGGGATTTAGAATGCCGGGCGGGGGGGGGGGCTTGTGGTCATGTGACCGCTGTGATTGGCTGTCATGGCAGTCACATGATCGGAAAGCTCTCGATCGCAAGCAGCGGCGCAGGGCGCACGCTCTCGGCACAGCTCTATTGGCACTATTGCGCAGAAATATGCGGCCGCTCGGTGCCAAGGCCACATATTTGTGTGCACTCGGTGGGAAGAAGTCAATACAAACTTGAATAAAATCGTTTTTTATTAAATCAGAGTTTAGTGTCACTTTAAAGCTGAAGTTTAGGAATGTCGGCTTTATTTTGCCTATTTACATTGGTACAGCTTGGTCACCTGGGTCGTTCTGTATTTTCACAGATCGGTCCTGCAGAGGGAAGGAGAGAACCGGAGAGCAGAGACAGGATAGGCTCCTGTCCCCATGTGTGCCCTCTCCACCACAGCACCCGAGGCACGTGCCTCTCTTGCCTCTGGGCCAGCCCAGCCCTGCTTATAACTAATTAATGGAACATACCTGTCAAAAAGCACAAGGAAATGTTCAAAATTTGACTGCAATGCAGAATGTTACATAACATAATGCAAGCAACAGGCAGTAAAAATGTGCATGTTGTGTGTTTTAGTAATGCTCTGCATATTTGCCCTTAAAGGGTAACTCCACTTTCATGGGGAAAAAATACCAAAAAATAATCTAGCTAGCACATATTTTTTTTTTTTCATTTAACTTGATTGCTATCACAAGGGGGTTAACAAGCCCCGTATGCGATACCATGGGAAGATGACAGGTCCTCCTTATGGAGACATTGGGGGTTTATTAGCCCCCCAGTGTCTCCCCTGCCCTCCACCATAGCTACTCAAGCACAGATCTCACTTTATCATGACAGCTGTGAACCCAGAAGTGACATAATACTTATTGCTTCCAGGTTCATATGTTGCAAGGGGGATCAGGGAATGGATTCCCTTATCACCTCCTTTCTCTTAGTTACTACCATTTTTAGCGGTCCTGGACTCCCCGGAGGAACAGCAGAGCCTGGGAACTACAAGAGGTACAGGCGGAAGGGGGAGCAGCACCTTTGGAGCCCTGTAATGGTTAATCAGGCAGCTCTAGAGCCATCCAGATCACTTTTACCATAAAGCCCTCGCCAGCTGTAAAGATCAATACCAAGCTCATGGCTGCAACAGCTGAGAGCTCGCTTTAACCCCTTGTTCACCATGCCGTTTATAAACGTACCTCAGTAGACAAGAGGTTAAAGTGATATTAAAGTCTTGTTTATTTTCGTTTAAAAATAACAAACATTATACTTAGGTGCTCTATGCATCGGTTTTGCACAGAGCAGCCCAGATCCTCCTCTTCTTGGGTCCCTCGCCGGCGTTCCTGGCCCCTCCCCCCTGCCGAGTGCCCCTACAGCAAGCAGCTTGCTATGAGGTCTCGGGGTGACATCTGCAGGAATCTCAGCACTGAGGTCTCGGGGTGACATCTGCCGGAATCCCACCACTGAGGTTTCAAGGTGACATCTGCCGGAATCCCACCACTGAGGTTCAAGGTGACATCTGCCGGAATCCCACCACTGAGGTCTCGGGGTGACATCTGCAGGAATCCCACCATTGAGGTCTCGGGGTGACATCTGCCGGAATCCCACCACTGAGGTCTCGGGGTGACAACTGCCGGATATCCCACCACTGAGGTCTCGGGGTGACATCTGCCGGAATCCCACCACTGAGGTTTCAAGGTGACATCTGCCGGAATCCCACCACTGAGGTTTCAAGGTGACATCTGCCGGAATCCCGCCACTGAGGTCTCGGGGTGACATCTGCAGGAATCCCACCACTGAGGTCTCGGGGTGACATCTGCAGGAATCCCACCACTGAGGTCTCGGGGTGACATCTGCCGGATATCCCACCACTGAGGTCTCGGGGTGACATCTGCAGGAATCCCACCACTGAGGTTTCAAGGTGACATCTGCAGGAATCCCACCACTGAGGTCTTGGGGTGACATCTGCCGGAATCCCACCACTGAGGTCTTGGGGTGACTTCTGCCATGATCCCACCACTGAGGTCACGGGGTGTCATTAGAATGTAACCTGTGGTTTAACTCTCCAGCCTCCGGCAAAAACTGGAATAGGTTTTGGGCAACTATTTAATATATTTTCTCACATATATCAGAAGTGCAAACAAACTATCATCTTTCTGCAATAAATGACTCTACACAGGGCGGTGGACATGTGATCCAGAGATGAAGGATTTGGTTGCAGTGGCTGGATATATTTGATTATGTTCTTGGCAGTGTGTCTATTCCCTATGAAGACTGGAACACATCCGTCTTGTTTCCATGGACGCCGCGCTCTGTCTAGTTCTGTTCTGCATGCAAATAAACTAATTTGGCTGGAAACTGGTAAGCAGAATTGGTTGAACGGACATTGTTACATTTGCCTGGACTTTTCCTAAAACAAATCTCTCACAAACTTGATGGCCTTAAAACGGTTGTAGCATTTTTTTTCGCCTGCAAGGTAATGGCATACTGTGCTAGTATGCATTGCATACTAGCACATTATGTTAAACATACCTTAAAACAAAGTCCTCCCACACAGAGATGTCAGATCCATCTTCACCCGTCTTGCTTCCAGGTTCATGGACTCTAGCTCTGTGACTGGCTGGAGCCGCAATGACATCACTCCAGCGCTGGAGCCGCCGGTCACGGCATGGGGCTCTGAAGAAATGGCACGGTTGGCTGCTCCTTCAGAGCTCATGTGCCAGTGATGTTAATGGCAACATGTACAGTAAATATCTCCTAAACTGTGCACGTTTAGGAGATATTTACATTACCTAAAGGTAAGCCTTATTATGGGCTTACCTATAGGTAAAAGTCATGCATGGACTTTAACTTCCACTTTAAATTGGCATAAAAAAGTTTAAATGGGCACCCAACCTGCAGAGGTCCTCAGCATGCGGATGGAAAATTTTAAATCTATAGTCAGTGCAATGGTAGATGTCACTCCCCTGCCTATCTGCCTTATAGAAAGGCTTACAATACAGAGCTGTAAGGTAGGCGGGTGGTACCCCTTCCATGTTCCCCTCCTCCTTGTACGCCAAGTAAGGGTTGCATAAGAGGCCTACCCGGGGGTGGGTTCTTCTGGGCTACGCTAGGCACTTAGGTTAGGGTCATTGCTTTAAGTTTTTGTTTAGAGTTTAAAGTTCATCTTAAAGCCCAACTGAACTTTCAGGTTAAAGCGGAACTAAACCCTCCTTTTGCTTTCATCTAAGAAAGGCTGCCATCTTGGCCTCTGTTTGATCTTCAACTGCCATGGTGCTGCACATGTGATCAGCCATTGGATGGTTTGATAGTTTGGTTGAGAGCACAACCAATATGACAGTTATATTCCGGCAACTATCTGTAACTGTTTAATTGGTGGGTTTAGTTCTGCTGTAATCCACTAAATGCATTCCAGGTGCATTAAAGCGGTTGTAAACCTCAGACATTAAATATGAACAAAGCATATACCTCTTTAGTGTGTACTTGTCTCGGTCCAGAGCACAAAGTGTAATTTCTGTCGGCTGCCTCCTTCCTCTGCTATCTGCATGAGTCACTTCTGACATGGTGTACTGACACCAAGAGCAAAAAGGTGACATAGAGGGGATCTCCAACATACAGCTTGTGATTGACAGTCACAGCTCTGTTCCTGAGTGCTGTGTGAAGGGGTATGTGTCTCTTCTTTTCAATCAGCTCTCAGAGCTCTCCTCACTGAGCTTTGTAGAGTGTAATTTCAGCTCTCCAACCCCTTTTTTTCTGAACGTAAACAGGCTTATAAATTCAGCACTTTGAACGTATATAGAGAAGACTGTATATAAACAGGTACAACTTGTATAGGAGGATTTGTTTCATCTCTGTGTATCACCTGAGGCCATTGACTTCACTGGGCATATAGAAGCTTCTACAACCACTTTAAAACAGCCACAGCCTGGTTGGAAAAGCCTGTCTCTTGCCAGCATGCTGCACAGAAGGACCCTTGCTTTCTATGGGAAAGTTGTGGTCTCAGTTCAGAGGTCCAACATGTAGGACGCCGCTACTTCACACATTGGGACCAGGAGTGTAATTGGCTTTAGCCTTTTAGGGTGTCCCCACTATCCTCCTGGTTGCAGGCATAAGTAGTAAGGAGGAGTGGAGCAGAGTGGTGAGAGCTAGAGAGTACAGTTAATGTTACTCAGAGATGGAGCTTAGACCCTCGAGGGGTATTTAGGGCCTACACAGAACTAAAAATGTAGACTGACGATCGACCAGCCTTCCTCTTTGGGAAGCAATGCTAGATGTTCTAGGCTAAAAATGCTAAGAATGGCTGGTCTTCATCAAGTTTTTTTGGTCTGACCATTGTTGCATCTCATAACCATGGTTTCGATGTGCCTATGGCCAACTCTACATGCTTTAGAGCAGGGTTTTTCAACCAGGGTTCCGTGGAACCCTAGGGTTCCTCCAGAGGTTGCTAGGGGTTCCTTGAGCAATGGTCAATTTCTACCTCTCAGATAAATTCCCAATGACATCATTGATCTTTTTAGCTATCTGTAAGGGGGGAATTCTTCCCAATGACCACAAGTGTAAGGAGCATTCTTCCCATTGACCATCACACTAATGTATCATGAGTTGTAGATTTTTAATTTTTAGCCGGGGTTCCCCGAGACCGGAGAATTATTTCAAGGGTTCCTCGGTGTTGAAAAAGTTGAGAAAGGCTGCATTAAAGGTCGGATGTCTATGCCATGGCTTCTTTAACAACTTATCACTCTGACAAGTTCTATCAATGTATTTCCATGTCTGGAGCCCGGTTACAACAAACAGTCCTCTGCTAAAGGCCAATCTCTCAGATAAGCCCCTTTCTTCCATAGAACGCCTCTGATTTTCCCAGTCTTGTTCACATATTAGTCTTCTGCTTGTCAGTAAAAGCAAATATTTCCAACAAAACTTCTGTTCATCAGAGTTTCACCATGTGTATACCTAAAAAGAGCAATGCAAATAGAAAGTGATTCATGTGAAAAATACACAAAATTAACAAAGATCACGCACTCGCCAAACAAATGTATATACTGTATGTAATAAGTTTGTATATTGCAGCTGGTTACTGTCATGTGTTCTTATCATTCCTGTGCTAGGTTTCCCAGGTCTGTACACCTGCTCTGCCCATTATGAGGGTTTCCCATCATCCCTGCACTGAGTTCCCGGGTCTGTACACCTGCTGTGCCCATTATGAGGGGTTCCCACCATTCCTGCGCTGAGTTCCCGGGTCTGTACTCCTGCTGTGCCCATTATGAGGGTTTCCCACCATCCCTGTGCTGGGTTCCCGGGTCTGTGCACCTGCTGTGCCCATTATGAGGGGTTCCCACCATTCCTGTGCTGGGTTCCCTGGTCTGTACACCTGCTGTGACCATTATGAGGGGTTCCCACCATCCCTGTGCTGGGTTCCCAGGTCTGTGCACCTGCTGTGCCCATTATGAGGGGTTTCCATCAGCCCTGGTAGAATTTTTATTTGTTTTATACTATGGAGAATATAACAGGAGGAGGTGGGACGCACAAAGATGGCTGAGAACATCCAAAACTCCCAGGTGGACAGGAAGAGATTTGAAACTTCTCTCCGGGAGAGCCCATTCAAGGCATATAGGAAGTCAGGGGGGCCAATTGTCTCTATCTGTACCTAGAGAGAAGCAGAACATGGCTGACTGATGGACTTGCCTTGGTCAGATGTGCTGGAACATCAGTATAATGTGTGTTGGAAGATGACACATAAGCTGGGCTAGGCTCCATTCACACTTGTGCGACTTCAAAATCGTGTGATTTCCGTTGTGACTTTGGACGAGTGCGACTTTGGCTTTGACCATGTGACTGTGTGTGCTCTACAAAGTCGCACACAAGTTGCGTGTATATCATTCAGGTGCGACTTTAATGTGGTTTTTGAGGGTTTGCATTGAAGTCTGTGGCCCTCATGTCACCTGAAAGTCGGACCAAAGTAATGCTGGAGCTACTGTAACCGCCTCTCGCCCGCTGTATAGACAAATGACGGAGGATGGGATCCCCTCTTGTTCTGGGCTGACATCATGTGACGTCACCTGGGCTCGCCATGATTGCGCACCCCTGTGGGGGGGGGGTGCAGTGCGGCGATCGCGGGTGCAATGTATCCTTGGGACAAGGCACGACTCCGATCTCGGTAAAGAGTCCATGACACGACTCTTTACCCATGTGATCGGCTGTATCCAATCACAGCTGATCACATGTAAACACAGAAGTGCCATGTATTGGCTCTCCTCGCCTCACGCTGACAGAGTGTGAGGAGAGGAGAGCCGATCAGCGGCATCTCCTCATCAGGGTGCTGATCATCATTGCAGCCCCAACAGTGCCCATCAGTGATGCCAATTTGTGCCCATCAGTGACACCAATCTGTGCCCATCAGTGAGGCCATTCTGTGCCCATCAGTGATGCAACTCAGTGCCGCCCATCAGTGCCTGCTCGTCAGTGCCGCCCATCAGTGCCCATTAGTGCCACTCATCAGTGCCGTCCATTAGTGCCGCCTATCCTTGCCACCTATCATTGCTCATCAGTGCTGCATATCAGTGCCCATCAGTGCTGTATATTAGTGCCTCCTCATCAGTGCCGCCTCATCAGTGCCCATCAAAGGTGCATATTAGTGCTTCCTCATCAGTGCCCATTAGTGAATGAGAAAAATTACTTATTTACAAAGTTTTCTGACAGAAATTTTTTTTTCCAAATTTTCGTTCTTTTTTATTTTTTAGCAAAAAATAAAAAACCCAGTGGTGATTAAATACCACCAAAATAAAGCTCTATTTGTGTGAAAAAAATGATAAAAAATGTCATATTGGTACAGTGTTGCATGACCGCGCAATAGTCATTGAAAGTGCGACAGCTCTGAAAGCTGAAAATTGGCCTGGGCAGGGAGGGGGTGAAAGTGCCCGGAAAGGCAGGTGGTTAAAGTCCCTACAACTTGCACAGATATGAACGGTACTCAAAACATGGGGTGCAACTTGTCATGTGGCTTTGGGGCCCAAAATCGCATGACAAGTCGCACAAGTGTGAATGGGGCCTCAAAACTGGAATAGCAGATGGACGCCAAATTCATCAGAACTGTTTTTTTTAGTATTTTGTGTTAATCATTGTGATCTTTATTTTATTTTCCAGCTTTCACTAAACAACTATTGAATAACTCGCAAGCACTACTCAATAACTACCAGGAAGTAAGTGTATTGTTATTGTGATAAAGAGTCAGGCTAAAATGTGGTATATAAAGGGAAAATGTGTTTTCAGTGAGTAAATGTAGAAGACGAGGCTTTTTCTGGCACTTTTCCTTTACACATTTAAATCTGTATTTTTTTTGCTAGAAAAATTACATAGAAACTCCCAAACAAATATATATATTTTTTTTTTAGCAGAGACTCTAGGGAATAAAATGGCGATCGTTGCAATTTTTTATGGCGCATGGTATTTGCACAGCAGTTTTGCAAATGCAATTTTATTGGTACAGTACAGTACCTCTTTGGTAATCTTGGGCAGAGCTGTGTTCCTCTTTGCGCCATATACACTACATTACCAAAAGTATTGGGGCATCTGCCTTTACACGCACATGAACTTTAATGGCATCCCAGCCTTAGTCCGTAGGGTTCAATATTGAGTTGGCCCACCCTTTGCAGCCATAGCAGCTTCAACTCCTCTGGGAAGGCTGTCCACAAGGTTTAGGAGTGTCTATGGGAATGTTTGCCCATTCTTCCAGAAGCGCATTTGTGAGGTCCGACACTGATGTTGGACGAGAAGGCCTGGCTCGCAGTCTCCGCTCTAATTCATCCCAAAGGTGTTCTATTGGGTTGAGGTCAGAACCAGTCAGGTTCCTCCACCCCTAACTCGCTCATCTATGTCTTTATGGACCTTGCTTTGTGCACTGGTCCAAATCATTTGGTGGAGGGGGGATTATGGTGTGGGGTTGTTTTTCAGGGGTTGGGCTTGGCCCCTTAGTTGCAGTGAAGGGAGATCTTAAAGCATCAACACCAGGTGGCCCTGCCCCTTAGCTATTTAGAAACTGACAAACAGCGGAGCAGGCAGACGGCGGGAGCCTTTGGCACGAGCAGAGCCTTTTTTTTTTTTCAGGTGGCTGCCAGCTTAAACAAATTGAATCTGAACTGCATCTAAATTGCAGCTGAGCAGCTACTTTGGAAATGTGCAGTAAAAACTGAGGGAAATTTGCCCCGGACATGTGTGGACGGAGTGTTACGGGGGGGACCCATTGTCTCCAGGTGCAGCTACTTCCTCCTTCACATCTGCGCCCGTCATTGTATAAAGTGTGCAGTCACCGGAGTTCATTGTGTGAGCAGTAAACATGCAGATGTATGTTAGATAAGACATCCTGCCTGCTCTGTCCATGGCCGACAGACAGCAAGTGGGGAATGCCCACAACTATTTTATGTTCATCCTCTTCCTCCTCTATGCTTCTGCTTATATTTTGCCTTCCCTGGTCCCCCCCCACACTCACCCACACCCCTTCATCATTATGCTAATTAATTTTTAAATCAAACCTTACAGTCTTCATTACATACCTTATTTTAGACTCAGTGATGTCATCACTGGATCTCTGCTCTTCACTATACCAGGGGTCTCAAACTGTGGCCCTTGGGCCGCATGCGGCCCTTTGGTAGCCTTTATCTGGCCCTTGGGCCACTATTCCTCCCACTGATATGAGGCGCTATTCCTTCCACTGACACCAATAGCAGGGCGTAATTCCTGCCACTGACACCAACGATGGGGAACGATTTCTCCCACTGATACCAATGATGGAGCACTATTCTTCCCACTGATACCAATGATGGGCCACTATTCCTCCCACTGACACCAATGATGGGACACTATTCCACCCACTGATACCAATGATGGGACACTATTCCACCCACTGACACCAATGATGGGGCACTATTCCCCCCACTGGCACCAATGATGGGGCCCTATTCCTTCCACTGACAGCAATGATGGGGCACTATTCCTTACACTGATACCAATGATGGGGCACTATTCCTCCCACTGATATGAGGCGCTATTCCTTCAACTGACACCAATAGCAGGGCATAATTCCTGCCACTGACACTAACGATGGGGATCTATTCCTCCCACTGACACCAATGATGGGGCACTATTCCTCCCACTGATACCAATGATGGGGCACTATTCCTCCCACTGACACCAATGATGGGGCCCTATTCCCCCCCACTGGCACCAATGATGGGGCCCTATTTCCCCCACTGGCACCAATGATGGGGCACTATTCCTTACACTGACACCTATGATGGGGCACTATTCCTCCCACTGATACCAATGATGGGGCACTATTCCTCCCACTGATACCAATGATGGGACACTATTCCTCCCACTGATACCAATGATGAGGCACTATTCCTCCCACTGATACCAATGATGAGGCACTATACCTCCAACTGACACCGAATGATGGGGCACTATTCCCCCTATTGACACCAATGATGGGGCACTATTCCTCCCACTGACACCAATGATGGGGCACTATTCCTCCCACTGATACCAATGATGAGACACTATTCCTCCCACTGACACCAAATGATGGGGCACTATTCCCCCTATTGACACCAATGATAGGGAACTATTCCCCCACTGACACCAATGATGGGGCACTATTCCTCCCACTAACCACAGGCGCTATGTAAATGACCACTAACTATTAGGCACTATTTATTCTCACCGACACTGGGCCCAGGACATTCTCTACCTTCACTGGCCACAGTCCGGCCCTTCTAAAGTCTGAAGGACAGTAAACTGGCCCTTTGTTTGAAAAGTTTGGAGAACCCTGGTCTATACAATGCAGGATGATCATGCCTGGAGGGAGGGTGCTGTACACCAGGGTGAAGTGAAAGCCAGGTCTTTAAATGTTTCCTTCTCTTCCAGATACTGACGTATGAAATCGGCTATCTGGTGGCCCTCGCCATTGGCGCGCTCTTCATCATCGTGATGACACTGGTGGGCCTGTTCTTCGCATGCTGCCGGTGCTGCGGGAACTGCGGTGGAAAGATGTACCAGAAGCAGACCAAGAGGATGACCTGCAAGAGGCGCTTCATCTACTTCTTCCTGCTGATCATCACTCTCGTCATCCTGTGAGTACCCCACAATACAACCTACCTCATCCTATCTATGATACATAGCAGGCTGATCCAAGGTACTGTACCCACATCCACCAATTACGATCCGTCTTCTATCAGTTCCGTTTTTTGTATAAATATTTCATGTGTGTGTGTATATATATATATATATATATATATATATATATATATATATATAAATGTATTTTAGCAGAGGCCCTAGGGAATAAAATGGTGGGTGTTGCAATTTTTTCTATGTCACACTGCATTTACGCAGGAATTTTTTAAAAGCTAATTTTTATGGAAAAATATACGCTTTGATAAATTAAAGTGCACACGAACACAATACCCAGTTTTTAGGTAAAATATAAAAGATGATGTTACACCGAGCAAATAGATCCCTAACATGTCATGTTTTGCGTATGCTCGCATAGAGTTACACAGGAGGTCTGGGTGTAGAATTATTGCTCTCACTCTGACACGTGTGGTGCGATCGCCATTTAAAATATGCATGCGGGACTTACGTGTGCGTTTGCATTTATGCACAAACAACGGGGGAATGGGGGTGCTTTAAAAACACTTTTGATTGTTTATGTAATCTAAAACTTTTTTTTTTTATTACACTGTCCTTTTATTATTATTTTTTTTATCAACTTTATTGCTATCACAAGGTATGAACAACATCCCTTGTGATAGTATGGGTCGCGTGACAGGTCCTTTTTATTTATTTAACATATATATATTGACAGTATGTATATATATATATACTGACAGTTTTGAAGAGCTTATTATTGGAAAAAATAATGAATTAAAAAAAAGCAAAACACAATATATACCACCATTTTTTTGTAAAATGTAAAAGATGATGTTACGCCGAGTAAATATATACCTAACATGTCACATTTTAAAATTACGCACACTCGTGGAATAGCGACAAACTACGTTACTTAAAAATCTCCATAGGCAATGTTTTCAACGCCTTTACAGGTTACCAGTTTAGAATTACAGAGGAGGTCTAGTGCTAGAATTATTGCTCTCGCTCTAATGTTTGCGGCGATATCAGACATTTGTAGTGCGAACGCCGTTTACGTATGCGTTTGCTTATGCGCGCAAGCATGGAGGGGTGGGACGCTTTCATTCTTTTTTCCTTATTATTAACCTTACTTTTTATTTTTACATTGCCCCTTTCATTTTTTTTTTGTATCATTTTTATTCCTAATACAAGTAATGTAAACATCTCTTGTAATAGGAATAAGGCTCCATGCTACTGGCGTGGGGGGGGGGGGGGTGTATGTGTGCTGAATAAGTCCATGCTGCTGGCCCTGGGGGGTGGGGTTGGTTCATTGCCACCCCCCCCCATAAAAAATACATGAGCCGTCACTCATTTGTATATTTTCTATGTGCTGGATTTTTCTTTAACCACTTCAGCCCCGAAAGGATTTCACACTTTAGGACCAGAGCACTTTTTGCGATTCGGCGCTGCGTCACTTTAACTGACAATTGCGCGGTCATGCGGCGTTGTACCCAAACGAAATTTGCGGCCTTTTTTCCCCACAAATAGAGCTTTCTTTTGGTGATATTTGATCACCTCTGCGTTTCTGATCGCCGCTATAAACAAAAGAAGAGCGACAATTTTACAAAAAGACCCAAATTTATTACTTTTTGATAAAATAGAAATCCAAAAAAAAAAATATAAAAAAACATTTTTTTTCATCGGTTTTGGCCGATTTATATTCATCCTCATATTTTTGGTTAAAAAAATCGCAATCGGCATTTATTGATTGATTGGTTTGCGCAAAAGTTGCCGCATTTACGGATGATGAGAATTAATTTCTGGGAGTTTTATTTTTTTTATTTCTTACTAGTAATGCGATCTGCGATTTTTAGCGGTACTGCGATATTTCAGTGAACATATCGGACCATTTTGACACTTTTTTGGGACCATTGGCATTTATACAGCGATCAGTGCTATAAAAATGCACTGATTACTGTGTAAATGCCATTGGCAGTGAAGGGGTTAACCTGCAGGGGGCGCTCTAAGGGTTAACTGTGTTCCCTGGGCGTTCTAACTGTGTGTGTGGGCTGCCCTAGCAGGGGAAGGGAAGTGATCACAGCTTCCATGTAGAGGAAGGCTGTGATCACAGAACGGAGGTCCGTGTTTACTTACACGGACCTCCGTTCTTTCAGTGCCGGGGGGCCATCGCGGGTTGCCGGCGGCGATCGAGTCCGCCGCACCCGCTCCCTGGCTCCCCCCTGAACACAGTGAGCGCGCGGGCGCGCCTTTGGCGGCGTGCGCGCTCACAATGCTAGTTATCGCGGCCGCCGTCCTGTGACGGCGGTTCGCGATAACGAACCACCTTGTCGCTGTCACGCTGCGGCGGGCGGTCGGCAAGTGGTTAAAGTGGTTCTAAATTCAGATTGTTTTCTACCTTAATGCTTTCTATGCAAAAACCTGTAACCCCCAACCACCCCTCTCCCTCTATACATAACACTTACCTGTCCTGTATCGATCCAGCACTGTGCTCACCTGCAGGTCCCCCTGTCTTCTCTCCGCTGTCTCATTGGCTGTCATTGGTTATTGGCTTCCGCTGCTGCCAGTCAAATCCAGTGAGCAGGGGTCGAGAGGCGGGGCTGAGCCGGGCTGTGTGTGTCAGTGGACACACACAGAGAGCCCGGCTCAGGAGCGAGCCCGCACGTCTGCCCCATAGGAAGTGGCTTGGCTATGGTGACACATGGAGAAGAGGAGGAGCCAGGAGTGCCAGCGGGGGACCCCAGAAGAGGAGGTTTAGTGCTGCTCTGTGCAATACCATTACACAGAGCAAATAAGTATGACATTTTCTTTTATTTCAGTAAACAGGTGCTTTAGTTGTAATAAAGAATTTCACGTCTGTTGCTTCTCGCGCGTGACCATGGCAGCATGGATTCCTGGACGTACCGACAGTTCTACCCTGAAATTTGTATCCAAAACAAAGGTGTCCTGTCATTGTCTCTGGAGCTTTCTTGGTTATTATTAGGGGAGAAGACAAAGCATTCAGTGTAATATAAACCTCTGGGCATTGGAACTGTTCTTTAAAACAAGCATGATACAGCAAGCAGACGCTGTGGAGGAGGGGAAGGGCAACACGTTTCACACTTCTCCTAGTGCTTAATTACAGTGGGGAAAATAATGATTGGCTCCCCTGCAGATTGTGTAAGTTTGCTCACTTACAGAAAAATGAAGAGTCTATAGTTTTTATCATCGGTGTATTTTATATGATAGAGACAGAATATCAACCAAAAATTCAGAAAAAAACACATAATACAAATGTTATACAGTAAATGGAGTTGGAGTTCAGTGAGTAAAATAAGTATTTGATCCCCAAACAAAACATGACTTAGTAGTTGGTGGAGAAACCCTTGTTGGCAATCACAGAGGTCAGACGTTTCTTGTAGTTGGTGACCAGGTTTGCAGACGTCTCAGGAGTTTGGTCCGAATGTGATGCGATTTCAGCCATACTATTTGTATGGCTGAAATCGCATCGCACAGAGATCGTATGTGATGTGAACAGCAATGCTCTGCGAATCACATGCAATGTCTTTATTAGGTACACCTTGCTAATACCGGGTTGGACCCCCTTTTGGCCTTCATTCTTGGTGGCATAAATACAATAAGGTGTTGTTGTTCCTCAGAGATTTTGCTCCATAGTGACAATGATAGCGTCATGATGCCAATCTCCCGTTCCACCACATCCCAAAGGGTCTCTATTGCATGAGATGTGGGGAGTGTGGAGGCCATTGGAGTGCAGGGACCTCATTGTCCAGTGGTGAGATGATTGGAGCTTTGTGACACGGTGCATTATCCTGCTGGAAGGAGCCATCAGAAGATGGGGACACTGCAGTCATAAAGGGATGGACATGGTCAGCAAAAATACTCAGGTAGGCTGTGGTGTTTAACCACTTGCCGACCGCCGATCGGCATCTGACGGCGGCAAAGTGGCTCGTTCCCGCAAATCGCCGTCATACGACGGCGGCTGCGGGAACGTGTATAGTGAGCGCGCGCGTGCCGCCGGAGGCGCGCCCGCGCGCTCACTGTGTCCAGGGGGGGCCAGGGAGCGGGTGCGGCGGCTTCGATTGCCGCCGGCCACCCACAATGCCCCCCCGGAGCGAATGAGCGGAGGACCGTGTATGTAAACACGGACCTCCGCTCTGTGTGAGGGGGAAGGGCTGTGATCACAGCCTTCCTTTACATGAAGGCTGTGACCACTTCCCTTCCCCAGCCAGGGCAGCCCCCATACAGTTAGAACACGCCCAGGGAACATAGTTAACCCTTAGCGCGCCCCCTGCAGGTTAACCCCTTCACTGCCAATGGCATTTACACAGTAATCAGTGCATTTTTATAGCACTGATCGCTGTATAAATGCCAATGGTCCCAAAAAAGTGTCAAAACGTTCCGCCATGTCCGCTGAAATATCGCAGTACCGCAAAAAATCGCAGATCGCCGCCATTTTTAGTAAAAAATAAAAAAAATTTAAAAACCCCAAAAATGAATTCTCATCACCCGTAAACGCGACCACTTTTGCGCAAACCAATCAATAAACGCAGATTGCGATTTTTTTTATCGCAAATATGTGGAAGAATATAAATCGGCCAAAAACGGTGAAAAAAAATGTTTTTTTATATTTTTTTTTTGGATTTGTATTTTAGGAAAAAGTAAGAAATTTGGGTTTTTTTGCAAAATTGTCGCTCTTCTTTTGTTTATAGCGGCGATCAGAAATGACGCAGCGGTGATCAAATACCACCAAAAGAAAGCTCTGTTTGTGGGAAAAAAAGGACGCAAATTTCGTTTGGGTGCAACGTCGCACGACCGCGCAATTGTCAGTTAAAGCGACGCAGCGCCGAATCGCAAAAAGGGCTCCGGTCCTAAAGCTGGAAATCCTTCCGGGGCTGAAGTGGTTAAACGATGCTCAATTGGCACTAAGGGGCACAAAGTGTGCCAAGAAAATATCCTCCACACCATTACACCACCACCAGCCTGAACCGCTGATACAAGGCAGGATGGATCCATGCGCCAAATTCTGACTCTACCATCTAAATATCGAGCTGAAATCCAGACTCATCAGACCAGGCAATTTTCTATTGTCCAATGTTGGTGATCCGGTGACAATTGTAGCCTCAGTTCCCTGTTCTTTGCACTGACACCCTCTGCAGATCACAGGGGCAGTAGGTTTTGAATGCGGTGCGGGAAAGGCACACAGGTTGTGGGTTCCCCGCACCGCGCTCTGGGGTGAGCCTGGGCTAACGCACAGTGCAGAGAAACAATGAGGAACACTTCAAGGCCCCATACGCACAGGGCGTTTGCCCGGCTAGCCTCCTGGCAGCAGTGTTTTGGCAGGAAAAAAAACCTTGACATGTGTAAACGCATTTAGGTGCATTTGGGCATGCCAAGCACTTGGGCATTAATTCATTTTATTAACCAGAATCAGGGCTTTTTTTTCAGCGGAAAGCGGGGGAACGCAGTGCCCGCACCTTCAGCACTGAATGCATGTAATGGCAAGGGATGCTGGAAGGTCTATTGTCCCTGGTGGGTATCTATTTTTGCGAGGGGGATCTATTGTGGCTGGGTAAGTCTATTGTCGCTGGCAGGGATCTACTGTGGAGGAAGAGGTTTATTGTTGCTGGGAGGGATCTACTGTGGAGGGAAAGGTCTATTGTCGCTAGGAGGGATCTACTGTGGAGGGAGAGGTCTATTGTTGCTGGGAGGGATCTACTGTGGAGGGAGAGATCTATTGTTGCTGGGAGGGATTTACTGTGGAGGGAGAGGTCTATTGTTGTTGGGAGGGTTCTACTGTGGAGTGAGAGGTCTATTGTTGCTGGGAAGGATCTACTGTGGAGGGAGAGGTCTATTGTTGCTGGGAGGGATCTACTGTGGAGGGAGAGGTCTATTGTTGCTGGGAGGGATCTACTGTGGAGGGAGAGGTCTATTGTTGCTGGCAGGGATCTACTGTGGAAGGAGAGGTCTATTGTTGCTGGGAGGGATCTACTGTGGAGGGAGAGGTCTATTGTTGCTGGGAGGTATCTACTGTGGAGGGAGATGTCTATTGCTGCTAGAAGGGATCTACTGTGGAGTGAGAGGTCTATTGTTCCTGGCAGGGATCTACTGTGGAGGGAGAGGTCTAGTGTTGCTGGGAGGGATCTACTGTGGAGGGAGAGGTCTATTGTTGCTGGGAAGGATCTACTGTGGAGAGAGAGGTCTATTGTTGCTGGGAAGGATCTACTGTGGAGGGAGAGGTCCGCTGTTGCTGGGAGGGACCTACTGTGGAGGGAGAGGTCTATTGTTGCTGGGAGGGATCTACTGTGGAGGGAGAGGTCTATTGTTTGCTGGGAGGGATCTACTGTTGAGGGAGAGGTCTATTGTTGCTGGGCTGCTGGAAGACCTGTTGTTGTTGCTGGGATGCTATTTTGCATCTAGGAAGGGTCGTTGTTATCTGGAGAGAGAGGTGTCATCTAGGAAGGGTCGTTGTTATCTGGAGAGGGAGGTGTCATCTAGGGAGGGTCGTTGTGATCTGGAGAGGGAGGTGTCATCT
>BLSH010215089.1:1453328-1464956 GCA_018402905.1 Glandirana rugosa | reverse complement strand
TGGAACCAAGGAATGGTGATTGGAGGGGGGTAGGGGGTGGAACCAAGGGATGGTGCTTGGAGGTGGGTAGGGGTGGAACCAAGGGATGGTGCTTTGAGGTGGGTAGGGGTGAAACCAAGGGACGTGCTTGGAGGTGGGTAGGGGTGGAACCAAGGAATGGTGCTTGGAGGTGGGTAGGGGTGAAACCAAGGAATGGTGCTTGGAGGTGGGTAGGGGGTGGAACCAAGTGACGTGCTTGGAGGTGGGTAGGGGTGGAACCAAGGAATGGTGCTTGGAGGTGGGTAGGGGGTGGAATCAAGGGACGATGCTCAAAAGTGAGTTGGGGCAGCAACAAAGGGCGACTCAGAAGGGGGGAGTTCCTGCACCTATAAGTCCTGATCAGAATAATAATTTATTCTAGCCATTGAAATGAATTAATGCTCAATCGCTTGACGTGCCTAGCATTAAGGCCCCATTCACACCTGAACGTCTTGAAGCCTGAAGCTACAAAACGCTGGAGGGGAAAAAAAAATCAATAATTCTGTATGAAGACGGTTCACATCTCCACTCAAATACGCCTGAAGCCAAACGACTGCAGCTCAAACAAGTTCTGTAGGTATTTTTGTCACGCAAATTGGGCAGATTCTGGCGTTTGTATCCCATAGAAATTAATGGAAATGTGCGATTTGGGCATTTTTGCGCTTTTGTTACACGTGTTTGCGCGATTTTCAGCTGAAATAAAAGCTAAAAAAAGCTGAACTACCTAGCAACAAATGAAGCAATAGATATAGTATTCTCTATTGGCTAATACAAAAATGCCAAAAGCCCAAAAACGCTGCCCATAAACACGCAAAAATGATCCAAAGTCACGCGTCAAAACAGCTGAAAAAGCTCAAAGACACGTCGCTCAGGTGTGAATGCAGCCTAACGCGCGTTTAGACACGTCAAGCCTTTTTTCTGCTACAGCGCTGCTGCTCCTGCCTCTATGTGTGCATGGACAGAGGCTAACATGCAGGGAGGATTAGAGGCTGGAAAAAAGAAAACGCCAGACGCTCCTAAAAGCGACATTAACATTCAGTGTGCATGAAGCCTAGAATGTCCTATGTAGAACTAAGTACAGATACACAGAGAAGAAGAGTCAAGGGTTCCGGCAAGGTGACCCCAGAAGAAGTTTGGGGCCATTCTGTGTAATACCCTTGTACAGAGCAGGTAAGTGTAACATTGTTTTTTATTTTGGGAAAAAAAACTTTTAACCTTACACCTGCTTTAGTTGTAATAAAGAATTTCATGGCTGTTGCTTCTCGTGCGTGCACCAAGAATGGTGACGTTGGCAGTATGGATTCCTGAATGTACCAACAATTCTACCCTGAGATTTGTATCCACAACAAAGGTGTCCTGTCATTGTCTCCAGAGCTTTCTGGGTTATTATTAGAGGAGAAAACAAAGCATTCATGTCTCCAGGCTTGTGTGTGTTCCTGGAGAGGGTTCTGTATGAACACAGATGACTGCCGGGAAGGATGGACTGCTTTTGGGCAGAGGGCATCAAACGTTGGGTAGTCTGTATTCACATATTGACCCAGAGATTATGGATAGAGAGCATCAAATGTTGGGTGGTCTGTATTCACTAGGAGAGTTCACATATTGACCCAGGGTTCATGGGCAGAGAGCACCAAATGGGTGGTCTGTATTCACTAGGGGTGTCCACATATTGACCTGGGGGTTATAGGCAGAGGGTATCTAACGTTGGGTGGACTGTATTCACTAGGAGAGTTCAGATATTGACCCAGGGTTCTTGAGCAGAGGGCACAAAACGGGTGGTCTGTATTCACTAGGGGTGTCCACATATTGACCCGGGGTTATGGGCAGAGGACATTAAATGTTGGGTGGTCTGTATTCACTAGGAGAGTTCACATATTGACCTGGGGGTTATGGGCAGAGGGCATCAAACATTGGGTGGGCTGTATTCACTAGAAGTGTTCACTTATTGACTGAGGGGTTAAGGGTAGAGGGCATAAAACATTGGGTGGTCTGTATTCACTAGGAAAGTTCACATATTGACCCAGGATTCTTGGGCAGAGGGCACCAAACGGGTCGTCGGTATTCACTAGGGGTGTCCACATATTGACCTGGGTTTATGGACAGAGGACATCAAACGTTGGGTGGTTTGTATTCACTAGGAGAGTTCACATATTGACCCAGGGTTCATGGGCAGAGAGCACCAAACGTTTGGTTTGTATTCACTAGAGGTGTCCACATATTGACCTGGGGGTTATAGGCAGTGGGCGTCAAATGTTGGGTAGACTGTATTCACTAGGAGAGTTCACATGTTGACCCAGGGTTCCTGGGCAGAGGGCACCAAACGGGTCGTTTGTATTCACTAGGTATGTCCACATATTGACCTGGCGTTATGGGCAGAGGACATCAAATGGTGGGTAGTCTGTATTCACTAGGAGAGTTTACATATTGACCTGGGGGGTTATGGTCAGGGGGCATCAAACATTGGGTGGGCTGTATTCGCTAGGAGAATTCACATATTGACTCGGGGCTATGGGCAGAGGGCATCAAACATTGGGTGGTCTGTATTCACTAGGAATGTTCACATATTGACCCAGGATTCTTGGGCAGAGGGCACCAAACGGGTCATCTGTATTCACTAGGGGTGTCCACATATTGACCTGGGGTTATGGCAGAGGACATCAAATGTTGGGTGGTCTTTATTCACTAGGAGAGTTCCTATATTGACCTGGGGGTTATGGGCAGAGGGCATCAAATATTGGGTGGGGTGTATTCACTAGGAGAGTTCACATATTGACCCGGGGGCTATGGGCTGAGGGCATCAAACATTGGGTGGACGGGAAACATTGACCCGGGGGTTATGGGAGAGGCAGAGGGAGCAGCCTTAGGCTAGGTTCATACAGCATCTGATCCTATTTCAGAGGGAGGTAGAGCAATGGCTCCCAGGTATTCAGGAGGTCATAGTACCAGCCTCTCGCAGCATATAGATCCACCTATGAGAAATATAGGGTACCAACGTCCATTGTCGTTTTGCAGGTGGTTGTGCAATATTAAAGCTTCTATGTTGGAGATCTGTTTACTCAGCGCAACCTCCTCTTTTCTAAAAATGCGCATGTGTGTCCTAAAATGAACCTTAATGTATGTCCTACTGGAAATTTGCACTTGATAAAATGTCTCATGTGACATAAAAAAATGAAAACTACCGCCATTTAATTCTTCGGGGGGTGTCTGCTTTCAGAATATATAATATGTTTAGGGCTTTTAACTAATCTTCAGTCCTAAAATGAGGATTTAAAGGTGTGTGCAACAAACATAAATATCTGGCAGTGAAAGGGTTTAAGGTTGCTGTCGTTGTTTCCATGTCCCCCGAGAACTCATTTCTATTTTTTTCCCTACCTCTGTTCACGGATCTCGTTTTCTCCCGGCAGGGCTGGCGACATCTGTGCGTTTTACAGCAACAGCAAAATAGACACGGCAGTGAAGAACGCCTTCCCCACCTTTAATAATACTGTGGATAACCTGAAGACCTACATCAATGCGGTGCCGCAGGTGAGGCCAAGCTAGCATATCTAACATGAATACCTAAGATAATAGAAATATTGGAGGAATGATCCCTGGGTGTCATCAGAAACAAAACCAGAAAAAAATGGGACTTTATGACCGGGGGGAAAAACAAATCCTAACACGTGTTCGTAAATCTGTCCATATCATCTCAACTACTTTGTGTATCCAAGTAAATTATCCACTTCAAGACCGCCCACAGTCCATTGACGCCATTGACGTCATCACTTTGACGTTAAATACTGTTGTTACGGCAGCAGCTAGCTACCCAGTATTTTTTTGTACGGCGGGCAATTCTGCGTCTAATAAAAGTGGTCCCGTTGGTGGATTCACCACGGGATCGCTTTTATAGGCGGTGGAAGATGTGTCCCCTCTCACCGCCTCCCGGTCGTCTCCGGGCTTACCAGACCTGCCGGTTAGCCCAGAGCCGTTCCGATCCATTGGATGAAGGGTAGGAAGCCAAGTGAGGGCAGGACAGCCCCCATTCGGCTCTATGCCCTTCGAGGACTGAAGCGACGTCGGACGTCACTTCCACCTTCCGGCCTTAAAGGGATGACTTTTTTCTCCTATTAAAAGCAAAATTACTTTATTCTTTTGCTTTTAAAATGATACTAAAGGGTCCCTTTTATAAAAAAAAAAACGTCATACTTATCTCCTCTGTGCAGTGGTTTTTGAGTGGCCCCTAACCCCATCTTCTGGGGTCCTCCAGCGGTGCTCCAGGCTCCTCCTCTTCCACACTTCCCTGGTAGTCACCTGTGCCGTCACGCTCCCGAGTCCTGCTGTTGTGTGTATTCGGGATATAGCCACGTCCTCCCGGGTCACTGGACTTGATTGACAGCCACGGGAGCCAATGGCTCCCCAGCTATCAATCCAGCCAATGAGGACCGGAGTAGCTCGGGTGAGCTGCAAGGCTCGTCCCCGCCACGGGATTGTTTTGGGCTCATGTAAGTAAAGGGTGGGCTCGGGGGGGTTGCTGCAGGTGAAAAGGTTTATCATTTTAATGCATAGAATGGTGAAAAACCTTGAGGGTTTACAACCCCTTTAAATGTAAATGTGAGATCTGAGGTCTTTTTGACCCCCAGATCTCGCAATAAAGAGGACCTGCCATTCTTATTTCTATTACAAGGGATGTTTACATTCCTTGTAAATTAATAGGAGTGAAAGTAAAAAAAAAATTAAAGGGACGGTGTAAAAATAAAAAATAAATAAGAAAAAAAATTGAAAGCGCCCCAAGCCCTTGCACAGAAGCGAGCGCCACACACACATGTGAGATATCGCCGCGATTGTTAGATAGCAATAATTCTAGCGCTCCTCTGTTACTCTAAACAGGTAACCTGTAAAACATTTTTAAAGCGTCGCCTATGGAGATTTTTAATCCGTTCCTTGCCGAATCATTGTAAAATGACGTCGGCAGGAACCCTTCGTCGATCCAGGCCGACATCATATGAGCGCGGCGATCTCAGATCGATTGTGTCCCCGGGGTTGTGTCGTGTCATTTCCCTCGGACAAAGCCCAGCTCCGAACAGTGTAAAGAGCCAATGGAATTGGCTCTTTACCACGTGACCGGCTGTGTCCAATCACAGCCGGTCACATGATGTAAACAAACCGCGGTAACAAGCTTGTTACAGCCAGATGTATACACCAAGCACACTGATCACCCCCCCCTAATAAAGAGGACCTGTCACCACCCCATCAAAGTACCTATCACAGCCCATCAGAGTACCTGTCACCTGTCCATCAAAGTACCCGAGTACCTGTCACCTGTCCATCAAAGTACCCGAGTACCTGTCACCTGTCCATCAAAGTACCCGAATGCCTGTCACAGCCCATCAGAGTACCCGAGTACCTGTCACCAACCCATCTGAGTACCCGAGTACCTGTCACCAACCCATCTGAGTACCCGAGTACCTGTCACCAACCCATCTGAGTACCCGAGTACCTGTTACCATCCCATCTGAGTACCCGAGTACCTGTTACCATCCCATCTGAGTACCCGAGTACCTGTTACCATCCCATCTGAGTACCCGAGTACCTGTTACCATCCCATCTGAGTATCCGAGTACTTGTCACCAACCCATCTGAGTACCCGAGTACCTGTCACCAGCCCATCTGAGTACCCGAGTACCTGTTACCATCCCATCTGAGTACCCGAGTACCTGTCACCAGCCCATCTGAGTACTTGAGTACCTGTCACCAGCACATCAGAGTACCCAAGTACTTGTCACCAGCCCATCTGAGTACTCGAGTACCTGTCACCAACCCATCAGAGTACCCCATTACCTGTCACCAGCCCATCAGAGTAATCTAGTACCTGTCACTAGCCCATCTGAGTACCCGAGTACCTGTCACCAGCCCATCAGAGTACCCGAGTACCTGTCACCAGCCCATCAGAGTACCCGAGTACCTGTCACCAGCCCATCAGAGTACCTGAGTACCTGTTACCATCCCATCTGAGTACCCGAGTACCTGTTACCATCCCATCTGAGTATCCGAGTACCTGTCACCAACCCATCTGAGTACCCGAGTACCTGTCACCAGCCCATCTGAGTACTTGAGTACCTGTCACCAGCCCATCAAAGTACCCGAGTACCTGGCACCAACCCATCTGAGTACCCGAGTACCCGTCACCATCCCATCTGAGTACCCGAGTACCTGTTACCATCCCATCTGAGTACCCGAGTACCTGTCACCAGCCCATCTGAGTACTTGAGTACCTGTCACCAGCACCTCAGAGTACCCAAGTACTTGTCACCAGCCCATCTGAGTACTCGAGTACCTGTCACCAACCCATCAGAGTACCCCAGTACCTGTCACCAGCCCATCAGAGTAATCAAATACCTGTCACCAGCCCATCAGAGTACCCGAGTACCTGTCACCAGCCCATCAGAGTACCCGAGTACCTGTCACCAGCCCATCAGAGTACCCGAGTACCTGTAACCAGGCCATCAGCATACCAGAGTACCTGTCCCCTGCCCATCTGAGTATCCGAGTACCTGTCACCAGCCCATCAAAGTATCCGAGTACCTGTCACCTGCCCATCAGAGAACCTGAGTACCTGTCACCAGACCTTCAGCATACCCGAGTACCTGTCACCTGCCCATCTGACTACCCAAGTACCTGTCACCAGCCCATCAGAGTACCCGAGTACCTGTCACCTGCCCATCAGAGTACCCGAGTACCTGTCACTAGCCCATCAGGAGTACCCAAGTACCTGTCACCTGCCCTTCAGATTACCCGAGTACCTGTCACCAACCCATCTGAGTAACCGATTACCTATCTGCAGCCCATCAGAGCACCCAAGTACCTTTTACCAGTCCTCAGATTACCCAAGTACCTGTCTCCAGCCCATCAAAGTACCCGAGTACCTATCTGCAGCCCATCAGAATACCTGAGTACCTATCTGCAGCCCATCAGAGTACCCGAGTATCTATCTGCAGCCCATGCCTCATAGAATATACCTCGGTGTTTGCTTTCCAAAATTGAGTCATTTTGGGGGTAATTCCACTGTCCTGATGCTCCAGGGCCTTCAAAAGTGTGATAGGTATGAATGAAATTTTATGTGTAATTTATGCTCTTAGAACGCCTGACGGTGCTCCCTGCATGTTCGGCCTCTGTATGTGGCCAGGGTGTGTAAAAGTCTAACACATGTGGTATCGCCATACTTCGTCCATGCACAAGTCTATCTGTTATGTCTACAGGACAGAAATGGATAGGAAATCCCTGGAATGGGACACAGATGGGCACCCATCAGGGGTTTTAACCATTCACTACTTTATCCAAAAAAAAACAACCATTTGCAACCAGGTGATTGGTAGATCGTGATCCCGCCCACCACCTCTCAGACTCCATATTGGAGCAGCAATAAGAAGCCCTACACTCTTCCTTGGCTTTGATTTGCCTGTACTACTGACCTCTGAACTAAGCTCAGCATTACTTGCTACTGACCTACAGTGGGGGAAATAATGATTGGTTCCCCTGCAGATTGTGTAAGTTTGCCCGCTTACATAGAAATGAAGGGTCTATCATTTTTATCATAGGTGTATTTTATATGATAGAGACAGATTATCAACCAAAAATCCAGAAAAACCACACGATACAAATGTTATATTATTGAGTTGCAGTTCAGTGAGTAAAATAAGTATTTGATCCCCAAGCAAAACATGACTTGAGACTTGGTGGAGAAACCCTTGTTGGCAATCACAGAGGTCAGACGTTTCTTGTAGTTGGTGACCAGGTTTGCACATCTCAGGAGGGATTTTGGTCCACTGTTCTTTACAGATCTTCTCTAAATCCTTAAGGTTTCTTGGCTGCCACTTAGCAACTCGAAGTTTCAGCTCCCTCCATAAATTTTCTATAGGATTAAGGTCTGGAGACTGACTAGGCCACTCCATGACCTTAATGTGCTTCTTCTTGAGCCTCTCCTTTGTTGCCTTAGCGGTATGTTTTGGGTCATTGTCATGCTGGAAGACCCAACCATGACCCATCTTCAGTGTTCTGGCTGAGGGAAGAAGGTTCTCATCCAAGATTTTATAATACCTGACCCCGTCCATTGGCCACTCAGTGCGGCAAAGTCGGTCTGTACCTTTAGTAGAGAAACCGCCCCAAAGCATAATGTTTCCACCTCCGTGCTTGGCTGTAGGGATGGCGTTCTTAGGGTCATAGTCAGTATTTTTCTTCCTCCAGTTGAGTTAATGCCAAAGAGCTCAATTTTGGTCTTATCTGACCACAGCACTTTCTCCCCATCCTTTAGATGTACATTGGCAAACTTCAGATGGGCTGTACATGGGCCTTCTCAAGGAAGGGGACTGCAATTTCAATCCATGGCGGTGTATTGTGTTACCAATGGTTTGTTTGGTGACTGAGGTCCCAACTGCCTTGAGATCATTCACAAGCTTCTCCTGTATAGTTCTGGGCTGATTCCTCACTTTTCTCATGACCATCCTCACCCCATGAGGCGAAGCCTTACTTGGAGCTCCAGACCGAGGGCGAATGGTGGTTATTTAGCATTTCTTCCATTTGCGAATAATCGCTCCAACAGTTGTCTTCTTCTCACCAAGCTTCTTGCTGATGGTCTTGTAGCCCCTTCCAGCCTTGTGCAGGTCTACAATCTTCTCCCTGATGTCCTCTAACAGCTCTTTGGTGTTGCCCATGATGGTGAGGTTTGAATGGAAGAAGGAGATTCTGTGGACAGGTGTCTTTTATACAGATAACGAGATGTCGTTAGGAGCTGTTTCTTACATTGACCGGACTAATCTGTGTACCACATGAGGACATGTGTCCATTTACACCTGTTGGCATCCAATCCGATCCGCTAAAAACAGATGGATGGAGATCTGTTCCCCTTCCATCTGGTGGATCAGATCGAATGGCAGTCGGGTGTAAATGGACAAGCAGGTCCGCTTACATCAGAGAGCCCACAGAGGAGAAAAACTAAAAAAAAAAACAAAAAAGAAAACTAATGCAGCCACAACATCTAAGGACTGGTAAGCTCCAATATAATACATTCTTGATTTTTTGGGTTTAGATAAACTTTAATGACAGATAATTCCTGTATCCCTCTGTCAGGGTAAATCTCTCCTTTCACCTCTAGATGGAGACATACAATACTTGCAGATTATCGTATTCTATCCTGATGATTATTTTACTTATATGGGCAATTATTTGGTCGGTTTTTCAGCATCTTTTGTTTCCTTCCTAGGATGTTGACGCCATTACTAACTCCAGCAGCGTACCTATAAACCAAGCCAACAGCAGTATTATTGGTAAGCGGGACAAATAATTACAATATTTGGGATTTTTTCAGGGTTAAAAAAAAAGTAACCAGCGAATTGGAAATAATTTTAAAGGGGTTGTATACCCAGGCAACGGAAAAAAAAAACCTGCAAGACAATAGCATAATGAGCTAGTATGCACCGCATACTATTTATTTATTTCAGGTACTTATATAGCGCTATCAATTTACGCAGCGCTTTACATATACATTGTACATTCACATCAGTCCCTACCCTCAAGGAGCTTACAATCTAAGGTCCCTAACTCACATTCATACATATACTAGGGCCAATTTAGACAGGAACCAATTAACCTACCAGCATGTGTTTGGATTGTGGGAGGAATCCGGAGTACCCGGAGGAAACCCACGCAGGCACAGGGAGAACATGCAAACTCCAGGCAGGTAGTAACTCATTATGAAATACTCACCTTGGAATGAAGATCCGTCAGGGCTGCTCAGTCCCCTCTGAGGGAGCGGACATCTTCCCTCAGATCTTGCTTTCGGTTACGCGGCACCGGCGCTGTGACTGGCATGCGCGGGGGAGCCCATCTTTCCGGCACATCATCTTCACCGGGACATCGCGGCGCATGCGCTGTAACGTCGCAGCTGCGCAGGTTTAGGAGATATTCAGGTTTAGGAGATATTCATTTTACAGGCTTAGTAGATATTCAGGTTTAGGAGATATTCATTTTACAGGTTTAGGAGACATTCATTTTACAGGCTTAGGAGATATTCAGGTTTAGGAGATATTCATTTTACAGGTTTAGGAGATATTCAGGTTTAGGAGATATTCATTTTACAGGTTTAGGAGATATTCAGGTTTAGGAGATATTCATTTTACAGGTTTAGGAGATATTCATTTTACAGGCTTCGGAGATATTCAGGTTTAGGAGATATTCATTTTACAGGCTTCGGAGATATTCAGGTTTAGGAGATATTCATTTTACAGGTTTAGGAGATATTCAGGTTTAGGAGATATTCATTTTACAGGTTTAGGAGATATTCATTTTACAGGTTTAGGAGACATTCATTTTACAGGTTTAGGAGATATTCAGGTTTAGGAGACATTCATTTTACAGGTTTAGGAGATATTCATTTTTATTATAGGCTTACCTGTAGGTAAAAATCCCTTTGGAGGGTTTACAACCGCTTTAAAAAGGCCAACTGTAACCTAAACTTTATTTTTTTTCCTATAGTGTAAGAGAAATGAGAGCACCATCAACAGTTCATCATAAAATGTATTCCACATCAATCACCGACGCGTTTCGGCACACAGAAATTCCCCCTTGATCGGGGCTTGTTAATAATGGTGGATCGAGGACAAACGGTGATCGACTGTAGTAATGAGGAGAGGAATGTATGTGGTTTCAGATGCCCCACATGGTGCTGTACATACAGAACCTTCTTCTCATTACTACAGTCCATGATCATTTGTCACCGACCCAACATTTTTTACAAGCCCTAAAGGGGGAGTTTTCAGGTCCGCAAAATGTGCTGGCTGTTGATGTAAAATGCATTTTTTGATGGACTGTTGATATTACTTTCACAGATTTCTATTTTCAAAAGTATAAAAGTTACAGAGAATAATGATTATGAGATTGTGAAACCAGGAGTAGCTAATAGAAGAATGTAAGGCGAGCGCAGCACGAAGTGGTACAGGAAATACAGACGTCAATATTACACTGAACACTGCAAAATGCCACTTTCAGAAAAAGAAGCAAAACCTAAAAAAAAAGAAACTTGTTAGTCAAGGTTAAATTCCAACTCAAGAGAACCGGAGAGATTCTCTTTAAAATGTGTTGCCCCCCAATGGAATAGCTCCGCTTTCCGGGAATAGGGTAGAAAGAGAAGCTCCCCTCCCCGCCCTGGCCCCCCAAATGGGATCAAACTGTATCGGCCAGGAAGATAGCCGATAGAAGGACCGGCTATGTCAAACTAGGGTAAACCCCCCGGTCCCGCCCCTCCCCTCGAAGAGAAAGATGGGATAAGGGCCTTTCGCCTCGATAAGGTAACCCCCCGTTGTGTAAAATTTCTCTTAGAGAGGCCAAGAGAACTCAACCTTAAATTGGAACTGATTGTTCAAAGAAAAAAAAATCCAAAACGAAGAAAAAGACTTTCACCGTAAAACGTCACAAGTCACATTATAACTGCAGACATAAAGGACATGGTGAAGCACGACGCGAGCGGAATGTAAGAAGATAATCGATGAGGACCAAAGTGTTAGAGTATTAGTAATAAGAGACATTGAAAATATGAAAACTTTTATCTTTAGACACTTTCATTATAGTTGTCAGGTAGTT
>BLSH010215089.1:1405447-1415913 GCA_018402905.1 Glandirana rugosa | reverse complement strand
ACCGTCCCTTGTCTCTGCCCCTAGCCACCTCCAAGCACCATCCCTTATTTCCGCCCCCTACCCAACTCCAAGCACCGTCCCTTGTCTCCGCCCCCTACCTACCTCCAAACACCATTTCTTGTCTCCGCCCTCTACCCACCTCCAAGCACCATCCCTTGTCTCCACCCCCTACCCATCAACAAGCACTGTCCCTTGTCTCCACCCCCTAGCCACCTCTAAGCACTGTCCCTTGTTTCTACCCCTACTACACTATTTCCTATATGGTCTCCACCCCAAGTTTCTCCATTCCCATATAAGTCTATGAGAATGCAAAACCCACTTGAAGCTGGTGAGAAGGAGGCCAGTGGTACCTGCCAAAGTGCACAACCCAAAGCCCGCCAACACAGGTTCCTACCCCTCCCTCCCCCAGCCTGTGAAAAGAGAAGCAGCAGACTGATGAGCTCACCTCTCTGCCACCCTGCTGTCTCCTCCTATCAGCATGCTTCCTGTTAGCACTGCAGCACAACCAATTGGCTCCCTGTGCGGCTTCTCCCTCTCCCAGTCTGAGCTCTGTGGTTGCGTTGCAGCCTATATTGAGCTGTCAGCTTAGTTAATTTTGCCATGACACAAGGGGGAGGGGTACTGTGACAATATATTTGTGCTTATTATATATTCAGGGATATTCTAATATTCCTTTTTTCGCAATTTTCTCTTTTTTTCTGTCTCACATACAGGCGTCTCTGAATAATGCTCTTGCAGCTATTGATGCCACTCAGAACTACGTGGACACTCAAGTGGTTTCAATAGTGAAGAATGTGAGTTTTTATAATGGGGTGGATGGATACAGGATATGCACATGTGGTTGCAAATGGCCATATGGCGTGCACTATCTGAGCTTTTTCTCTGCTGGGAGTGACGGATGCGGCATACAGTTGCCACTAGTCAGCCTGCACAAGTCAATGATAGGCTGCAGCTGTATGCATAGATACCGGTCCGTATGTGCCTCCTCAGTCTGCGTTCAACCCTAGGGCTCGTCAGGACCCCGAATCACCTGCTGGTGGTACTGTGCTTCCCAGAATGGAAGGATGTAGTTCCGGTGTTCACCAGCAGGTGTCTCCCAGCAGCCAGCAGTTTCAAGTAATCAGGCTCCACCTTATGCTGGCTGCTGGGAGGGTGTATACTGTAGGTCCTCCTCTGCTGTTACACCACAGTGCAATAGCAGAGGAGGACCTATATACCCTCCCAGCAGCCAGCATTAGGTGAAGACTGATTACTATAAACAGCTGGCTCCTGGGAGACACCCGCTGGTGGACACTAGAACTACAACTTTCCACTGTAATAGCAGACAAGGACCTATATACCCTCCCAGCAGCCAGCATCAGGTGGAGAATGATTAGAATTCTATTCTAATCTTTTCTATTTTTTCTATTCTATTCCTTTATTTCCTATTCGATTCTGTGTTCTATTATTTTTGAAATTCGGAAGATGGCTATATTCTTTCTATTTTATTCCACTCTATTTTATTCTATTTTTTTCTATTCTGTTCCTTTCTATTCTTTTCCATTCTATTCTATTTTGAATTTTGGAAGATGGCTATATTCTTTCTATTTTACTCTATTCTATAATGTTCTATTCTTTTCTGTTATATTATTTTATTTTATTTCTATTCTTTTCTATTCTATTCCCCTCTTTTCTATTCTATTCTACTTTTATTTTTTATTCTATTCTGTTCTATTATATTCTATGTATTCTATTATATTCTATTCAGCAGCCTAAGTAGGAGTCTTCATCTTATTTAACCTTCATACCTTACTGTATTTATTGCAATATGTTTCCATATCAAATTCAAATTTATTTTCCAATTTGGACAATTTGTTTTGTTATAATTTATTTCAGATTCGTTGAAATTTTTTACTATTGTGATTCGGAAATTTGGATGCGTCCAAATCTCCACATCACAAAAATTTTCTCCAAAATTTTGATTTGTAATGAAAAGAATTGCACATGTCTGTTCACCGGAAGCCTTGAATGCGAACCTTTTGGGAAACCTTTCAATTGAAGGGTTTTCTTCCAACCGTATGCAGCTTCGATAACACACAATTGTTAGAATATTTATTTATTATTTACCTGTAAAAGTATTTTCATGCAGTCTGACCCAGAATTCCTCATTTTCTAACAGGAGACATTAACGTATCTGAATACAATATTGGGCTATTTTGAGGCCTACATCAGCTGGACAAAGAACATGGTGAGTGTCGGTGAGAATTCAACTAACAGCATAGAGAGAAGTTGGCCGTCCTATGACGTCATACTATGTGTCCATCAATTATGACATCATGCTATAAGCTAAACTCCAGGCAAACAGCTAAACACTCAGAGGAAATCCATATACAGGAGCGGTTTTACCTGCCGCATGATTTATATTTATGTCCATCCAGTTCTGAGTTTTACACAGCTCTGCCACACAGCATAGCCCTGGCAATGGGAGGAGACCTGATCTGTCTCTGCTGGACTTTTCACTTTCAGTTATCACCCTGTGATTGGGCAGTGAAAAGAAGAATCAGCTCATCTCTGTCACTCTGCTCTCTCCTCCTATCAGCATGCTCCTCGTGCTAATTGGCTTCTTGTGCTGCTTCCCCCTCCCCTTTTCCGAGCCATGCTGTACTGCAAGAGGCTAATGCCAGGTCAATCTCAAGGACAGCTAAATACATTTGGTTTTTAGCAAACATTTCTGAGATGCTAAGCTCCTTCTGCTTTCATGATGTTAAGATCAGCCATACCAGTGCAATTCTGGGAGGGCCAGACTGCTATAATCACTTGACCCCGGTATTGCAATTTCATTGAAGCATTGCCTTGCCTGCGTCCTTGTCAACCTGCAGTGCTGTGCTGATATCAAACACTTGCAGGGCATTGCTAGAACTACTTGATCTATAGTCCTAAGCTTTAGAGTAGGGGGTCTCCAACCTTTCTAAACAAAGGGCCAGGTTACTGTCCTTCTGACTTTAGGAGGGCTGGACTGTGGCCACTGGGAGTAGAAAACATCCTGATGTAAGGGGGAAAAAATAATGCTCCATTGTTTGTTTCATTGAGAGTAATTGCACCCAATTATTGGTGTAAGTGGGAGGAATTGTGCCCCATCATTGGTGTCATTGGACCCCATTGGTGGTGTAATTGAGAGGAATTGTGCCCCATCATCAATGCCATTGGGCCCCCTTCATTGGTGTCAGTGGGGGAATTATGCCCCATTGTTGGTATCAGTGGGGGAATTATGCCCCATTGTTGGTATCAGTGGATGAAATAGTGCCCCAAGGGCTGGATAAAAACAAGCAAAGGGCTACATCTGCCCCCTAGGCCGCAGTTTGCTTTATAGTATTGAGCCATTTACAAAAGTGTGGGGGGGGGGTGAAAATTCTGAGATATCTATAAAGAAATTATGTTTCCTTGAATTCAAAAGAAAACCTTCTTTTCACAATTTGAAAGATGGCAAATATATATATATATTTTTAGATAGTGGGCAGAGTCATGCAATACATTGCTTTGTCCCTTTGCGGCCAACAACATCATGAAACACCAGTTTATGGTAGAGATACGGCCTAGGATTACAGAGCCATTTATTCCAAGCTGCACTTTTTGGCCTTTATCAGTGCAGTGTATGGAAACCATAGCCTCTATAGAGTAGGGCTTGGGATCCAACGAGACCGCATAACCATAGAGGTTAAGGTGAGAAGGCACTAAAAGAATCAAAAAGCTCTTCAACGGGATCAATGCTTAGCACAGTAAAGACTTCTGGAAATAGGTACTACCATTGGTCCAGGTGCACATCCAGAACAGCTTAATATTATGGAGCCATTTATTCCTAACTGAATGCAGCTTTTTCAGTTGGCCAGCAACAAGCTTATCATTTAAGAAAGGACAATGGAGTGATAGTGTATATTAATAAAATACAAACAGATGTTTCCTCTCTTTTACATATTGCACATCATTATGCTTGTTGTAGTACACTAATATGACCACTAGATGACAGTGGTTCTCCAGTTTTCTATATTGTACATCATTATGCTTGATGTATTACACTAATATGCCCACTAGATGGCAGTGGATCTACAATTGTGCATATTGCATATCATTATGTTTGTACTAGTACAGTAATATGGCCACTAAGATGGCAGTGGTTCTCCAGTTTTGCATATTGTACAATATACATAATTATGCTTGATGCAGTACACTATTATGGACACCTGATGGCAGTGTTGCATATTGCACATGATTATGTTTGATGCAGTACATTACTATGGCCATTAGATAGCAGTGTTTAACCACTTCAGCCCCGGAAGGATTTCCAGCTTTAGGACCGGAGCCCTTTTTGCGATTCGGCACTGCGTCGCTTTAACTGAAAATTGCGCGGTCGTGCGACATGGTACCCAAACGAAATTTGCGTCCTTTTTTTTCCACAAACAGAGCTTTATTTTGGTGGTATTTGATCACCTCTGCGTCATTTCTGATCGCCGCTATAAACAAAAGAAGAGCGACAATTTTGCAAAAAAGCCCAAATTTCTTACTTTTTGCTAGAATACAAATAAAAAAAAAAATATAAAAAAACATTTTTTTTCACCGGTTTTGGCCGATTTATATTCTTCCTCATATTTGCCATAAAAAAAATCGCAATCGGCGTTTATTGATTGGTTTGCGCAAAAGTGGTCGCGTTTACGGATGATGAGAATTCATTTTTGGGGTTTTTTTTTTTACTAGTAATGGCGGCGATCTGCGATTTTTAGCGGTACTGCGATATTTCAGCGGACATGTCGGACCATTTTGACACTTTTTTGGGACCATTGGCATTTATACAGCGATCAGTGCTATAAAAATGCACTGATTACTGTGTAAATGCCATTGGCAGTGAAGGGGTTAACCTGCAGGGGGCACTCTAAGGGTTAACTATGTTCCCTGGGCGTGTTCTAACTGTAGGGGGACTGCCCTAGCTGGGGAATGGAAGCGATCACAGCCTTCGTATACAGGAAGGCTGTGATCACAGCCCTTCCCCCTTCACACAGAGCGGAGGTCCGTGTTTACATACACGGACCTCCGTTCCTCCGTTCGGGGGAGCCATCGCGGGTAGCCGGCGGCAATCGAAGCCGTCGCACCCGCTCCCTGGCCCTCCCCGAACACAGTGAGCGCGCGGGCACGCCTCCGGCGGCGCGCACGCGCTCACTAAGCTCGATCCCGCAGCCGCCGTCGTATGACGGCGTTTTGCGGGAACGAACCACTTTGCCGCCATCAGATGCCGATCGGCGGTCGGCAAGTGGTTAATATCATACTATACATCATTATGCTTGATGCAGTACACTATTATGGCCACTAGATGGCAGTGTTGCATATTGCACATTATCATGCTTGATGCAGTACTCTATTATGGCCACTAGATGGCAGTGTTGCATATTGCACATTATCATGCTTGATGCAGTACTCTATTATCGCAATTAGATGGCAGTGTTGCATATTGCACGTCATTATGCTTGATGCATTATGATGCATTACACTATTATGGCCATTAGATGGCAGTGTTTCATATCATACTGTATATCATTATGCTTGATGCAGTACACTATTATGGCCACTAGATGGCATTGTGCTATTTGGACATCATTATGCTTGATGCAGTACAGTATTATGGCCACTAGATGACAGTGTTGCATATTGCACATCATTATGCTTGATGCAGTACTCTATTATGGCCATTAGATGGCAGTAGTTTTCTTTGCATAATCTGGGAAATATATTTATCCTTAGTAAATCTTTTGTCACTCTTAGCTGTGCTACCTACACTTTTAAGTAGCCATCACTCGTGAGCTGAAGGTGTTTGGAATGGCCTTTATTGAATGGATCTTTGACTTTAGATGCAATGTTTCTGGGCCAGATTTTTAGGTGAATTTATTGGACTTTTAGAATTGAAGTTGGAATGTTGATGCCGTCAGTAGTATAGCCAGTGAGAATAATTTGTCATGATGATCTTCTTCCTTCTTTATAATCTTATAGATAGGGGGTTAGGTTCATTTTAAAGGACCGGGTTTAGGTTACAATGAAAAAAAAATCCAGTTTTGTATTAAAATTAAAAATTAAAAAAAAACTTTCCCAGCAAAAGTAAAATTAAACAAAGCAGCTTTTGCTGCAATTCTAACCTTCACCACTAGAGGGTGCCACTCTTCTGGGACCGCCATCACCATTCCAACTCAGTTCAGGGGGTGTTTTAAAAATCTAACAACCTTATGACCTAGAAAACACTGGTATTGTATTAGGCTGTCATTAGATTAGGGGGAACAAAACCTGTACCCCCTTATTTCCGATGTCCCATCAGAGTCCTCCTTACATCAGGTGTCCCCATCAGAGTCCTCCTTACATCAGGCGTCCCCAACAGAATCCTCCTTACATCAGGTGTCCCCATCAGAGTCCTCCTTACATCAGGCGCCCCCATCAGAATCCTCCTTACATCAGGAGTCCCCATGAGAGTCCCCCTTACATCAGGTGCCCCTATCAGAGTCCCCCATACATCAGGTGTCCCCATGAAAGTCCCCCCTACATCAGGCGTCCCCAACAGAGTTCTCCTTACATCAGGTGTCCCCATCAGAGTCCCCCACCAGATTCCCTCTTATATCAGAGTCCCCCTTATATCAGAGCCCCTATCAGAGTCCTCCTTACATCAGGCGTTCCCATCAGACTTCCTTTTACATAAGGTGCCCCATCAGAATCCTCCTTACATCAGGCTTCCCCATCAGAGTCCCCCATACATCAGAGTCCCCCATACATCAGAGTCCCCCATATATCAGGCGTCCCCATCAGAGTTCCCCTTACCTCAGGGATGCCATCAGAGTCCCCCTGGCATCAGAATCTCCCCTTACATCAGAGTCCCCCTTACATCAGGTGTCCTCATCACAGTACCCCCTAAATGGATTGTCCCAGCCAGAGTGCCCCCTTACATCAGTTTCCCCCAATCAGACTGGCTCATGGATCAGTGGATGGACTCCCAGAAACCTGGGGGGTCATCTAAAATCTGAGGGGCACAGCCCTCCCCAGCACCCCCATAGATCCGGCCCTGCTGTGTATAGAATGTCCCCAAGCTGACTTCCTTTCCTGCCAGAATGTTCTTAGCCAATCATAACTTGTCTACAGGGAACCTTGGCTGCAACTGTCACCCAGAGCTTTGCCCCCTCCCCCACTGTCCAATGGGTCAAGCCTCTGTGACCAATAGGGACACAGAGCCAGAGATTTGGGAATAAAGGAAATGTATAGAAATGGGTTCCAATGTTTCTGATTGTTGCATTCTTGTATCCTAAATCCCATTTGTGCTGCTTTCTCTATAGCTGACCACCCAGCTCGCCCGATGCAAGCCCGTGGCCAGTGCATTGGACTCAGCGGAAATCCTCGCTTGTCAGGAGATCGTGGACTCTTTTGTAAGTAGAGAAACACAAAAATCCAACAAGATTTCACTGACATCTGCAGAAAGGCATCTGATCAGTTATGATCACTTCAGCCATATCCATGTGTATAGATATCAATCATTATCTCTGCTTTGTTAGGTCGTCAGTAAAAAGCCACCCCAGTCCAATGACTGTGCCTAGGCTGAGATGATGTCATCAATCTGCTGCAGGCAGGAGAAAGAATTTCCTCAGTCCCCCCTCCCCCAGTGATTAGACTGTACATTGTAACTTTGCCATGAGCTGAGAGGGTGCAGCAGGGGCTGATCTGTGTCAGACATTTGTGAACACAGCCAAAAACTACACAAGAAACAGAATTTACATGACTGTATCATCTCTGAGCTGGCATCTCAGTCCAGGAAGTTGATAGTGACCATGGATGATGCCTGAACAAAGATGGTTCTGTCCTTCTGGAGGGAAAAGCAGATGAAGGCATGGTCAGGGGAGTCCTGTGATTTCTGTAACAGGTAATAAATATCTGGAAATGATCCACTGACACATTAGCTTAACATTAACCAGCTGTGGATACTGAGGGCGCTACACAGGCTCAAAATACATCACCAAAGAACACAGGGTGGGTGTGGTATGTCTTGTTGTTCAGCCAATCACAGAGGTCACATGATGGGAACACCCTCTCCTGGCATTTAGATTAAAGATCCAGGGGTGGTGGTGAAAAGGGGTTAAAAGTGGTGCAAGCTTGTTAGAAAGATATCAAGTAACATTGTTTATAAACATTGATCAGACAGGAGATGGAGAGATACAAAGTAACATTGTTTATAAACATTGATCAGACAGGAGATGGAGAGATACAAAGTAACATTGTTTATAAACATTGATCAGACGGGAGATAGAGAGATACAAAGTAACATTGTTTATAAACATTGATCAGACGGAGATAGAGAGATACAAAGTAACATTGTTTATAAACATTGATCAGACAGGAGATAGAGATACAAAGTAACATTGTTTATAAACATTGATCAGACGGGAGATACAAAGTAACATTGTTTGTATCTCTCTATCTCTCATCTGATCAATGTTTATAAACAATGTTACTTTGTATCTCTCTATCTCCCATCTGATCAATGTTTATAAACAATGTTACTTTGTATCTCTCTATCTCTGTCTGATCAATGTTTATAAACAATGTTACTTTGTATCTCTCCATCTCCCGTCTGATCAATGTTTATAAACAATGTTACTTTGTATTTCTCCATCTCCTGTCTGATCAATGTTTATAAACAATGTTACTTTGTATCTCTCTATCTCCTGACTGATCAATGTTTATAAACAATGTTACTTTGCATCTCTCTATCTCCTGTCTGAGCAATGTTTATAAAGTAACATTGTTTATAAACATTAATCAGACAGGAGATAGCTGTTTCCAGACTGCTTGCCTACAATATACTGTAGACGGGCAGCCTCTGCAGGCACAGCAACATGCTGGTACATCGCCATCTGCTTCTGGGCATAGGGCGTGTGCATGCGTGCCCCCCATCAACACCCGCTACAATTGTACACAGCGGCAGCCTGTCAGCAGGTCCTGGGCAATTGTGGCCGGGACCTGCTGATCGGCTGTGTCCAATCACAGCCCAGAGCTTTGTGTTGACAGACAACACAGAGCTCTGTACAGAGGGAGCGATCTCTCTGTCTCTCATCCTCGCAAAGCAGGGATAAGAAGCTAAATAATCTGTCAGTAAAAGCCGCACACAGTAAACACTGTTAGGCACACAGTTAATCTCTTGATCGCCTCTTGATGTTAACCCCTTCCCAGCCTTTGTCATTAGTACAGTGACAGTGCATAGTATTAGCACTGATCCCTGTATTAGTGTCACTGGTGATGGCAGTTAGTCAGTTCTCCCCAGTGTCAGTTAGTGTCAGATTGTCCGCCGCACTATTGCAGTCCCGCTATAAGTCGCTGATCACCGCCATTACTTGTATAAAAAAGAAATAAATAAAAATTCCAGTATCTATCCCATAGTTTGTAAAGGCGGCAACTTTCACACAAACCGATCAATATTCACTTATTGGGGATTTTGTAGCAGAAATTCGATTTTTAAAAAAAATTCTTTATTAAATGTTTTATGGCAGAAAGTAGAAAAGAATGTTTTTTATTTTCTTATATCATTTGGGTACAGTGTTGCACAACAATGCAATTGGCAGTTAAAGTAGCACAGCGCTGAATAGCAAAACAAAAAAAATGTCCTGGTCATGAAGGGGGGTAAATCTTCCGGAGCCGAGGTGGTTAAGCCTCCCCGTCGCTGATTATCACCATGACTCAAGCTTCTGTAGAAGATTCATCAGCATTGCATGACCATCAGAATGTAACTGCCGAATATTTTCCGCTCGGGATGACTGGATAACGTCCTGTTTTGTTGGTCCGGGGTCAGGAACAAAGGGGTGTGTGGCCCCCGGCGGGGCGGGGGGGCCTGAGCTCGGAATGCGTCCCTGTTACAGTCTGGTTAATCCTCACCATGCAATGCATCATCGTTTAACCGACAAAACATGTGCCGTCAGCTCGTTGCCGCGAGCAAAAATAAGAAATGATCATACGGCACCGACCCTTAGACCCTCATCCCGCGCATCGCTCCCCAACCAACCAACCATCGAATGACCCTGCAACGGGCATGCAGACGCACTGCTCATCCGTGACCACTAGGGGGAGCTGGAAACACCGGAGTCCAGGCTACAGTGTCTCCACACTTGCCCTGAGCACTAATCTGCATGCTTACCCCCCTAAGCATAAATTCCCCCTCCTCCCACTACAAATCCACCCCCTGCTGAAATATCTCTTAGCACGAATCTATGACCCCCCCCCCCCACCAACCAACCAACCCCTCGCTACGCGCCCTACTCCCAGATTCCCAGCCACGGCATACTAGTAAAGAATAAAAACGAGCGCCGTTGCTCGACTGCCGTGTACAAAACAGCCAATTTGCTACTACGTAACGTACCACTCCTAATTGGTCTGACATTGTCCCTGCGTAAGGCTCGAGTCCGGGGGGGCGGGGCGGCCCC
>BLSH010215089.1:1374739-1390747 GCA_018402905.1 Glandirana rugosa | reverse complement strand
CCCCCCCCCCCCCCCACCTCACATGATACCACAGTGCCCAGGGTGGCTGCCCTTCTTGCTCATCCCTTGTCCAGGCCTCGGTAGGCAGCACTGCTTGGTGACACTGATTCGGAGGCACTGGTGGTCACTGTTGGGACTGCAATGATTATCAGTGTAGATATTCCTTTTAGAGAAGCCGGTTATCGGCTCTCTTCTCCTCTCCTCTTGCTGTCGGCGTGAGGAAAGGAGTGCCGACAACCGGCTTCTGTTGACATCCGTGATCAGCTGTGATTGGACACAGCTCATCATGCTGCTGATTGGCTCTTTACCTTTACCTCTGGACAGTGCCATCACAGAGCACGCCGCCTGCACCCCGCAGAGGGTGGGCGGCGGGCGCGATCACAGGACGGCGTCCCAGAACTAGATTGCGTTGCAGCCGTCATTCGGCTATAGCGCGTTCAACAAGTGGTTAAAGGGGAACTTCACTCTCAGTCAACATTGACTTTTTATAATCCTTATGCTGCTAGTATTAGTAAATAGACAGGAGGTTATATTATATTTACTTGTTTCACACTTTTTTTTTTTTACATTTCTTCAGTTGCATCCTGGTTTCTGGCCTAGGCCAAAGTGATGTCCCTCTGCTTTCCTATTAAAAACTGACCACACTAAGCAGGAGAGCACAGTTTGGTCAGTTCTCCAGCAATGCTGGGAACTCAGTGCACTCTTCTCCAATGATTAGACGTGTCCTGACACGCCCCCTTTGCACAACCATTCAACCACACACTTTAGGCCTGAGCCCCTCCCCCCCCCCTCTCTTCAGTCTTGCACAGGTTTACCGGCTCCTCTCCTGGACTGAAATGACTTCCTCTGATTTCACCGCACACTGTGAGCTTCTCACCATGTGCATTAGAATCTGCAGCAAGTCACAGCCCCACCTCATTTCCTGACCAGAGGGTGTCAATCACCATTGTCTAGCCCTTTCTTCCCAGGCGTGACTGTCCCTGGCCCCACCCCTTTCATTCATTCGATTTCAGTTCTTTCGATCATGAAGGTTCAGCATCCCATAAGAGGGTTGCCTTCTTGTAGTCTGGAACACTCACTCCTGCAGATGCGTCCCATTGGGTCATGCACTGTGCTTCTTACAGCAGGGAATGATTGTATTGGACCCCAGTCTGGCACTGGATTGAAGTCTGTAATATATATTTAAAGTAAAAATCTATTTTGTGATAAAAAATATTTTAGAAAAATATGCAATGTGTTGCTGTACATTCCAATGCCGTTTCTGCTGACTTTGTTACTGAATTCATTTTTACTACAAATAAATAGTTACATGTGGCTGTGTGTCTGTCATTTGGTTGGCTCTGACTCTGTTCAAGAATAACCTGCAATACATGTTCTGCATACAAGTGCAGCCCCCTCCATTCAATGCGGAGCTGCATCTGAAAGCTGTCAACGCTGAAGAGAGCTAAATGTGTGGACTGATGGCTGTGCATACCCCTGAAGGATCCCAACCCCTTCCCTAGAGAAAGCTAAACCACTTCCCTGGAGGATCCCAAACCCCTTCACTGGAGAAACCCAAACCCTTCCCTGGAGGACCCCAAACCCCTTCACTGGAGAACCCCAAACCCCTTCACTGGAGAAACCCAAACTCTTCTCTGGCGGATCCCAAACCCCTTCCCTGGAGGATCCCAAACCCCTTCCCTGGAGGATCCCAAACCCCTTCCCTGGAGGATCCCAAACCCCTTCCCTGGAGACTGGAGAAACCCAAACCCTTCCCTGGAGGATCCCAAACCCCTTCCCTGGATGATTGCAAACTCCTTCCCTGGAGGATCCCAAACCCTTTCCTGGTGGATCCCAACCCCCTTCCCTGGTGGATCCCAACCCCCTTCCCTGGAGGATCCCAAACCCCTTCCCTGGAGGATCCCAAACCCATTCCCTGGAGGACCCCAAACCCCTTCACTGGAGAAACCCAAACCCTTCCCTGGAGGATCCCAAACCCCTTCCCTGGAGGATCCCAAACCCCTTCACTGGAGAAACCCAAACCCTTCCATGGAGGATCCCAAACCCCTTCCCTGGAGGATTCCAAACACCTTCCCTGGAGGATCCCAAACCCTTCCCTGGAGGATCCCAAACCTCTTCCCTGGAGGATCCCAAACCCCTTCACTGGAGAAACCCTTCCCTTGAGAAACCCAAGCCCCTTCCCTGGAGAAACCCAAATCCCTTCACTGGAGAAACCCAAACCCCTTCCCTGGAGGACCATAAACCCTTTCCTGGAGGAACCCAAACTCTTCCCTTGAGCAACCCAAATCCTTCCCTGGAGAAACCCAAACCCCTTCCCCTGGAGAAAACCAAACCCCTTCCCCTGTATATACCCAAACCCCTTCCCTGGAGTATTCCAAACCCTTCCCTGGAGTATTTCCTGGAGAAACCCAAACCCTTCCCTGGAGCAACCCAAACCCTTCCCTGCAGAATTCCATGAAGGAACCCAAACCCTTCCCTGTAGTATTCCCTGGAGCAACCCAAACCCTTCCCTGCAGTATTCCATGAAGGAACCCAAACCCTTCCCTGGAGTAGTAAAGAACAAGTACAGCGCTATATCTTGGTAGAAGTGACTGAATTAAAAATCCATATATAAAATCAATATTTCAAACAATACACCAATTATAATAATATAGGCTGTTTGCCAGTTTCTGGTAAGCAGTTTTGATTTGCGGTGGAGGATTTCCCATAAATAGGGCCAGCTGGCACCTGTCACCTGTTTGGACAAATTTCTTTGCACCTATCACTTTGTGGATTTATTGTCACTTTAATAATCTAATTTGCACTTTAAGGTGAAGTGGTGCCCCCTAGTGACATAGGAGGCATCCATCAGACTTCTTCTTGAGCACTTTTTTATATTATTGTGGAAGTGGACACTTTATTGATAATATACACTTTAATGTACAGTTATCGACACTGTATTATTATAATTGGTGTATTGTTTGAAATATTGAATATTAATTTTATGTATGGATTTTTAATTCAGTCCCTTCTACCAAGATATAGCGCTGCACTTGTTATTTACTGCTCATTTTTACAATTTGGTCCAATTGTGCTAGCAGCTGTATTCATCATATAATTTAGTTACCATTGGTGAGCGTGGTTTTCTCCCCACACTTCATTTCATTCCCTGAAGAAACCCAAACCCCTCCCTGGAAGCTTCTAGTGATATCAGTGAACAACTAAACAAAATATCACAACTGCACCTTAAATTGGCTCTTCGTCCTGTTTGAAAAAAACCTTAAAAGCCAGCAGCTACAAATACTGTAGCTGCTGACTTTTATTAAAAGGACACTTACCTGTCAAGCGATTTAGCACCATCCTCAACTGAACCGATTCTTGCCAGTCTTTGGGGCGCCGGTATGTTTACTGCGGGCAACCCGCTGTCAATCCTTGCGGCTTCCCACTGCCTTCTGGGAACTGTGACATTTCCTAGAAGGTTTGTGGGCAGTGGGAGGAGAACTTCCGGTTCATCCAACTTGGCGACCCCCTCCAAAAAGTGCCATAAAGAGAAAAGGAGGGGGGAGGAGGGTTTAAAGTGTAACTTCCCCCTTTGGGCGAAGTTCCACTTATACGGTATCTAAAGCTGGGTATACGTGTACTGAAATTTGACCAGTGGAACGGGAACCGGCTGAGTTTCGGAACATGTGTAGTCCTCTCTGTTCAACAGAAGCCAATCATTAGACCAGCTTCCATTGAATGGCCCTGCTGAAAAAAATTGCATTTGATCAGTGTATGCAGCCAATACCTACAGCGCAGATTAAATGCTGGTTTTCCAGAATACAATAGCGCAGCGGGGGAGATCCCTGCACCCACATTGCTTGCATAGATGCAGGGATCTGTGAGTTTTTCTTTCATTCAACCTGCTGGTTGACGGAAAAATAAACTCTCTAAGGGTTTGATTTACTAAAACTGGAGAGTGCAAAATCTGGTGCATCTCTGCATAGAAAAATCAGCTTCTAGGTTTTATTGTCAAAGCTTAAAGTGGAGTTCCAGTCATTTGTGTAGTGTAGCTGCTGACTTTTAATAAACAGCCACCTACCTGTCCCATGATCCAGCGGTGTACTGACCCCAGCCGTGTACTCCCCGTGCCCTCCCTCGGTGGCGCTGGCATCTCTACTATGGGCACCCAGTTGTGACAGAAGGATGCCCACTGTGCATGCACGAGCAGCGCTGCACTCTGTGACTGGTCCCAAAGTCTTCTAGGACCCGGCATGTGTCCCAGAAGACTTCGGGAAGGAGAACTTCCACTTCCGATCGCCTAAGGCAGGGGTCCTCAAACTATGGCCCTCCAGTTGTTCAGGAACTACAATTCCCATCATGCCTAGTCATGTCTGTGAATGTCAGAGTTTTACAATGCCTCATGGGATGTGTAGTTCTGCAACAGCTGGAGGGCCGTAGTTTGAGGATCCCTGGCCTAAGGCGACCGGAACAGATGTGGAAGCAGGTACCTGTCAAAATCGGGTACCTACTCCCCCCTTCCACCCCAAAAGCTCAGTTTCACAAACAGGAGCCGGGGAGGAGGCCTTAAAGTGGAAGTTCCACTTTTGGGTGGAACTCTGCTTTAAAGTGGTTGTAAAGGCAGAAGGTGCATTCTATGCATTAAGATAAAAAACCTTCTGTGTGCAGCAGCCCCCCCTAATACTTACATGAGCCCCATCCAGTCTTGCCAACCTCCTGCAGCGTTTTTTACTGGCAAATCATGGAAAATCTTACTGGCAGAGCACATTTTTTACTGGCAACCTGAAAAATAACTGAACTCCTATTAAAAACTAAGACAATTGATATTTAAACACAACATGGAAACACTGACAATACCCATATCAAGTAGTTTGCCCGGTTTACACTTAAAAAGTCAGCACAGCATGACAAATTATCAGACCCTGATATTTATAGACAGTTCTAAAAATCACAGATTTTTACAAACTGTCAGTAAATTTACTGGCAGTTGGCAACACTGGCCCCATCTCGAACCAGCGTTGTTGCACGAGAGCTTTGGCCTTTCAGGACTCTCCCTCCTCATTGGCTGAGACAGCTGCGGGCACCATTGGCTCCGGCTTCTGTCAATCAGAGTCAGTGAGCCAATGTTCTAAAACCTGGAGTTCGGCTTTAACAGACCAAAGAAGGGATAAATAGGTTGTTAGCGGTTTGTATGGCTTTTAGAACGGTGGATTTATAAAATGTTAATGAATTTCTAGTCCGGTAAGGGGAGGTGGGTATCTGAGAACCGATGGAGCCGGGATAATAATATAGACAGCGCTATCACAGGCTCCGCCTCTCATCCCCCAGGTGGCAGAGTACACGTAGGCACGTCACCCTGCCCCCACCATGCCAGCACTTGGCATGCAGCTTAACTTCTCTATATTTGTCTTGTACTCCTTTCTTGTATATAATAAACTACATTACTGAAGCCCTGGTCCTAAAACAAAGGGAATCTCCCTTATTATCTAATAAAGGGTTTCCTGAGGGGGAGGAGCCGTTCCGGGTGGTCAATGTGGATGGTGAAGCAGCATGAGACAAGTCACCCTGACCTTACCAAACATGAACAGATCGGTGAAATGGGCATTTATTGTTACCTAGGGGACATTAAAGTCTAAGTTTACTTACATTATTTAACCACTTCAGCCCCGGAAGGATTTCCCACTTTAGGACCAGAGCACTTTTTGCGATTCGGCACTGCGTCGCTTTAACTGACAATTGCGAGATCGTGCGACGTTGTACCCAAACAAAATTTGCATCCTTTTTTTCCACAAATAAAGCTTTCTTTTGGTGGTATCTGATCACCTCTGCGTCATTTCTGATCACCGCTATAAACAAGAAAAGTGCGACAATTTTGCAAAAAAAACTAATATTTCTTACTTTTTGCTAAAATACAAATCCAAAAAAAAAAAAAAATATATAAAAAAACAAATTTATTCATTGGTTTTGGCCGATTTATAATCTTCCTCATAAAAAATAGCAATCGACTTTTATTGATTGGTTTGCGCAAAAGTTGCCGCATTTACAAACCATGAGATTTAATTTCTGGCGCTTTTACAATTTTTTTTTACTAGTAATGGCGGCGATCTGCGATTTTTTAATGGGACTGCGATATTATGTCGGACATTTTTGACACTTTTTTGGGACCAATGACATTTATACAGCGATCAGAAATGTAAATGTCCACTGATTACTGTATAAATGTCATTGGCAGTGAAGGGGTTAACCTGTAGGGGGTAGTGAAAGGGTTAACTGTGTACCCTAGGCGTGTTCTAACTGTGAGGGGGCTGGGCTGCCAGGGGCATAAGAGATCTAACTGATCCCAGTGACAGGGATCAGTAGATCTCTTACATGCCGCTCGACAGAGCGGGGAACCGCCATGTTTACATCAGCAGTTCCCCGTTCTTTCTCTGTCACAGGCCATCTTGAGTCGGCAGCGGATATCGAGTCCGCCCGACCCGCGGCCCCGCTCAGGGAGCGTGCGGCCGGCACGAGCTCGCCCCCTAGCCGCCATGCACTAAAGTGACGACTATAAGCGGCGATTCGCAGGACAGAGCCACGCTGTCACCACTTATAGTTGTACCGCGGTCGGCAAGTGGTTTAAAAAAAAAAAATCAGCACAAGGGATATTTCCATTCCACAAGCAGTGTCTCTTGTGCTGATTGCTGCTGTGTATGATGAAGTCTTCCATCTTCTGCCCTCACCTCTCCCCACCCCGCAATTGTGAACGTCCAGCAGTGTTGCGGGGGTTAATACAGCCACTGGACCTTTCATAAGCCCTCACCAAGAGTGCCCACTATGCTGTCTCCCCCGCCTCCTCCATTCATAGCAGCTGTATTATAGCTTCCATAAATGAAAAGCACTCTATGAATGGAAGATAAGGATGAAGGAATGAAAGCAGGGCCGTCTTTAAACAATCCGCCGGCAAATACCTCATTTTATAGCGCTGATTGGCGCTCACGTGACCGGCCGTCTCTCACCTCCTCTCCTGTTCCTAGCTGACGTCAGTGGGGGTTTCTCGGCTCGGCACGCTTTCCTGTCAGTCCTGGAAATCAAGGGGTTGGGGGAACGGGACTTTGTATGAAGCTGATTTGGCCTGGTAAGGCCAATGCTTCCATCCCTAAACTAGATGTATATAAATAAAATTGCAAATATTGCAAGAAAATAATTTTGGGACTTTATATGAGGCATGTGGTTGTCATATGGTACCATTGATGGATATCAATAACCAGGTAAGTTAGGTAAAATGTTTTTATTGTATATGGATAATTGAGTAGTACATCTATGGTCACAAACGTGATCCAAGGTAATATCTGTGGTCATAAAGAGATCCAAAGTAACAAAGTGTAACACACATTATACAATATACATCATACATTTAAACAATATACATGCAATACGATAAATAAAGCATGGCAAGGCTATATTCCCCATCCATCAATCCCATAGTGTCTATGACAGTATTGAATTGGTATAGTAAAATACAACATGGCCCATGACCCCATATTCATGGGGTATCTACCCCGGATATGATCGTATAGAAGGAAAGATGGTGGTAGGACATCAAACCTATATTGGATTGCAGAAACACGACAGTAGTAGCTTGACGCGTTTCGTGGCTAAAAATGGCCACTCATCAGGAGCAAGCGTGTTGGGGTCTGCAAGGAAAAAAATGAACATGGGGGTGATTTTGTAAAAGGACATAGCACACTCACTTGTATCCTCATACAGATAAGTGGGGCCTCCATTGTGCCTATAGGAGGCCACCACACAATCTAGCAGGGGATATACTCACAGTCCGTGAGCCGATACCAGATAACCGGCCAGGGAGAGCCAAACTGGGCGAACATCCTGATCGGGGACTGTGTTGGCGGGCAAGGCGGCGGCACCCAGCACAGGCAGCCTCCAGAGCGGGGCGGGCACTGGGAGAAAATGGAATGTGATGAGTGAACTAGGAAAGGAGAGAGTGTAAAGACTTGAACAATGGGACAGAAGATTGAAAAGTAATGATGTACAATAGAAAAATAACCAAGAACAAGTAAGGCACAGTGCAACAGAATAAAGATGGGAATAAAAAGTGAACGTGACAGAAACCAAGATAGGGAGGGTGACCAGAGAAGGATTGGTGAATTTGAGCGGGGTGATCACAGGGTCTGGCAGCACTCACCTCGCGGTGTTTGGTTTATCTTTTCAACAGACAGGTAACCTGGTCTCCCCAGCACCTTCACCAATCCTTCTCTGGTCACCCGCCCTATCTTGGTTTCTGGCACGTTCACTTTTTATTCCCATCTTTATTCTGTTGCACTGTGCCTTACTTGTTCTTGGTTATTTTTCTATTGTACATCATTACTTTTCAATCTTCTGTTGTATTTTACTATACCAATTCAATACTGTCATAGACACTATGGGATTGATGGATGGGGAATATAGCCTTGCCATGCTTTATTTATCGTATTGCATGTATATTGTTTAAATGTATGATGTATATTGTATAATGTGTGTTACACTTTGTTACTTTGGATCTCTTTATGACCACAGATATTACCTTGGATCACGTTTGTGACCATAGATGTACTACTCAATTATCCATATACAATAAAAACATTTTACCTAACTTACCTGGTTATTGATATCCATCAATGGTACCATATGACAACCACATGCCTCATATAAAGTCCCAAAATTATTTTCTTGCAATATTTGCAATTTTATTTATATACTTCCTGTCAGTCCTGGAGAGGAGAGAGACAGCCGGTCACGTGAGCGCCGATCGGCGATATAAAATAAGGTATTTGCCGGCGGATTGTTTAGAAAACACATACAGTGGGGCACAGCATTTATTATAACAAAGAGGAGGATGGGAGCAACAAGAGGAAGTGGGTTAACAGCCGGGCGGTGGTTTGGTTATTCTGACCGGACGTCATATGACATCCGGCCGGAAAACCCGCGGGGGCGCGCAGCGCGGCTATCGGTGGTGTGGTGCTGCAGCGTCACGTCGCTCTCTGTAGCTAATATGCTATGGCTCCTGCATGAATCATCCCCATACGCTCTCATAGCCTGGCTACACGTTTGTGTATTGCGCTGATGCGCTTAGGTCTGTTAGTCGCCCTTGGTTGGCGGAAGGCCAGCCACTATTGGCTCATATTAACTGTTTCTTCTTTGCAACTGGGTTTGGAGCGGATTGAGATAGTTCTGCCCTGTTTCTTCCTCCTTACTGCACCCTTACCTCCAGTTTTGCTAAGTCCGTGGTTCTCAACTTCGGTCCTCAGGACCCACCAACAGACCAGATTTTAAGTATTACCTTGGGGAGATGCAGACTAGAACACTGCAATCACTGAGCAACAAATGATATCACCTGGGATGTATTTCAGTTATCCTGCAAACCTGGCCTGTTAGTGGGTCCCGAGGACCGGAGTTGAGAACCACTGTGCTAAGTGGACGTGGACTCTGTTACTACTCAACAAGACTGCCGGCTATTTGGACGAGCTTTGGGCCCGGTTTTTACGGCTCTCCCTTTACCTCTTCCCTCCTCCCTTTCTTCACACACCTGTCGCTCGCTTGTCGGGCGACTGGGCTTATTCATCAGCGGCATGGAACCTGAGCCTCTCTTGCATGCTCTTCGAAACTCCCTGAAGGAGAGATTCTACATCTAATTCTCGAAACGCGTTGGTTGTTTCACTCATCATCTTGCTGTGACAGAGGTCCATGTGTCTTGTTTGTATCTATTTCCCCTCTGTTTTGTATGCATATCCTAGCCCCTAGAACCCCTTTTTTCCAATGATGCTGTTTTATCGATTTTTTGAATAGATATATAATTTTTTATTATATTACATTGGCATATATTCCTCTCTTATTGTTCGTGTATGCTTTTTTAAAGTCCCTTATTGGAGGAATTCACCTTGTTGTCATTAGTTGGGATGATGGCTTACATTTGGGCCTCTCACCACCCCCTCTGATCTTCGGCAGATGCGAGAAGAGGAGAGCCGATCGGCTGCTCTCCTCACGGGGGGGAGGGGGGTCTGCACTGATTGATTATCAGTGCAGCCCCCCCGAGGATGCCCACCCAGAACCACCAGGGTTGCCACCCATGGCCACCAGGGATGTGCCCACCCAGGACCACCTGGATGCCTACCAGGACCACCAGGTATGCCCAATAGGGATGGCACTCAGTGCCCATCTGTGATACCTGACAATGCCTCCTTATCAGTGCTGCATAACAGTGCCATCTCTCAGTGCTGCCTATGAGTGCCCGCCAGTTCCACCTAGCAGTGCCATCCATCAGTGCTGCCTATGAGTGCCCATCAGTGCCCGTCAGTGCTGCTTATCAGTGCCGCCTATCAGTGTTCATCTGTGCTGCATATAAGTGCCTCATCACCAGTGCCCATCAGTGCCAATCAGTACTGCCTCATCAGTGCTGCATATAAGTGCCTCATCATCACTGCCCATCAGTTCCACCTCATCAGTGCCACCTCATCAGTGCCAATCAGTACTGCCTCATCAGTGCCCGTCAGTGCTGCATATAAGTGCCACATGCCACAGTGCCAAATTTTGTAACAGAAACGAAAAAATGTTTTCAAAATGTTCGGCCTTTTTTTATCTGTAGCGCAAAAGATAAAAAACCCCAGAGGTGATCAAATAGCACCAAAAGAAAGCTCTATTTGTGGTAAAAAAAAAAAAAAAATATATAGTTTGGATACTGTGTCACATGACCGCGCAATTATTATTAAAAATGCAACAGCGCTGAAAGCTGGTCTGGGTGGGAAGGGGGGAAAGTGTCTGTTATTGAAGGGGTTAAGAGCTTTGGAGGTAGCGCCACATTTATTTTATTTTTATCAGTGATATATGTGGGCACACATTTGAGTGTTGGCTGCTGCCCATTTTTGCACACTTTCTCCTGTTACTTTATTTTGTTAGTGTGTTGGTTTTTGCATACTTTTTATTTTCAATTTTGTTTATTTTTAAAAATTACTTTACTACCGCTTTAGGCCTGGTTCACATGTATGTAAGTTTGCTCAAGTACAACAGCCTATTCATTGGATTGGACTGCCATGCCTGCATTTCCCGCAGAAAAAAATGTGCCAACTCTGTGGCCTTGAAATCGCATCATGCTTTTGCAACCATGTGACTGACCTGCAGTCCCCCCCACCCACAAATGCGCTGTGTTTTTAGATGTGTGGCCTACGCATCTAAAAACACAGCACATTTGATGGTGCAGGAACCGCAGGGAAATAGCATGGTGCAAAAGCATGATGCGATTTCAAGGCCACAGAGTTTTTAAAATGCTGCATGCACCATTTTTTCTGCGGGAAATGCAGGCAAGGCAGCCTATTCAAATGAATGGGCTGTTGTGCCTGCACAAACCGGAGTACACGTGAGCCAGGACTAAAAGAAATCCATCAAGCAGTGCTGCATTTTACTGTGTGGAGGCAGGGCCGGCTCTACCACTAAGCGGAGTAGGCGGCCGCCTAGGGCGCACTGCCGCCTAGGGGCGTCTGGCCACTGTTGATCTGTCACTGGCTGCTCTGCATTGATTCATGTAAAAACTGACACTGTGTGACTGAGATAATGAGATTGTATTATCACATGCCATTTGCAAATGTATATAGAAATAGTGACTGATCTGCCAAATGCCCCCTCCGGCCCCACCCCCTGTGAGGCTGTATTTGATGGGCACAGGTGAAGCTGTATTTGATGGGCACAGGTGAAGTTGTATTTGATGGGCACAGGTGAAGCTGTATTTGATGGGCACAGGTGAAGCTGTATTTGATGGGCACAGGTGAAGCTGTATTTGATGGGAACAGGTGAGGTTGTATTTGATGGGCACAGGTGAGGCTGTATTGATTGGCACTGGTAAAGCTTTATTTGATGGGTGCTGGTGAGGCTGCATTTGATTGGCGCTGATCAGGCTGGGCAGAGAAAAGGGGGTGGAGCCAAGGGGGGGCGGCAAAATGGGTTTCGCCTAGGGTGTCAAAAATCCTTGCACCAGCCCTGTGTGGAGGATGTCAGGCTGTCAGCAAAGTACGACCACTGCTTATGTGGCCCATGCTGCATGCTCTCTAAATAAAAGCTACAGCAGAGCAAGGTCAGAGTTTTGGAGCTTCCCGCCCGGCCGTCATTTGTCTGTAGGCCGGACGGGAAGTGGTTAAGCTCCAAAACTCTGACCTTGCTCTGCTGTGGCTTTTATTTCATTACATTCATTACATCATATGATGTCCGGCCGGATAACCCTCAATTGCGCGCCCGCGGGGGCGCGCATCGTGGCGATCGGTGGTTACCGATCCGTCAGAAGCTCTTTACCATGTGACCAGCCGTGACCAATCACAGCTGATCACAATGTAAACAGGAAGACCCATGTATGGGCTTTTCCTCTACTCGCGTCTGCAGAAGCAAGTAGAGAAGAGCCGATCAGTGGCTCTTCTGGACAGAGGGGTCTGCGCTGATTGTTTATCAGTGCAGCCCCCCCCCCCCCCGAGGATCACCACCAGGGAGCCCACCCAGGGGCCACCAGGGAGCCCACCCAAGACCACCAGGTAAGCGGCACACACCATACTGTAGGGATGGCTCTGTGATGCCTGCCAGTGCCTCCTTATCAATGCCGCCTAACAGTGCCCTCTATCAGTTCCACCTATGAGTGCCCACCAGTGCCACCTATCAGTGCCGCCTATGAGTGCCCATGAGTGCTGCATATCAGTGCCCATCAGTGCCACCTCATCAGTGTCCATCAGTGATGGAGAAAATTTACTTATTTACAAAGTTTTGTGACAGAAACAAAGAAAAAGGTTTTTTCTTTTTCAAAATTTTCGGTCTTTTTTTTATTTGTAGTGCAAAAAGTAAAAAATCCCAGAGTAGCGCAAAAAACAAAAACCTGCAAAGGTGATCAAATACCACCAAAAGAAAGCTCTATTTCTGGGGGGAAAATGCTAAAAATTTTGTTTGGGTGCAACGTCACACGGCCTCGCAATCGTCATTCAAAATGTGACCGTCCTAAAAGCTAAAAATTGGTCTGGGCTGGAAGGGGGGGGGGGGGGTCTGGTATTGAAGTGGTTAATATGGGGAGGCCCGGGGAGAAAAAGGACCTACCTGGTCCTGGTGTGCCAAGCTCCAGTAAGTCTGTGCTCTATCTGTGGGCTCACACTCCTGCTTCTGGCTGCCACTAGCACAGCACTCTGACATCGGCTCCTACCTGAGGCCTCCCAAGTCGGGTCCCGATGTACAAGCCTGGCATTGGGCGGGGTCAGAGCGTCATTGGAGCTTACGGCCTGCTCGCTCCTCACTCAAAACTTACAGCACAGCGCGCTTATGCCGGCTGTGTGGACTGGAGCGATCGGTTTGCGGCGCCGATGGGGCTCCCAATTTGCAGTTAACACGGGGCTTGCGGGACAGCTGCTTTGGGCCCTAAAACAATGGCGGGGGGCCCTGGGCAGATGCCCCGTTTTCCCTGCGTTAAAGACGGCCCTGAATGAAAGATCTACCTTCTCCAATCATAGAGATTTTTTATAGATGGAAGCTATGGTACCACTTTTATGAATAGAGGAGGGTGGGCAGTCTTGAGGAGGGATTATGGCGGGTCCAGTGGCTGGAGAGCAGGGGACGGAAGATTTCCATAAAGACAGCAGACACCAGCACAAGGGACACTTCTCACTGAATGGAAGTGCCGTCCCTTGTGCTGATTACGAAAAAAAGGGCAGATATGCCTGGAGGGAGCCCACCCCTCCTTACATGTACAGGGATGCCCAGCAGGGGTACAAAGGGAGCTGGGGTAAACTTGGGTGCCTTGACGTGCCCACTGCGGCTTACACATATGTCTGCGACTAAACCGCTTATTTTTACTGTGAACTGTCAGTCAGGGGACACTGGGCTTTGTTTAAGGCTGGTTGGTACAGTGCCTGGAAAAAGTATTCATACCCCTTGAAATATTTTGTCATGTTACACCCAAAAACGTAAATGTATTTTATTGGAATTTTATGTGATAGACCAACACAAAGTGACTCTTAATTGTGAAGTGGAAGGAAAATTATACATTTTCAGGTGGGAGAATCTGTCCACAGGACAAATAAATATGTGAAAAGTGTGGGGGGCATTTATATTCAGCCCCCTTTACTCTGATATCCCTAACTAAAATCTAGTGGAACCAATTGCCTTCAGAAGTCACCTAATTAGTAAATAGTGTGTGTAATTGAATCTCAATATAAATACAGCTGTTCTGTGAAGCCCTCAAAAGGTTTGTTAGAGAACCTTAGTGAACAAACAGCATCATGAAGGCCAAGGAACACACCAGACAGGTCAGGGATAAAGTTGTGGAGAAGTTTAAATCCGGGTTAGGTTATAAATAAATATCCCAGGCTTTGAACATCTTGTGGATCTCTGTTCAATCCATCATCTGAAAATGGAAAGAGTATGGCACAACTGCAAACCTACCAAGACATGGCCGTGCACTTAAACTGACCGGCCGGGCAAGGAGAGCATTCATCAGAGAAGCAGCCAAGAGGTCCATGGTAACTCTGGAGGAGCTGCAGAGATCCACAGCTCAGGTGGGAGAATCTGTCCACAGGACAACTATTAGTCGTGCCCTCCACAAATCTGCCCTTTATGGAGTGGTGTAGTGCCCCCTGGTAGGTGGGAGCTGGAGTGTATAGATTTTTTGATAGGTGAGGTAAAATTTAGTTAGGCCTGATTGGTTTGATTTCTGGGCTGAGAGTGTCTCAGGTAAGACTGGGTAGTTCCCAGGTGGTATCAGATCCCCCTACTCCTTTCCAAAAGGCACTAGAATATTCTGGAAATAGAGGCTGGAGGGGAGGTGTGGCCATTTGGGGTGTTCTAAGGAGTCCTGACCAATGCCCAATCTGGATTGGCAGGGGGCAGGCCTCCTTAAATACCCTGGGACAGCCCAGTCTGGGAGGAGTAGTTCGGGTGGAAGAGCTGGAATGTAGCTGAGGTGACCCAGGCCTCAACCGGAAGGGAGCCCGCAGTCGGGGGGGGGGGGTGGCCTTGGGGCCTGGGCTTGGGTGCAGCCAGGAAGAGGAGAAGTGAGATCCTGGAGCAGCACATGAGAGTAGGAGGGCAACAGGCAAGCTCATCAAGGAGTCCAGGGTGGTTGGTGAGTGGCACACACCCTGGAAAGCTGTAGAGGCATGCCGGAGCGGGTTGGGGTGAGAGACAATCTGGGAAGGATGCAGAAGTCAGCAAGGGACTGTGGTGTCATGGTGGCAGTAGAGAAGGCCAATGCAGCTGGAGTGGCTGACCGGGCCTGGAGCAAGAGGATGGGCTGGGAGTAGTAGTCCATCAGGTCGGCTAGCACATCAGTGTACCTACACACTAGAGGACTAATTGTCCCTACCTGTAACGGGTGGTTCGGAGGTCCTGCGCACAGCAAGGCAGGCTCCACCATGTGCTAGTCAGTCTGGAAGAATGGAGAACGCCTAGTAAATTTCCTTCTGGGCCTAGAACAAGTAATGTGCTGGAGGAAGAAGTGTATTTGAAGTACGTGAAGTGCTGTAGAACAAGAGGAGATTATATAAGGAGCTGTATATAGTGTTCTTGTGCACATTTGCAACCAATTTTTTTGGGCATCCCATAACACCCCTAATCCCCATCCAAGTTTAACCCCTTGCCGACCGCCGATCGGCATTTGACGGCGGCAAGGTGGCTCGTGAGCGCAAATCGCCGTCATATGACGGCGGCCGCGCTCACGAGCCTAGTGAGCGCGTGTTCTTGTGATATATGTCGAGGAATATATTAGAGGAGAACAAGATGTCGTGAAGTGCATGAAGTTTATGTGAAGAAGGAGGTCGTGTAATGAACAAGATCCGGGTCTTCCTTTAAATGATCCGCAAGAGGTAAGAAGGTCTGACTGATCGTGTACCACCTCGGACGGAACGACACGCGTCCTGGAGGCTTGGTGGGCAATGTCCATCCCTGTTAATCAGGAGATCACACATCCATGTGACTACACGATCGGCTGGACTACCTGATGATGAGGGTCGGGTAGGAGAACGAGGTCCGGGCCAGTCG
>BLSH010215089.1:1355258-1367413 GCA_018402905.1 Glandirana rugosa | reverse complement strand
GGGCTGGTCTGGCAGGGGCATAAGAGATCTAACTGATCCCGTGTACAAGGATCAGTAGATCTCTGACATGCGGCCTTTCAGAATGGGGAACCGCCGTGTTTACACCGGCGGTTCCCCGTTCTGGATCTGTACAAGGCGATCGCGGGCTCAAGGAGCATGCAGCGTGCCCGCAAGCGCTGCTTATAGTCGGCGATTCGCGGGACAGAGCCACACTGCCGCTGACAATAGTCGCGAAGCTGTCGGGAAACGGTTAACCGCTTCAATACCGGGCATTTCCCCCTTCCCGATCAGACCAATTTTCAGCTTTTAGCACTGTCGCATTTTGAATAATTGCGCGGTCATGCGACGTTGTACCCAAACAAAATTTTTATTATTTTTTCCCCACAAATAGAGCTTTGTTTTGGTGGTATTTGATCACCACTGGTGTTTTTATTTTTTGCTCTACAAAAAAAAAAGGCCGAAAATGTTGAAAAAAAAAAGATTTTTCTCTGTTTCTGTCACTTTGTAAATAAGTACATGGATACATGCATCCCTTCCTGTCTGCGTGTCAAAATTTGACATTCAAATATGTCCATGCAGCTGCCGCGTCCCCATTGACTTTGACTGGACGCATATGTTCCATGTGAATGAGGCCTAGATGTCATGTGGGTCAGATAGCTAGATAAAAAGATAAAAAGAGAAGTGTGGGAATTTTTTTAAAAGCATACTACTCAGTTCTCAGTGCTCCCTGAGCAGAGAGCTGGTGATTGTCAGTCACTGGCTCTCTGTTCTGCCCCCCCCCCCCCAATCTTTCCCCAGCCTAGACCTCTCTGTGACGTCAGCCAACAGCCCGCTCCCAGCTGAAAATCCTGTGGATCTACAATGCTGTGACCCACAGGAGAAGTACAGCCAAGCAAGCAATAAACCAATCACAGAAATATATAAGTATCTCCACAATCAGGGGTGTAAATTGCCATCATCCCTTCGTTTGTTCAAAACCAAGAAAAGTGTACCCCTATGGGTTAGGATTTTTAAGGCAATTTAAACTAACTCAAATCATAAAAGAAAATAATTTATTTTGACAATAGTTAAAAGTAATGCCCATAGTTGGACCAATACAGCAGATAATATCAATTATCCAATTGTGCACATAGGTACAAAAGATGAATACAGAAGCAAACATATGCAGACATGAATGTCCTATATCAATGGTGGTATCACCCAACCCAGGAAAAGTCCATGGTAGACCAGTGACCTATCCTAGGGGGGTTCATCCAACGCATTTCAGAATTTTATCTGTATCGATTCTTTCTTCAGGGAAAGATACCGCCATCTGTAAAGTAAAAAGATGTGCGCACTAATATCTTGTATGGAGCCTCATTGCACACAATCAGTATAAGTACATTCTCATTCTTACATTGATTTACATTACTTACAAAATGGCACAGCATATAAACCTCTGTGTGATTAGGGCAATCCCAGATGTATCTCCCTCTCCCTGCTGATTGTGTACTTCCCGCTGTGTCGGGATAGTAGGACAAAAAACATCTAACGACCGGTGCAAAATCCATAACATTAAAATGGAGGATTTCTAGAAAAAATTGTAAAGGAGTTCAAACATGGAGAGCGCTCTCTTTCCTAGTCCAGAGGGCCTTCACTATCCCCCCTCCAGACACCTGCTGTCCTAATCCAGGGCCTCCAGACACCCCCTCTCCTAATTTGGGACTTCTAGGCACCCCCTCACCTAATCCAGTATCTCCCTTGTACCCCCCTCCCCCATCCAGGAGCCTTTGCCACACCAACCACCTTTACCAAGTCAAGGACCTCTTATGCACCCCCCTCCTCCCAGTCCAAGGCCTCCTCTACAGCCCCCCCCCAAGTTCAGAGCCTCCTCTGCAACCTGCCCTCTGAATCCAGGTCCTTTGCCACACCAACCCCACTTTTCAAAAGTCCAGGGCCTCCTCTACTCCCCCCCAGTCAGTGCCTCTGGTATACTCCCCTCCTAGTCCAGGGCCTCCTTCTCATCACCCAGTCCAGGGCCTCCCCTACACCCCCCACTCCAGGGCCTCTCCTACACCCCCCCACTCCAGAGCCTCCTTTCCATCTCCCAGCCCAAGGCCTTCTCTGCACCCCCCCCCAGTCCTCCTGTGTACTCACTTCCTAGTCCAGGGCCTCCTCTCTATCTACTAGTCCAAGGCCTCCTCTGCACTCCTCTGCTAGTCCATGGCCTCCCAGTCCAGGGCCTATGTGTACAATATACACATAAAGTAGCTACTATTATTTGTATGTTTTGGCACCAATAAAATCCCCTTCTGTTCTAAAATTCTTTGTAAACTATTGATAGATACAAGATAACCATGGACATTGATGAACCCCCCGATATGTACATATGTATAGGGATGGCCATTGATGAGGGATCCCCCCATATGTACACATGTATAGGGATTGCCATTGGCATTGATGAGGGGTCAACCCCCCATATATACACATGTATAGGGATGGCCATGGACATTGATGAGGGCTCCCACCCATATGCACACATGTATGGGGATTGCCATGGACATTGATGAGGTGTCACCCCCCTTCCATATGTTCACGTGTATAGGGATTGCCATGGGCATTGATGAGGGGTCATCCCCCCACATGTACACATGTATAGGGATGGCCACGGACATTGATGAGGGGTCTCCCCCATATGTACACATGTATAGGGATTGCCATGGACATTGATGAGGGGTCACCCCCATTGCTGGCTTTTGTCCTGTACACAGCAATCTGCTGAGTTTTAAACCAAGAGAAGCAAACAATAATTCTTGGCACTGTATACAGGGAGCCAAGACCCCCCCCCCCACCAACTTTTTTTGAACAAGCTTTGCATTCCCCTTTTATTTAATGCCTTTAGGGTGCAGATGGCGTAGTCTGCAGTGATGCATTCCCCAGCAATTACAGGCCCGGCCTGTCCATGGTTGGTTGATATAGAAGAGGCCAGAACTTATATTTAATTATTGGTAACTACAGTGCAGAAGATCGTTACATCTGCACCCCAAGAGTATTAAATAGACCCTTTAAATCCCTGCCCACCGCTGAAAAATATGGGGCCCCAGTAAGTTGCTGTAAAGCAGCTCCCACAGACAGTATCTATTTCATCCTTTTAGCCATTTGCCTCAAATTATGCCTTAGACCCCGCCCACACTTGGCAATTTGGAACGGCCAGCAGAAGTGCTGTGATTCTGCCTGCGATTCCAAATCATGGGAAAACGTGCAGCAAGCATTCCGATTACATTATTGTTAATGGCACCCCAAACATGGCAAGATCTTGTCAGGATTGTCACATGACAGAATCGCATGGCAATTGATCCAAAATATGCAGGGGACTATTTCTTCACTTTGGGGTGTGGCGGAGTAATCTGCAATGCAGAAGTTCCCGGTCCCAGCCTCTTCTATATCAATCCAACGCAACAATTTGAGGGATTACAATAAAAGAAGCCGGGTGTTTAGTGTAATAATAAGAAACAGAAGCTCTGTAGATTACTACACCGCACCTGGAAGTGAAGAATGAGTCCCTTCTGACTCCATTCATTTTAGTGGGAAAGCAAAACTGCCAGGCAACCAGAATTTTTATATGAAGGCCAACATTGGTCATCCCTGTGTCTCTATCATGTCGGGTTTATTTATTGTCCCTGGTACTGCAATTTTGAACTTTTCTCTCTATAATTTGATATTGTATGAAAAATATATGAAATGTAGGTGAAGGTGCTAAATCTGATTCTTCTTTTTTATTGCAGACGTATGCGGATATTACTGCAGACACAGCTCACAAGACAGGTCTGCCCCAGTGAGCGAGACAAAATGTGAAAGCTACATTGAAACTCCAGCAGCATGTGATGTTCACATGGAGACTCCACCATCACGTGATGTCCACACGGAAACTCCACCAGCATCTGATGTTCACATGGAGACTCCACCAGCATGTGACATCCACACGGAGACTCTAACAGCATGTGACATTCATATGGTGACTCCTGCAGCATGTGACGTTTACTTGGAGGATACACCAGCATGTGACGTTTACATGGAGGCTTCACCAGCATGTAACATTCACATGGAAACTGCACCAGCATGTGACGTTCACATGGAGACTGCACCAGCATGTGACATTCACATTGAGACTCCTCCAGAATGTGACATTCATAATGAGAATCCTCCAGAATGCGATGTTCACAATGAGACTCCTCCAGAATGTGACATTCATGTAAACAATCCACGAGACTGTGACATTCATGTTGAGACATCACCTGAATGTGACATTCATGCTGAGACTCCAGCACAATGTGATGTTCATGTTGAGAACCCACCAAAATACCAGGGCAGCCATAGGAATATCTCACCCCATGGAGATGAGGGCAAGCTTACAGAAAAAAATAGGCAGATCCTGGTGGTAGGGGATTCAGTTATTAGAGGGAAAGAGAGGGAAATCTGTCAGAATGAGTGCGATCGACGAACAGTTTATTGTTTCCCTGATGCACGGGTTCGGGACATTGCAGATCGGATGGACATATTGTTGGATGGGGCTGGGGAGGACCCAACTGTCATAGTACATATTGGCACCAATGTCAACATTAGAAGAAAATGGAATGCCCTACTAAATGATTTCAGCGACTTGGAGGTCCTCTTCTTCAATATAGCCCAGGGGTAGGCAACCTGGGGCCCTCCAGCTGTTGCAGAACTACAAGTCCCATCATGCCTCTGGAAGTAATTGTAACTGCCAGCCTTGCAATGCCTCATGGGAAATGTAGTTCCACAACAGCTGGAGGGCTACTGGTTGCCTACCCCTGATATAGCCCCTAAGGTAGTATTTTCATGTAACAGATCTAAAGTAGGTGTTATCCCAATATGGCTGCAAAAGTGGAAATACCTTTTAGGTGAGCATCAAATAAATAGCGCTGGTGCCCCATTCAAGGGGGTTACCATTCAGATGCCCATAAAAACAGCAGAGGCCGGCCAGCAGACCTGGGCACGGTAGGTGGAGCTGATAGCAGCTCCACAGACAATCATAGACAATGATGATGGACTATCATGCTGGAGAAATGAGAACTCCAATGAGGTCCTGGTATGAATCTGTACCCTGTGGGTGCAGTTGCACAGATGCACCCTTGGTGTGTTTGTGGCCATGCACCGGTACCCACATGGATGTCACATTGGGAACAGAAGCTGTGTCTGTGCAGCCACTGCAGCACAGTTGACAGCAATGGGACTGCCTACACGGGATGCTCGGAAAACACCTGTGCATCCCCGTTCCGGTACACACGGCCCTCCCATGAGGTACGGATTCATACCCCCCAAGTGAATGGGGCCTAAGGGTGAATTGAGTATTTAGCGCCATTGTGTTGCTAATTAAGGGACTACTGTACCCCTCTTTATTATTTGGGTGTGCGTTATTGTTGTAAAAGAGTTATATATATATTGCAGATTAGGATAAGTCTGTATATGTTGTGGAGATGTGCGTTATTCTTTGGGTGTGTTTTGGAGTGTTATATATATATATTGTAGTTTAGGATAAGTTTGGATTTCTTCTGGAGGTGCTTTGAGTAGATATAACTGATGTACCCCAATCAGTGGGGGCAGGCCTTAGAGATCAGAGGCCATATATGAGCAGCACAGAGGCTTAGTGGTTAGCCTTGCAGCACTGGGGTCCTTGGTTCAAATCCTGACCAGGACACTATCTGCAAGGAGTTTGCATGTTCTCCCTGTGCTTGCGTGGGTTTTCTCCAGGTACTCCGGTTTCCTCCCACACTACAAAGACATGCTACCCTGCGTTGATGGTGCAGTGGTGAGCATAACTGCCTTCCAAGCAGCTAACCAGGGTTCAATTCCCAGCCAACGCTATCTCCAAGTACTTGGAGTCCCCAGAGAGAAAAGCACTACACAAGTTTTATGGTGAGTAGAAGAAATGAAAATGTTCCCCCAGAATCTATAGAGGGTGAACCCACCAACTGATAGAAGACGCTTAGGCTGCATTCCAGATCACGGGCGGAATTACTGCATTTCCCGAATCGCTGCGGGACGCGCTTGTGATCCTGTTACTTTCAATGGCACCCCAATCGCGGGATGATTTTGCCGCGATTGTCGCCCGACAAATTGCGCAAACAAAATTGCGGGACGCCTGTCGCCCAAAAGCAGTCCCAAGGTGACAATTACGTCAAAATCACGCTGTGATTGGGGTGCCATTGAAAGTATCGGGATCCCAAGCACGTCCTATGATTTGCAGCGATTCGGAAATCCGGAACACCTAGGTGTGAACAGAGCCCTTGCCGTGTCCTCGTACGACAAGAACTTCCTGCACAGATGTCCCCCCAGCAGGAATATTACACCCATACTCCACGCAGCAGGAATATTAGACCGATACTGCCCGCAGCAGGAATATTACACCCATACTTCCCCCAGCAGGAGTAATGTGAGACGGGATCGGGGTGAGGGGATAGGGGTGTTGGGGTGATGGGATCGGGGTGAGGGGGTTGGATGGTTGGGGTGAGGGGATTAGGGTGATGGGATCAGGGTAACGAGGTCAGGGTGAGGGGATTGGGGTGAAGGGAGCGGGGTGACGGGATTGGGGTGATATTTAAATGAGTTGTATTTGGCGTCCTCCAATAGTCAGTGGATGGTAAACCTGCAGTTCAACTGCTTATTTTTAAACCCATAGTAGCCCATTATGTGTCACTTACCTGCAAATGCAGAATGCGCGCTGGAGCCGCCAGTCACAGCACGATCACAGTGAAGGAACAGCACGGAGGCCATTTCTTCACTGCGCATGTGCCCGATAACGTGGGCACATGCAAGTACACGGCATATCGGCTAAACCGTGCAGGTTTGGGAGATATGCAGGGCACCTACAGGTAAGCCTTATTATAGGCTTACCTGTAGGTTAAAGTGGTTGTCACGAGTTTAAGCACTTTAAAGAAAACACGGTTTCTCAGGGGGTTCCCTAGGAGCTGAAAATGATTTCAAGGGTTAAAAGTTAGAGAAAGGTTGTCCTAGGCAGCTAGCATGTCCTTGGCCACTTTTCACACATGTGCCAATTTAGCATGGACAACCTTAGCACCTGCGTTAGACTTTGGGCTTTCTTCCAGGTGCATTCCACTTAAGATTGCCAACTCCTCCAGGAACAAATACCGGCCCCCTTATATTCTCCTTGCTAAGAACATTACATTATGTACCGGGCGAGCCGGTATAATACCAGTCTGGTGGAAACCCAAGTTAGGTTTGCATTTGAGAACAGTGCTGTAATCAGTAACAGTTCACTGACTAACGTGTCTGACCTGCTTTGATAGTCTGACAGCTGCTGCAGCTTGACGGGGCTGAGCAGTATGTGCCTAGGGACAAATGTCTGGAATGCAGACTGCATTCGTTCCTGGGTGTGTACTGCCCTAAACACACATATCGCTAGGTGCACCCCTGTGCTGTTATGGCTATTTTAGTGGCTTTATACACTATATTGTCAAAAGAATTGGGGCTCCTGCCTTTACACGCACATGAACTTTAATGGCATCCCAGTCTTAGGCCGTAGGGTTCAATATTGAGTTGGCCCACCCTTCGCAGCTATAACAGCTTCAACTCTTCTGGGAAGGCTGTGGGAATGTTTGACCATTCTTCCAGAAGCGCATTTGTGAGGTCAGGCACAGATGTTGGACAAGAAGGCCTGGCTCGCAGTCTCAGCTATAATTCATCCCAAAGGTGTTCCGGTTGAGGTCAGGACTCTGTATAGACCAGTTAAGTTGCTCCACCCCAAACTCGCTCATCCATGTCTTTATGGACCTTGCTTTGTACACTGCTGTGCAGTCATGATGGTACAGGAAGGGACCATCCACAAAGTTGGGAGCATGAAATTGTCCAAAATGTCTTGGTATGCTGACGCCTTAAGAGTTCCCTTCACTGGAACTAAGGGGCCAAGCCCAACCCCTGAAAAACCGCCCCACACCATAATCCCCCCTTCACCAAATGATTTGGACCAGTGCACAAAGCAATGTCTATAAAGACATGGATGAGTGCGTTTGGGGTGGAGGAACTTGACTGGTCTACAAAGAGTCCTGACCTCAACCTGATAGAACACCTTTGGGATGAATTAGAGAGGAGACTGCAAGCCAGGCCTTCTCATCCAACATCAGTGCCTGACCTCACAAATGCGCTTCTGGAAGAATGGTCAAACATTCCCATAGACACACACCTAAATCTTGTGGACAGCCTTCCCAGAAGAGTTGAAGCTGTTATCATTGTAAAAGGTGGGCCAACTCAATATTGAACCCTACAGACTAAGACGCCATTAAAGTTCATGTGCGTGTAAAGGCAGGCGTTCCAATACTTTTGACAATATAGCGCAGCATAAATATGGAGTAACATTTTAGGACCATGCTTTGTTTAGAAGCTAAGGCTCCCCCTATTCCAGGGCTCGACAAACCCCAGGCGCCAGGTCACAATGGTGACAAAAAATGTAGTCCTGGCACCTGAATGCTGCACACACCCTGCGCATGCCCGTTTCCGCTGCCCCGCTATGTATCCTGGGCTCTGCTTGCCCATCTGCGGACTTGGGACCAGCAGAGTACCGGGTAGAGGGAAGGGAGGAGAGCTGTCTCACATCCGCTCTCCTCCCCTTCTTGTTGTTGACCCAGAAGTGACATAATTTCCAGATCCCCGTTGACAGTTTCCCCGCCCATCAAGACTGGGAGAGAATGTAATGCAGTGTGATGTGCATTCTATGCAGTGTAGGACAGAGGAGACATTGGGGGACTTTTAGACCCTGGATGTCTCATTACAGAGAACCCGTTATCAAAAAAATCATTGCATAGAGGACTTTTTGCCCCCTATGTAAAAGAAAAAAAAAAACGTTGATTAAAAAAAAAGTTTTTTTTAATTGTAAAAAAAAAAGTTAAAGTTGCACCCAAGCATATAACCCCCCCCCCCAATAAAAATTTAGGTCCCCCTTCCCCACATAAATGCATGAACGGGGAGCCTATGCCTGAAAATGTTGATTATGTTACATATCGTAGCTCACGCCGGAATGAAAGCAAAAATTCTAGCACCAGACCTCCTTCGTAACGCTAAACTGATTACTTATAGGGGGCTTTAAAATACCGCCTATGAAAAATATAGGGTACCGAAGTTTGTTGCCATTTCACAAGTGCATGCAAATTTAAGGTGTGACATGTTGGATCTATTTACTTGGTGCAACCTCAGCTTTTATATTCAACCAAAAAAATTGGTAATTTATTGGTAATATCGTGTGACAAACAATTGGAACTACCACTATTTTATTCTCCAGGGTGTCTGCTTTCAGAAAATATATGTTTGGGGGTTTTATGTAATTTTTCGGCCTAAAATTATTTTTAAGGCCTCATACACACGGACGTTTCTTAAAAAATAAACAAAACGTCGGGCCCGACGTCAAGGAATAAAAATCGGCGTTTTTCGGCGTTATGCATCGGCGTTAGTGAGCATCGGCGTCAATAGGCGTTTTTTAAAAAAAAAATCATCCCTCTGCTATTTTTCAACCTAAAAACATTGGCGTCAAAAAACGCTGGTTAACGCCGTTAGTGAGCGTGTTGGGGTGTCAAAAAACGACAAAACGTTACAGCCTCAGAACGCGCTGGCCGTGGGTTCTAGTTTCAGCTCACTAACGCCGACGCAATCTACAGCTCAAAAACGTTGGCGTTTTTATGGGGCCATTGACTAACATGGAGAGCTGCAAAAAACGCCAGAAAACACTGGCGTCAAAAAACGTCCATGTGTATGAGGCCTTAAAGGTGTGCAAAAAACTGCCCTGGCAGTGTAAGGATAAGTTCACCTTTGGGAACATGTTACATGTGCTACCTGTAAGCTTTGTTAGTTAAAAAAAAGCTGGCTCCTAACTTTTTTAGCTGACTCCTAGATTTAAAGCAAATTTGCAAAGCCCTGCCCTTATTCATATGCCAACAAACCTGTTGGACTGGTTTGTGAAGCTCAAGTCAGGAAATGATGTAGACAGGAAGTAAGGGGAGGGAAGGAGGGCTTTGGACAGCCACGTGAGGAAGACAAAGCAAACCAACCACCCAGCTGCAGCAGCCGTTAGACTCTCAGAGGATGACAGGCTGTCGGCAGTGGGGGTCAACGGTGCACCTGAGCCCTCCTGCTGCAGCTAAACGCCCAAGTATGGAGGGAGAAGCAGGTCTGATGGAAACAAAAGCTCGTCCACATTGGCCCTTCATCAAATAAAACCATAATACTGAAGTTAAAGTAGATGGCAAAAACATGCACTTAAACATACATTTGAGTGCAGCAACAACCCACTCCAATGAGTAACAGTGTTTTCCAAAAACGTTCATAATAATATCTAACAAAGAGGTTTTTTTTTTGGCACCAGTCACATGCGACCACCAATACCTTGCACTATTCTCTTTCTCTCTGGTCAATGAGGGTTGGAAGGGGGCTCTGCTGACATAGCTACCCTGGAGGCAATATCAGTTAATTCTCCAAGCCAATGTGATGACCTTGCCTCTATAATGCAGAGATTCACTTTGGATGGACAACAATGCTGCAGTGCATGCAGCAGCACAGCATTATGGTTGTCAACCCTCTAGAGCAGGGTTTCTCAACCTTTTTACCTTGGAAGAACCATTAGCAAAAAGTTTGAGATCTAGGGGAATCCCCTGAAATAAAATGTTCAGATCTACAGCTCACAGAACATCGGTGTGATAAGCAAGCTGTTAGTATAACAAGTATTTATAGAAATAGCATTAAATATTAGAATAAATCACCTCATATGGGATCAGGGCACATCACATGGGACCAGAGCACCATACATGGGATCAGGGCACATGGGACGAGAGCACCATACATGGGATCAGGGCACATGGGACCAGAGCACCTCACATGGGATCAGGGCACATGGGACCAAAGCACCTCACATGCGATCAGGGCACATGGGACCAGAGCACCTCACATGGGATCAGGGCACATGGGACCACAGCACCTCACATGGGATCAGGGCACATGGGACCAGAGCACCTTACATGGGATAAGGGCACATGGGACCAGAGCACCTCACATGGGATCAGGGCACATGGGACCAGAGCGCCATACATGGGATCAGGGCACATGGGACCAGAGCACCTCACATGGGATCAGGGCACATGGGACCAGAGCACCATACATGGGATAAGGGCACATGGGACCAGAGCACCTCACATGGGATCAGGGCACATAGGACCAGAGCACCATACATGGGATCAGGGCACATGGGACCAGAGCACCTCACATGGGATCAGAGCACCTCACATGGGATCAGGGCACATGGGACCAGAGCACCTCACATGGGATCAGGGCACATGGGACAAGAGCACCATACATGGGATCAGGGCACATGGGACCAGAGCACCTTACATGGGATCAGGGCACATGGGACCAGAGCACCTTACATGGGATCAGGGCACATGGGACCAGAGCACCTTACATGGGATCAGGGCACATGGGACCGGAGCACCTTACATGGGATCAGGGCACGTGGGACCAGAGTACCTTACATGGGATCAAGATAAATGGCAGGGCAGCAGTCTCCATCATTTGCAGAGCTAAGCAGGGAAGAGGCTGTGATGAGTCCTTATCTGCTGAGCTGTTCCTCGTAGGACCCTTCTCCTCTCCTGTCCATCCCATTGAAGTCACATGCTGCACATCTCGTAACTTCACAGCATAGACAATTGCCTTCAGATGACCCCAAAGATAAAAGTCTAAGGGGGTCAGATCGGGAGACCTTGGGGGCCATTCAACTGGCCCATCTACTTGTCAAAGGACCTTTCACCTAACCAGCAGCACCCGGTCAACTTACCGGGGGTTCCAGAGGGCTAGACTGGGGGAATCTGAAAATAGAAACCCCAGTAGACTTCCGTTAACAGATACGACACTTCAATGCTCTACACGTCGTACACTGAAGTTACCCTACCTGTCCTCTCCTCTTCCCAGGATGCTCCTTGTCGAGTCGTCTATTCCTGAGTAGTGTCGGAGAAGGGACGAATCGAGACGTTTACTACCTCTGACGACGGGACGGTAAATAGAACTAGGGTACATTCCATGAGACCAGGGTGCACGGGACTAGGGTACATTCCACGAGGCCAGGGTACACGGGACTAGGGTACATTCCACGAGACCAGGGT
>BLSH010215089.1:1324646-1340934 GCA_018402905.1 Glandirana rugosa | reverse complement strand
ATTTTAAATTTAATTCGTTGGGCAAGTGGCAGCCAATGGAGGGATTGGCAGAGGGGGGTGGCAGACGTTCAACGGTTTGTAAGGTGGATGAGTCTGGCAGCGGCATTCATGATGGACTGGAGAGGGGCTAGTCTATTTAAAGGTAGACCAGTGAGCAGGGAGTTGCAGTAGTCGAGACGAGAGATGACCAGGGAGTGAATCAGGAGCTTTGTGGTTTCATTGGTTAGGAAGGGACGTATTTTAGAGATGTTGCGGAGATTGAGGCAGCAAGCCTTAGAAAGTGATTGGATGTGGGGCCAAAAGGAGAGTTCAGAGTCCAGGATAACACCAAGCACCCTGACATGTGGGGATGGGTGGATGGTTGTGCCATTGCTCTTGACAGAGAAGTCAGGGGAACTGGAACGTGGGGGAGGAAATATTATGAGTTCGGTTTTGGACAAGTTGAGTTTAAGAAAGTGGTGGGACATCCAGGCAGATATGTCTGTTAATAAGCTAGTGATACGTGAGGAGACTGATGGGGTGAGTTGGGGGGTGGAGAGGTAGATTTGGGTATCGTCAGCGTAGAAATTATATTGAAAGCCGTGGGAGGCTATCAGCCGAACCAGAGAAGAGGTGTATATTGAAAATAAGAGGGGTCCAAGAACAGAACCTTGGGGGACCCCAACAGAGAAGGGAAGAGGAGAGGAGGAGGTAGAATTGTACGTGACACTGAAGGTGCGATGGGATAGGTAGGACGAGAGCCACTGAAGAGCACAATCACGAAGACCAAGGGAGTAAAGTTTTTTGAGGAAGAGGGGGTGGTCGACAGTATCAAAGGCAGCCGAAAGATCCAGGAGTAGGAGTATAGAGAAGTGTCCATTCGTTTTTGCAGTTAGTAGGTCATTTGTGAGTTTAAGAAGGGCGGTTTCCGTGGAATGTTGAGGGCGAAATCCAGATTGAAGGGTGTCCAGTAGGTTATTCTTATCAAGGTGGTCACTCAGTTGGTTGTAGACGAGGCGTTCTAGGAGTTTGGAAGAAAAGGGGAGCAAGGAGATAGGGCGCAGATTGTTCAGATCAGTAGGGTCCAGGGATGGCTTTTTGAGTATGGGGGTGACCAATGCATGTTTTAGAGAAAAATGTTCCATGGTGGACCAATGTAACTGCAGTATCTGTCAAAAGTAAGTACACCCTTCACATTTTTGTAAATATTTTATTCTATCTTTTCATGTGACAACACTGAAGAGCTGACACTTTGCTACAATGTAAAGTAGTGAGTGTACAGCTTGTATAACAGTGTAAATTTGCTGTCCCCTCAAAATAACTCAACACACAGCCATTAATGTCTAAACCACTAGCAACAAAAGTGAGTACACCCCTAAGTGAAAATGTCCAAATTTACACTGTTATACAAGCTGTACCCTCACTACTTTACATTGTAGCAAAGTGTCATTTCTTCAGTGTTGTCACATGAAAAGATAGAATAAAATATTTTCATTTTTTTAATAATAAAGATTTTATACTTACCTGCTCTGTGCCAAGGGTTTTGCACAGAGCAACCCTGATCCTCCTCTTCTGGGGTCCCATGACGGCGCTCCTGGCTCCTTCTGCCTTTCCGAGTGCCCCCACATCAAGCTCAGTTCAGAGCCAGACTGCACGCGTCTATTGACACACACAGTGCAGCTCAGCCCCGCACCCTTCTCACAGGTTTGGATTGACAGCAGCAGAGTCACGGCTCCAGCTGCTGCATCCGAGCCGTATGAGGAGGGATGGATCAGCCAAGTATTTAGGGGGGAGAATGAACAAAGAAGGTTTTTTTATCTTAAGTGCATACCTGGAGTTCCGCTTTTAAACGCACATAAGAAATGTAAACACTCGAAAGGTATATTCTCAATATGCGGACATTGTGTCAATATCATGCAAGTAAAAGCACTCAGCTTGGTTTTCTCCTTGAAATGTGACCGGTTCTTGGCAGCTGGTTTTAGATCGCATTTCAGGGAAAACGTCTGACAATTTGCGGCGGCGAGCCTTTTAAAGGATTTCCATTATCTAAGCGGCAAGTGCTTAGAGAGGATGTCATGGGGCTAAACTAGAATGCCTTATTAACCACTTGCCCTCCGTATAACTTACATATACAGCAGTAAGGTGGCACTGCTGCATCGAATCACGTACCCAGCGCGTGATCCGACACTTCCTGGTAGGGGGCGCGCGCCGCCAGCACTATACACAGCGGGTGTCCGCCAGCACCCGCTGATCCTTCGGTAGAGGCAGAACGCCATGTAAACAAGGCAGATCGCCGTTCTGTCAGAAGGGAAGGCATAGATCCAGTGATCCTGCAAAGCAAGCAGGTGGATCAATGCCTTCGCCTAGTAAAAGCACCTCCCTCACAGTACACAAAAACACTGGCTAGGTACAAAGTTAACCCTTTTATCGCCCCTGTTAACCCCTTCCCAGCCAGTGTCATTAGTACAGTGACAGTGCATATTTTTAGCACTGATCACTGTATTAGTGTCACTGGTTCCCAAAGTGTCAAACCCAGCGTGTGATCCGACACTTCCGGGTAGGGGGCGCCAGTGGCCCGCTCCCACTGTGATTATACACAGCGGGTACCGCCGACTCCATGTCCGCCAGCACCCGCTGATCCTTCAGTACAGAGGCATAACGCCAAGGAAATAAGGCAGATCGCCGTTCTGTCAGTAGGGAAGGAGTAGATCCTGTGTGGCACATGGATCAATGCCTTCCCCTAGTAAAAGCACCTCCCCCACAGTACACAAAAACATTGGCTAGGCACAGTTAGCCCTTTGATTGCCCCTGATGTTTAACCCCTTCCCAGCCAGTGTCATTAGTACAGTGACAGTGCATATTTTTAGCACTGATCACTATATTAGTGTCGCTGCTCCCAAAAAAAAGTGTCAAATGTGTCCGATTTGTCCACCACAATGTCGCAGTCCTGCTATAAGTCGCTGATCGCCACCTTTACTGGTATGAAGATAAATAAAAAATTCCATAAAATGATCCCTTAGTTTGTAGACGCTATAACTTTTGTGCAAACCAATCACTATACAAAAGATGTAGCGGCACAGTGGTGTAGTGGTTCACACTTTCGTCTGCCAGCAAAAGGGTCGCTGGTTCGAATCCCAACCATGACACTACCTGCCTGGAGTTTGCATGTTCTCCCTGTGCCTGTGTGGGTTTCCTCTGGGTGCTCCGGTTTCCTCCCACACTCCAAAGACATGCTGGTAGGTTAATCGGCTCCTGTCTAAATTGACCGTAGTATGTGTATGAATGTGAGTTAGGGACCTTGGAGTGTAAGCTCCTTGAGGGTAGGGACTGATGTGAATGTAAATTGTATATGTAAATTGATGGCGCCATATATAAGTACCTGAAATGAATAAATAATGTAGCAGAATACATGTTGGCCTAAATTGATGAAGAAATTATTTTTTTATTGGATATGTTTTATAGCAGAAAGTAAAAAAAATTTTTTTTTTCAAAATTTTTTTTTATTTTTATAGCGCAAAAAAATAAAAACTGCAGAGGTGATCAAATACCACCCATGGGGGGGGAGACATACATTTTATTAGGGTACAGCGTCGCACAACCGTGCAATTGTCAGTTAAATTAACGCAGTGCCACAAAAAATGGCCTGGTCAGGAAGTTTGGTGGGGGGGGGGGGGGGTAAATCTAAAAGAGGTCAAGTTGTTAATAAGGTTGCCTTTGCCGGCATCAGCCTACCAGGATTCTCCATTCCATCTGTTCAGATCACACCAGAGACATGAGAAGCACACGGACCGGTCGGTCGCTGTCAGCAACACTTAGGGCTCCTTCATACCGTGTGCATCATAGCAGAAACAGACAACACCCATCTATGTGCCCCGTCCACAACATAGCGCTGCCCGCCTAACTGTAAATATACGCCATTCGTTCGGGGTTATGGCTGCAGCTAGATTCCATAACCTCCGGTATCTTTTTTTTTTTTTTTTAACTTAGGCGGTCGGCTTTCCCATAAAAGTGATCGGATGTGCCGCAAGATTACTTTTAGATGCAGCGGGAGAGGTGACCCCCCAACCTCTTCCCAGGCTAACATTACTGATCGGTAGCTCCAGGTACCTTCCGGCATCGGCAGGGTTTTTCCATAGAGATAAGTGATGGCTAGGTGGCCTCCGCTCATCTTTATGTCCTTGGAGGACCGAAATTGACGTCAACATGACTTTCGGTTTCAGTGGCGGCTTGTGGTTTGTTTGTTTTTTGGGACAACCCCCACCCTTGTTTGGGTCACCCGCAACCCCCCCGGTCTCGTGGTCGGTCATCCAGCCCCGCACTTACAGACACCATCTAAGCTGCGTGCGGGCAGCGCTCTTACAGGCGACGGGCGTCTCCTCCTCTGCATCATGGCATTTTCTGCCGTGCGCCTTCTCCCCCTAGGCATCAAATAAAACCGCCTGTCCTTTCAGACAATTGAGCGACGGGTCACAGGACCCGCTTCCTGATTGGCTGGGGGGAGGATCGAGTGAGAATAGCAAATATTCATTAACTATTGTCATGCAACTGGGTGAAATTAGGGATCAGTGCTCTGTGCCCCAAGCCCATTCTTTTATGAAGCCTATTAGAGCCCCTGGCTCTAACCACGTGCTTCAAATAACCCCCCCCCCCCCCAACTGGAAGCCATGCGTCTGACACCCTGCATGTAGATTAGGGGACCGGACGCATGAATGGGGGGCGAGGCCCGTGTGCCCTTAATGGACGGCCCGCCACTGTCCGGCTCTCATGCAATTTTTTTGCCTTAACCACTTAAAGCGGAGTTCCACCCAAAAGTGGAAATCCCCCCCAGGTGTCACATTTGGCACCTTTCGGGGGGGGGGGGGGAACTAAAACAAAATTCGCTGCCAAAATTAACACTGCCCCTGACATGCCACAATTGGCATTACTTTTTTTTTTTAGGGGGGGGGGTGCTGTTTTCACAGGGTCCCACTTCCTCTCCTGGAGTCATGGAGCCGGAAGGAAGTTCATCTCCCACCCGGCGATCTTCTGGGCCACGTCACAGGTCCCAGAAGATACGCCGAGCCATTCACAGTGCAACTCAGGCATGCGCAGTGCGCGCCCAGCTTTGAAGCCAGGAACCCACGCTTGTGATGCCGTCGCCGTACGGAGGAGGGGGAGATGAGAGTCACTGGAGCCTGGGACAGGCGAGTGTAGCTGCTAACTTTTAATAAACCGACACTCACCTGTCTCCCGGTCCAGCGATGGAGCCGCACGGAGCCTCGCTCCTCTCCCCCTCCCCTCCGCGGCGCCGGCATTGCTACTGTGGGCACCCGCCCGCGGCTTCACGGCCGGGCGCACAATGCGCATGCGCGAGCGGCGCTGCGCTTTGTGATTTGTCCCAAAGTCTTCTAGGACTTGTCCTGTGTCCCAGAAGACTTCGGGAGGGAGGGGGAAGGAGTCCTTCCACTTCTGATCGCCTAAGGCGACTGGGGCGGAAGTACCCCTAAAAATAGGGTATCCCCACCCCCCCTCCTCCCCAAAAGCTCAGTTTCAGCATCTGGAGCTGGGGAGGAGGACTTAAAGCGGAAGTTCCACTTTTGGGTGGAACTCCGCTTTAAGCGTACTTAACGTCAGGTTCTTGTCCAGTCCCTGCTGCAAAAAAGTCAGCACCCTGGAAACTGTATAAGAGCAGGGATTCCAACCACCCGTCTCAAACCAGGCAATATAGGCCTTCCAGGCCTTCAATGGGCACAAGTGGGATTAGCCACTGGCAGCCCGCAGGGAACGGGCCCTATGCGGCGTGTCCCCGCCAAGGCTAAGGGTAGCTCGCACAGACGTTGGCCGGACTGGGGAAAGTTTTTGGATTCTAGGTATCCTCTATACCACCAGCCGGCTTCTTGATAGCAGTCTTCATCAGAAAAAACCTCAGAAGAACGCAGATCCCATAGGGAACCAGGTCTAACTCCTTGCCCTAGGCAATAAAAACTGATATGCTATTGTCTAGCAGGGGGTTATATGCTAAGGTGAGGACGGCCCCCTGGGAGGGGCCAACCTATGCTTTTGTTTTATTTTGCCTAGTCTACTCCTAGTGATATGAGCATAACCCCACTTGTCTAATGAAGGGCTGCGTCTGTCAGTGAACGTAAGAGTAATATTTTTTTTTTTTTTTGCAAAATTGTCGCTCTTTTTTTGTTTATAGCGGTGATCAGAAATAACCCAGCGGTGATCAAATACCACCAAAAGAAAGCTCTATTTGTGGGGAAAAAAGGGACCCAAATTTCGTTTGGGTACAACGCCGCATGACCGCACAATTGTCAGTTAAAGTGACGCAGTGCCGAATCGCAAAAAGTGCTCTGGGAAATCCTTCCGGGGGCGAAGTGGTTAATCGCTCCAAAAATGCTGCTTGCAGGACTTTTCTCACCACCCCGCCAGCGCACCGCCCCAGTGTGAAAGCATCGCATCCATTGAAATGAATGGGAAGCAGTTTTCGTGAGCTTTACAGGCTTTTTTTTTTTTTTTGCAAAAAATGTGCCTGAAAAGCACCACAGTGTGAAAGGGGTATAAAAAAAAGCAAACATATACTTTTACCAATTGACCTCTGGAAGATTTTATCCCTCATGACCAGAGCATATTTTGCTATACAGCACTGCGTTACTTTTAGAACCCTTTCACAGTGAGACGCTTTTCAGTCGCTTGCACGGTAAAAAAAAGCTGAAAAGCTCACGAAAACCCATATCCATTAAAATCAATAAATGCTTTTCACACTGGGGCAGTTACGCTGAAAAAAAACACCCCTCTCTCCATTGAAATTAATGAAAAGCTCTTCAAAAGCACAGGGGTTATAAATTTCGCTTGGCAGCAAAAGGGTAGCTGGCTCGAATCCCAACCACAACACTACCTGCCTGGAGTTAGCATGTTCTCCCTGTGCCTGCGTGGGTTTCCTCCGGGTACTCTGGTTTCCTCCCACACTCCAAAGACATGCTGGTAGGTTAATCGGCTCCTGTGTAAATTGGCCCTAGTATATGTATGAATGTGAGTTAGGGACCTTGGAGTGTAAGCTCCTTGAGGGTAGGAACTAATGTGAGTAAGACCCCTTTCACACTGAGGCGCTTTACAGGGGCTATTTAGCTAAAAATAGCGCCTGTAAAGCACCTCAAAAATCCCTCCCCATACACCCCAATTTGAAAGCCGGAGTGCTTTCACACTGGGGCGGTGCGCTTGCAGGACGTTAAAAAAAAGTCCTGCAAGCAGCATCTTTGGGGCGATGCGGTGAGCGGTGATACAATGAAATGGGCAGCGCTTCCGAATCGACTGCACACCACCTCTGTAGCGCGGCGCGCCGGCACTTTTAACCCCTTATGTTGGGTTAAAAGCGTTGCGCACCCGCCTGCATAGCGGTGCCGTAGCGCCGCCATAACAGTGCTAAATCCTCGCTGAAACTAGCGGGGATTTACCGCCTGCCCGTCCCAGTGTGAAAGGGGTCTTAGGGACCTTAGATTGTAAGCTCCTTGAGGGCAGGGACTGATGTGAATGTACAATGTATATGTAAAGCGCTGCATTAATTGACAGCACTATACAAGTACCTGAAATAAATAAAAGCGCCTGAAAAGCTCTTCAAAAGCGCTCAGTGTTTTACTGGCAGTTAACTGCTTCCCGACCGCGCGCCGTCTTTTCACGGCGGCAGTCGGGGAACCCTGCGCGAATCGCCGTAAATAAGCGGCGATACGCATTTGGCCACCAGGGAGAGCACGCGCGCCCCCGCCGCACTCCTGGGGGGTGTGCCCGCGGCTCTGGCGGACCCGATGTCCGCTGGCGAGCCGCGATGAGCGGCTACAGGGAAAAGAACGGGGAACCGCCGATGTAAACACGGCGGTTCCCCGCCCTGTCAGTGGGGCATGAGAGATCTACTGATCCCTGTCACTGGGATCAGTTAGATCTCTCATGCCCATGTTAGCCCAACCCCCCCACAGTAAGAACACACCCAGGGAACACTATTAACCCCTAGATCGCCCCCTGCAGGTTAACCCCTTCACTGCCAATGACATTTATACAGTAATCAGTGGACATTTAAATTTCTGATCGCTGAATAAATGTCATTGGTCCCAAAAAAGTGTCAAAATGGTCCGACATGTCCCCCCCTATATCGCAGTACCGCTAAAAATCGCAGATCGCCGCCATTACTAGTAAAAAAATAAATAAATAAATAAAAACCCCAGAAATGAATTCTCACCATCCGTAAAACGCGGCCACTTTTGCGCAAACCAATCAATAAACGCCGATTGCAATTTTTTTTATCGCAAATATGAGGAATTCTATGATTCGGCCAAAAACGGTGAAAAAAAATGTTTATATTTTTTTTGGGGATTTGAATTTTAGCAAAAAGTAAAAAATTTGGGTTTTTTTGCAAAATGGTCGCTCTTCTTTTGTTTATAGCGGCGATAAGAAATGACGCAGAGGCGATCAAATACCACCAAAAGAAAGCTCTATTTGTAGGAAAAAAAGGACGCAAATTTTGTTTGGGTACAACATCGAACGACCGCGCAATTGTCAGTCAAAGCGACGCAGCGCCGAATCGCAAAAAGTGCTCTGGTCCTAAAGCTGCAAAACCTTCCGGTTGGTAAGTGGTTAAGAAGCACGTCAGTGTGAAAAGGGCCTAATTGATAATTGTACAGTCATGCAACGCTGTACCCAAATGAAAACGTATTCATTTTTTTTTCTTCACACAAATAGAGCTTTCTTTTGGTGGCATTTGATCACCTCTAGGTTTTTATTTTTTATTACATAGACAAAAAAAATCAAAAAAAAAAACAATATTTCAAAACTTATAAAACACGTCCAATTAAAAAAATGAAATGTCTTCATACATTTACACCAAAATATATTCTGCTACATGTCTTTGGTAATCCCAATAAGTGTATATTAATTGGTTTGTGTGAAAGTTATAGCGTCCACATTCTATGGGATAGATAGTGGAATGTACACAGCTATAGACGCTATACTGGTAATGACGGTGATCAGCAGCTTAACCACTTCAATACTGGGCACTTACGCCCCTTCCCGCCCAGACAAATTTTTAGCGATCGCATTTTGAATCACAATTGAGCGGTCGTGCGACAAAATTTTTACAATTTTGTTCCCACGTATAGAGCTTCCTTTTGGTGGTATTTGATCATCTCTGCGGTTTTTATTTTTGCGCCAAAAATAAAAAAAATAAGACCGAAAATGTTGAATAAAAAAACGTTTCTCTTTGTTTCTGTCACAAAACTTTGTAAATAAGTACATTTTCTCCATCACTGACGGGCACTGATGAGGCTACACTGACGGGCACTGATGATGAGGCACTTATATGCAGCACTGATGGGCATTCTAAGACGGCAATGACAGATGGCACTTTTTTTGGAGGCATTACCTGGTGGTCCTGGGTGGCATCCAAGATGGCCACTGAGTGCCATCCCTGTTGGGCATTGTTCCCCTTACCTGGTGGTCTAAGGTGGGCTCCCTGGTGGTCCCTGAGTGGGCATTCCCTGGTGGTCCTGGGTGACGATCCTAGGGGGGGGTCTGCACTGATAAACATTCAGTGCAGACCCTCCGTCAGGAGAGTCGCCGATCTGCAGCGGCGAGTAGAGGAAAAGCCGATAAATGGCTCTTCCAGTTTACACTGTGACCAGCTGTGATTGGTCACAGCTGATCACCTGGTAAAGCGCTTCCTATGGAAGCTCTTTACCGAGATCGGTAATGCGGTGGTTCAGACTGACACTGTACTAATGATACTAGCCAGTGTTTTACCAAACTGTTGGGGGAGGTGCTTTGACTAGAGGAAGGCAGAGGTCCATGTGCCTGCTTTGCAGGAACACAGGATCCATGCCTTCCTTACTAACAGAATGGCAATCTGTCTGTGTACAGAACCAGTGGCGGACCGTGCATTGGGGTTCTGCACCCCATCCATGCCTCCGGGCCCCTAATCTACAGGGAAGCTGGATGTATGGATTCCAATGGGGAGGGGGAAGAGTTTTGAAGCACGTGATTAGAGCCCGAGTTCACACCTATGCGAATTGGATGCGACTTAAACCGCATCCAATTCGCAGGACACTTGAAAACACATTGTTTTCAAGGTGTCCGGTTCACATAGGTGCGGTGCATTCGCACTCCGCGTTGCACAGAAAACGTGTGCGTTTTCTGTGCAATGCAGTGCGAATTCCCAGCCCATTGTGTTCAATGGGAGCGCATCTGACAGGGAGATGCACTCCACACTGAACGGGGATATTTTCCGCTGCTCACAGCCCCTCCCCCCGCAGCTGCTGCACTGTGAGCTCCGCCCCTTCTCGGCAGCAGACAGGCTGGAATTCGCACCGGGCTGCGCTCTGATCCCACCGAGTTGTGTGACTATAACGAATGAATATTCGTTATCGCTGCACTGATCCTCCTCCCAGCCAATCGGGAAGCGGGTCGGAAACCCGTCACCTGATTGGCTGAAAGTACAGGCGATCGTATTGGACGCCTAGGAGGAGGAGAGATGAGATGTACGGCGTCTCTATGAGAGGACACAGCTCTCCGCCCATCACTAAGATAGGGTAAGTGACGGGCAGACAGCGGGCGGGGGGGGGGAGTTACTGGATTACTGCCGCACCGCTAGCTGGGCAAGGTTGGTCCTGGGAAAGTGCTGCGCCACCGAGGACCCAATATCCGCTGGCGCCCGCTGATCATTCTGTACAGTGGCGGCTCGTGGGGTTATTTTTGGGGGGGGGGCGTCAATCAAGCAACCCCTTCCAAAAATAAACCACAAGCCGCCATTGCACAGAACGATCAGCGGGCTCCAGTGGACATCGGGCGCTCAGGACCCACTGCGTAGAATCACAGCAGAAGCGTGCCTCTGGCAGGATCACATGTATACACCTGACGGTGCACAGCGCAGCCACCCCGTAGCAGTAAAAGTGCTATACGGTGGTCGGCAACAGGTAGAATCACAGCGGGGGCGAGCCCCTGGCGGCGCGCACTCGCACCCAATAACCGGAAGTGCTATAGGGTGGTTGGCAACTAGTTAACCCTTGAGAGTGGTTTAGATTTGACCTCATATTATACAGTTTTTAGTAAATCTAAAGCAAAAGAGAATTGAACATGTATGGCCATCCTTAGGCAGCACTGTCACAATGACTTCAGCATTTGCTAAAAAATCCCCCGTTTTGCTCCCTCTGTTGGGGTTAACGGCACAATATGAAGGGTTCTATAACTGAGCAATGAACTCGCAGCTCCCGATGACCGCAGCGTGAGCCAGCTATGGATTCTGCGTCACATGACCGTACATCGCTCCACCAAACCCATCAGCTTATGACAAACACAAACCAATCATTGTATATTATTACTCATAAAAGCATTTATTTCTCATCACAGTAAATTAAACATAAAAAACAAAAATATACAACATAACACTGCAATACTTAAAAAAAAAAAAAAGGTGCTCTCTCTCCATAAAGGATGCAGTGTTCACTCACAAGGACTCTCAAAAGTCTCTAATGGGCAGAGAAGTCTAATTATAGAGCTACATTCCTCTAGTGCCGGAATAACTGGTCCTGGAATTGGACATTCTCCAAGGCCGCTGAGCTAATAAATACTTCAATACAAGCCATGCATTTCATTGTTAAACCGGGGCCGTTGTTGGATAACCCTTGGCAATTGGATAAGAATCAAAATTTAGGCAATGATCCCGATGGCTATGGGTACCGGTGTCTCATAGGTACAGGGGCAAATTTTACCAAAGTTTTGCAAACCCTTGGAATTGGATGAGAATCTAATTTTGGCTGATGTAGGCATAGATCCCGATGGCTATGGGTACCAGCGTCTCATAGGTACAGGGGCAAATTTTACCAAAATTTTGCAAACCTTTGGAATTGGATGAGAATCTAATTTTGGCTGATGTAGACATAGATCCCGATGGCTATGGGTACCGGGGCAAATTTTACCAAAATTTTGCAATTGGTTGAGAATCTAATTTTGGCTGACGTAGGCATAGATCCCGATGGCTATGGGTACCGGCGTCTCATAGGTACAGGGGCAAATTTTACAAAAATTTTGCAAACCCTTGGCAATTGGATGAGAATCTAAATTTTGGGTGATGTAGGCACCGATCCTGATGGCTATGGGTATCGGTGTCTCATAGGTACAAGGGACAAATTTTCCCGAAATGTAACAAATTGTAACACTATCCAAATTGGTGTTGTAGGTCAACGGAGGGAGGAATACAAGGGGTTGACCCAACCGGCTGACATGGGCTGCTGTTAATTTTTGGGCACATTTACAAAATATGTATGGTAAGGAATTGAGACCTTCATGTAAAGAATACCGACACCAAAACATGAAGACATCGCGGTTGAGGTCTCCTGAAAATGCTGGCTGCTGTGCTCCCCTCAAGGATTAAAGCTGAACTCTGAGGAACTAAAAAAAAAAAAAACCTACCCTTGCAGGGGGACTGCTACCTACCTTATGCCTCACTTACACCCCTCCTTGCCACAGCTGGTGCTCATCTCTCCACATGACTGATGGCCCTGCACTGTACCTGGTTACATCACAATTGCAACCACCTGCCAGAGCTTTGTTGTCGAGGGACCACTTGCATGGAAGGAGTAGTGAGGGATGAGGACTGTTACTGATACTCTAAGGCAAGGGCCCTCGACCTCAGTCCTCAAGTAGCCCCAACAGGCCATGTTTTCAGGTTTTCCTTTATCTTGCACAGATGCTTTAAATCAGAGTCAATGGCTTGATATTTTGGATGAAATTCCCAAAACATGGCCTGTTGGGGGCACTTGAGGACCACTGTTCTAGGCAACAAAATGAGCATTTAAAGTGGTTGTAAACCTCAGGCATGAAAACTGTACAAAGCATATCCCTCTATAGCGAAGGTCCTCAAACTATGGCCCTCCAGTTGTTCAGGAACCTCAATTCCCGTCATGTCTGAGTTTTACAATGCCTAATGGGACTTGTAGTTCAACAGTTGGAGGGCCGCAGTTTGAAGATCCCTGCTCTATAGTGTGTATTTGTCTCAGTCCAGAGCACTTCAGGATTTACTAAAACCTGAGTGTGGAAAATCTGGTGCAGCTGTACATGGCAGCCAATCAGCTTCTATCTCCAGATTGTTCAATGAAGCTTTGACAATAGAAACTGGAAGCCAATTGGTTTCTATGCAGAGCTGCATCAGATTTTGCACTCTCCAGTTTTAGCAAAACAACCCCTATGTGTCATTTCTCTATGCTGCCTCTTTCACACAAGTTACTTCTGATGAGCTTTCCTGACACCAAGAGATAAAAGGTGACAGGGGATGGAGCTCCAACACAGCCTGTGATTGATAGCCTCAGCTCTGTTCCTGAGTGCTGTGTGAAAGGGAGGGGGGGGGTGTCCCCCCAATTAGCTCTGTAGGGTGTAGGCTCTCTGCCAAGTTTTCTGACAGCTCAGACAAGCTGTATAAAGTCTGGACAGAGGACTGCACAGAATGCAACTTCGGCTCTCCAGACACCTTTTTTCCTGAAAGCTCAGACCAGCTGTATAAATTGTGGACTCTGAATGGCTGCAGAGAAGAATGTGAATAAACCGGCACAACTTATGTAGGAGGATTTTTCTCATCTCTGTGCATCACCTGAGGGTAGTCACTTCCCTGGGACTATCGAGGGTTTACAACCACTTTTAAATAAGCAGATTTAATTATCTTATCCCTCTCCTGCGGGCTTCCTCCACTATGTGCAACCAATCACCTGAAGCCACTTCTCTGATGTCATCACGTACAATCGCAGGACCACAACACCAGATGTGCATTTCCCAGATCAGCGAATATATTTGAAGCAGCTACAGCCAGGATGACTGCAATTGACTGTAGCATATAGGTGTTCCAAGAAGCGACTACCTGCAGTTAGGGACAGACAAGCCACTCTCTAAGCACACTGTGTGTGTGGGGGAGTGGAGGGGAAGGATTTACTAAAACTGGGGAGCGCAAAATCTGGTGCAGCTGTGCATGGGAGGCAATCAGCTTCCAGGTTTTAGGCCTCACACACAGGCGCCTGAGAAAAAAATATAAGCAAAACGTCAGGTCTGACGTTTTTGAAAAACCTCTGGTTTTCGTCATTTTGCATCGGCGTTAGTGAGTGTCGGCGTCAATAGGCGTTTTATTTTTTAAAAAAACAGTACTCTGCTATTTTTCAACCTAAAAACGTTGGCGTCAAAAAAACGCCGGTTTAACGCCGGTACAGTGTTAGCGGGCGTTAGTGAGCAATAGTGAGCGTTTTGCCGATTAGCGTAAAAAAAAAAAAAAAACGCACCAAAACGCTACAGGCTCAGAACGCGTTGGTCCTACGTTGTAGAAACAGCTCACCGACGCCCTCTACTGCTCAAAAACGTCAGCGTTTTTAGAGGGCCATTGAATAACATGGAGAGCCGCAAAAAACGCCCAAAAAAGTGCCGTCAAAAAACACCCCTGTGTATGAGGCCTTATTGTCAAAGCTTCATTGAAGAAGCTGATTGGTTCCCATGCAGAGCTGCTCCAGATTTTGAGTGTTCCAGTTAAAGGGATACTAAACCAAAAAATGTCACATTAGCAATCATTAGATGTGGTGGCTGCATTGGTTTTCTCCCCTCTGTTTTCCCCTGCTATACATTTTTTTCCCCCCTTTCATTGAACTAGATGGACTTTGTGTCTTTTTTTTCAACCAATGCAACCATGGCCAGTGACACACCTCATGTATTAGAGCGCCCCCACTCTGGATGAAGGAGCACAGCAGACAGCAGCATTGTCAGTCTGGTGGGGGATGGGAGTGTTAGCAGATTTGAATACACTAACCCATTAAATCCAAACTCCAGCTCACACTTTATAATCAGGCACAGCAAACACCAGTTTCCTTTTGGGATAAAGGTTTTACATCAATAAATAAAAGCTGATCATTGTAAGCACCCCTGTCAGTGGTAAATGGTTTGTCTCATCCCTGTAACTTCTACATCTGCCGAAGAGCTTGTGTTTTTCAAAAACAGACTTGCTGGCTGGATCACTAGATGAAAATACAATGAAGAATAAACAAACAAATGTAGCAGTCACAGCTAAGAATTAATAAGCCGTGATATAATAAAATGTTTGCTTTTAAAGAAAAAATAAATAAATTCAAACTTTCGGAAATCACTTCCTTCCATATTTCAGATTGTCTACCGATTCTGAAAACCGTTTGAAACCCTTCCTAAAAAAATAAATTAAAAAAAATTATACATAAAAAGCCTAAAGAATGGAAGGAAGTGATTTCCGAATGTTTGTTCACATCGGAGCGACTTCTCATGCAATTTGACAGGTCACGTCCTATTGCTGGTGTTCTGTCAAAACAGCCAACTGGTCAAAAATCAACTAATACCTCACTTCCGGTGACTCTCCAGCAACGATCGTTGCAAATTTTGGGACAACGTGGTTGTTTTCACAGAACACCAAGTAAAGAGGGGAAAAAAAAAAAAAAAAAGTTGACGCTGCCCTTGGATGCAGCCATTTTGTTGGTTATCATTGGATGGACTAACAATGTTCTTTCATTCGATCATCACTGTATTGTATATGCTGCTGGTGTTCTGTCAAAACAACCGACAAGTCGTCGAAATTTGCAATTATCGCTTTGGATAACATGGTGCCGCGTAGGTTTGAAAAAGTAAAGTTCCTGCACCTGCGATTTCAGATGCGACTTGCATAGACATCCCTGCATGAAGCCGCGCAGAGGTCTTCCAAGTCGCACTGACATGCGGCTTTGAAAATCGTGCAATTTCAGATGAAGTCGCACCATTTTGAAGCCGCAGTCAAACATGTGAACGAGGGTTAGAAGCCAAAAGCAAACAATCTCAGCTTACCAAATGTGACGGCTGCATTAGTTTTCCCAAGGCTCCATTCACACCTGAGCGATCTGCAGCCGCTAGGTTTTTTTTCTTCACGTGAGCGTATTTGGGGCGGCACCGTTCATCCCTCCACTCCAAAAACACTCAAAAAGAAGCTCATGTACCAAACCTTGGCACAGAGCCAGGAGCATTTGCAGACATGATTTTTGCCTTGATTTGTAGCTTGACAATCGCGGCAAAAGAAAAGCACTGCACTGATCCCCTTTGTCATCCAGTGGCAGATGCAGGGGAAAGCCGCTCTGGTCACATGATCCCCTTTGTCAGCCAGCTGCAGGGGAGCGTCAACAACGCCGATGGGTGACGTCAGCGCTGCCAACCATTGTCAAGCACTCTTTCCTCCGCATCTGCCGCTGGCTGACGAAGGGGATCATGTGACCAGAGCGGCTCTCCCTCCTGCAGCTGCGTGCACTTCTTTTTTTTGGATCGCCGACGT
>BLSH010215089.1:1296759-1307125 GCA_018402905.1 Glandirana rugosa | reverse complement strand
TTCCCCCCCCCCCCCCCCCGCACTGAGCTCTCACTGAGCTCGGCGGGGGGAGAACTGTCACAGAGACGTTCGTCCCTGTTTACAATGTGACGGCTGTGATTGGACACAGCCGTCACATGATCGGGAGGGCCAGTCACTGCGCCCATATCCCGATCTCTGCTCAGCTGGATCCTGTGATCATAACGATCACAGGATCCAGCAGCAGCGCGGCGTGTGGCGGCTGTGCGAGCTCCCGTTCTGCAGGACGTAAATACACGTCCTGTCAGAATGGGGAAGCTCCCACCCGGCCGTATATGTACAGTGGCCGGGTGTGAGGTGGTTAAAGGCGTTATATAAAATAAAGTTTATTATTATTATTATTATTATTACTACCTAAAAGGTATTTACACTTTTGCAGCCATATTGGGATAGCACCTACTTTATATCTGTTACATCTTCTCATTCACAGAGTAAAACATAATACAAATTGTAAAGTTTGCTGCTCACCTTTAAAGACCTAATCACATACGAAAAATGACAAAAAAAACATGGCACCTGCAAATCTGATAGCAGAACCCCAGCTGAGCGTGCAGCCTGGCAGTCCAGGAAAGAGGGGGATGAGCGTGCACCTCCTCCACTCCTGAGCCATACAAGACCACATGCCCTCGACATGGTGAGTGGACCTCGCAAAGGCACCACCCCATGTCGAGGGCATGTGGCCTGGTATAGGAGAAGAGAGCGGTGCATGCTCACCCTCCTCCTCCCCTTTCTTGGCCTGCCAGGACGCATGCTTAGGAGGGGGTCTGGAGTTTGGGTGGCCGTGTTTTTGTTTTGTTTTTTCATTTTTTCCATGAGCTTCCGCCTTTACTGGTGAGCAGCAATTTTTACAATTTTCTTAAAGCTATTCTATGTGAATGTGAACACGTAACAAATATAAAGTAGGTGTAAAAATGTGGCTAAGAAATTGGAAATACCTTTTAGGTGAGCTCAGTAGATGAAGCGTTGGTGCAGAGACCTGTCTTGGTGCAGAGACCTGTCTTGGTACAGCCATACCTGGTCCCTGGGTGGGCTGATTACCACTTCCCCCAGATAGCTGAGATGGCAGATGCCAATAGGTTATATATGGTTCTTTGAGCCGTACCTGGTCCCTGGGGGGGCTGATGGGAAGACGCTACCAGTGTAGGAACCATTGTTGGTACAGCCGTACCTGGTCCCTGGGAGGGTTCCTCAGATTTTTTGTTGAGTTTTCTTATAGTCACAGCCAATTGTCTTGTTTGTCCAACTACATTGATAGTATTATTATTATACAGGATTTATATAGTGCCAACAGTTTGTGCAGCGCTTTACAATAAAGAAGGGACACAGTACAATTGCAATACAGTTCAATACATAAGGAATAGGAGGGTCCCTGCTCGTAGAGCTTACAATCTAAAGGGAGGGGGAGGTGTTACAAAAGGTAATGGCTGCACGGGATGATCTGATAGAGGTGACTGAAGCACAGTTCTCAGGTGGAGGAGGGGTAGGCTTCCCTGAATAAGTGAGTTTTCAAGGATCGCTTAAAGGCGGACAGGGTGAGGGCTGACCGGACATTCTGGGGCAGGGAGTTCCAGAGGATGGGAGAGGCTCTGGAGAAGTCCTGTAGGTGAGCATGGGAGGAGGTAACAAAAGAGCTAGAGAGTCGGAGGTCCTGGGAGGAACGGAGAGGACGATTTGGGGGATATCTGCAGATGAGATTGGTGATGTAGCTGGGGCAGTGTGGTGGATGGCCTTGTATGTTGTGGTTGGTATTTTGAATTTTATACGGTGGGGTAGGGGAAGCCTGTGAAGGCATTGGCAGAGCGGGGCAGCAGTTGTGGATTGGTTAGTAAGGTGTACAAGTCTGGCAGCAGCATTCACGATAGACTGAAGGGGGGATAGCCTGTGTAACGGTAGGCCGGTGAGGAGGGAGTTGCAGTAATCAAGGCAGGAAATAAATTGCGCTTTTAAGACCCCTGCACAAATACGGTGTGATATAAAGTTGCAACGACTGCCATTTTATTCTCTAGGGTCTTAGGAAAAAAAATATATATATATAATATTTGGGGATTCTAAGTAATTTTATAGCAAAAAAAAAATTGATTATAACTTGTAAACACCATGCTTGAGGTGGTTGTAGCCGTATTAGTGCAATTGTGCCAGAGAAAATTGAGTACTGCCCGTGATACTTTTGTTTTTTGCACTAACATACAATTCTTCAGGACAAGCTTTCGGGGTGTTTCCCCTTCTTTAAGGTCCAAGCAGTACTGATTCACAAACGTTTTAGCAGAATGTTAAAAAAAATCTCTGAGGGAAAGGGAAAAGAAAAGAGAAAAACAAACACAACCCAATGTATATTATATGGCGATGGTAATAAAGCAAGCAGCAGGGTCACTGAAATAAGACAGAGAAAGGATCTTATGTTGGTGAAATAGGGCAGAAATTGCAAAGAAGGATGGATTTACACAGACATTCCATCAAGGAACATAAAGAAGATGATTTCTGCACACCGGTGGGACATCATTTCTCACAACACCATTGAAGACCTCAATGTTTTAGTTCTTAACCACTTACCCACCAAGCCTGTTTCTTGAATTCTGTGCTTACCAGTTAAAAACTGTTTTTTTTTTTGCTATAAAATTACTTAGAACCCCAAAACATTATATATATTTTTTTCCTAACACCCTAGAGAATAAAATGGCGGTCACTGAAAAAAAATTATGTCACACCGTATTTGCACAGCGGTCTTACAGGCGTGCTTTTTTTTTAATAAATTCAGTTTTTTTAGTTAAAAAATAAGAAAACAGTAAAGTTAGGCCAATTTTTTTCCATATTGTGAAAGATAATGTTACGCCGAGTAAATTGATACCCAACCTGTCATGCTTCAAAATTGCGTCCGCTTGCGGAACGGCAATAAACTTTGCAAATTAAAAATCTCCATTGGCGACATTTAAAAAATTCTACAGGTTAGCAGTTTTGCGTTACAGAGAAGGTCTAGTGCTATAATTGTTGCTCTCGCTCTAACGATCGCGGCGATACCTCACATGTGTGGTTTGAACACCGTTTTCATATGTGGGCGGGACTTACGTATTTGTTCGCTTCTGCGCGCGAGCTCGGCGGGACGGAGCGCTTTAAATTTTTTTTTTTATTATTTATTTTGCTTTTTACTTTTTATTTTTACACTGTTCTTTTAAAAAAAAAAAATTGATCACTTTTATTCCTATTACAAGAAATGTAAACATTCCTTGTAATAGAAAAAAGCATGACAGGTCCTCTTAAATATGAGATCCGGGGTCAAAAAGTCCTCAGATCTCAGATTTACACTCAAATGCAAAAAAAAAAAAAAAAATCTGAAAAAAGTGACAGAAGTAAAAAAAAAATCGGGCCCTTTAAGACCGTTAGGAAGACGTCATTTCTGACGTCATTTCCGCCGGCCGTGTTCAGCCGCTCAGTCGGCTCACAGACACTGGGGGGAGATCGGATCAGGCGGGTCCGGTAAGCGGCGGGGATGACTGGAAAGTGGCGGGAGGGGGGGGCACCTCTCCCGCCGCTGATAAAAGTGATTTTGCGGCGAATCCGCCGCTGAGACCACTTTTATCTTGCAGGGAATCGCCTGCTGAAAAAAACGGCATCTGAATGGTGCCTGCAGCTGCACCCACCATTCAGATATCACCACTCAAACCCAAGGACGTCATATGACGTCCGCCGGTACGGAAGTGGTTAAAGAGAACTTCAGAACTACCCAGGAAAGGAAAACGTTTGAACTAAGAATGATTCTTCTTTTTGACACAAAAAATGACGGCCTAAATTTTGATATAGGTTTCCTTACCCATTACACTACAGTTTTATGACCCCCCCCCCCCGTGACTGCCACCCCCCCAGTCTATAGCTCTTCCTCTGTCTTATATCATTGAATCTGCTGCTAACTTTATTACCATCACCATATACAGGGCTGCTGATAGAAATCGGGGGGCCCCGTACAGACTATATGACAGCCCCCCCCCCAAGAAAGTATTAAAGCTATATTTTGCTAAAAAAATACAATAAAACTATTAGCAGACACAAATACAACACAACTCACAGAATTCCTGCTAAATATAAAAGATAAAACTGAGTTAATAAATAAAAATGAAGATGGGATGAAAAATTTATACAGGGAGAGAAAAAAAGTTAAGCTCTGTGCACAATTTTTTTTTAACGTTTAGAAGAGTTTAGGAGAACCAGAAGGGTTCTCTAGACGTTGAGCTTAAACTATGCCTGTAATCGTCCCAATGTGTATGGACACCTAGGATAACATTGAGCTGCTTCTACAGGCGAAACACTAAACTCCTGTAGAAGCAGCGATTTTTTTTTTTTTTTATAGCCAGTGTGCATGGAGCCTAAGTTAGAGAGATAACAACTCCAGAGGAGGGGGAGCTAGGGTTGCCACATCATCCCTTTAATCCAGGACACATATCGATAGCACAGGTTCTGTGGCTGATTAAGGTGGTAATTAAGCTCACTTGGTGCCTTAGCTGCATTTAATCAGCCTCAGAAAAACCTGTGTAATTCATATGTGTCCTGGATTAAAGGGATGAGGTGGCAACCCTAGGGGGAGCCACACAGGGAGGAGGGGGATTAGTGAGGGACGACTGTCTCTTTCTTAGCAGATAAAAGCTTGTAGCAAGGGAGAGGGAAGGAGAGCAGCTTTAATCTGCTGGAGGAAAAGAGAAGCCATTGTAATCTGTCACTGATCCCCCTCCCTGTGTGCTCCAGGCCCCCTACACCAGGGCTAGTGGTCCCCTCCTATCAGCGGCCCTCACCATATACATTGGATTGTGTTTGTTTGTTTTTTTTTTTTTCCTTTCCCTCAGAGATTTTTTTTAACATTCGGCTAAAACTTTTGTGAATGGGCGCTGCTTGGACCTTGAAGAAGGGGACACCCCCCGAAAGCTTGTCCTGAATAATTGTATGTTAGTGCCAATAAAAAAAAAAATTCTCTTGTAAACACCGAATCTCAAAAAGAGGCTCGGTCTTTAAGCGGTTAAAATAAAAACTGTGGAGGTCACATGTTTCCTGTGGAGAGTGGAGCTCCATTCTGCAGCCAATGCAGATGTGATGGGAAACATGTGACCTCCACTTCCGTGAGCGGTGTCTATTGTCGTTGCAGTAAAGTTAATTTGAAATAAATAAAAAAATAAAGTGGAGTGGAGGTCACGTGCTTCCTGTCGAAGTCTGCAGCCAGACTCACCCCCTTGGCATGCGGAAGCTTTCGTGAAGGGGCGACCAATCACAAACACCCCACCGCCCAGCTTAGCCTATCGCCGCTCTCTAAAGGCGTGGCTACATTACGCTTTTTCCGGGATTTTTTTCATGGGCTTCCAATAAGCGGGCGGCTTCCGCGAGAGGGCGGCCAATCACCGTGTATTATTGTTGACTGGGGGGGCGTGGATTTTGATACAATCCTCATCTGTCAGCGTGTAGGCAGGGCAGCGGCGTGACAGGGGAGGGGGTTGAGGGCGTGGCCGCGGGGCGTACCATCATCCAAGGGAGTACGGGGGGAACCGCTTGATGGTTATGATAGAATAAAGCGCGTCGGGGTAAACACTAGGGGCAGGAACACCCCTATGAGGAGTTGCCGGGTTCCAGCGCTGTATCCTGTCTGGAGCTGGGCCTGGGCTGGGGTGAGCGTGGATGGTTGGTGGAGGAGGAGGGTGAGTAATGCTGTGTGGGGGGAAGGGGGAAGACCTGTCAGCTGAGACTTGTAGTCCCACCACATCCAGAAGGCCTCCCCTGTGTCCCTCAGGCTGTTGGGGGACTACAAGTCCCAGCAGGCTGGCCTCAGACATGGAAGAGGGGCATGTGACCCCCTGACTGCCTGCTAAGGCTCTGAGTATCACCAACAATCCCCTCCCCCCCCTCTGCTCCCTTATATCTCTGTGCTGCTGATCTCCTGCCGCCTCTTTCAGCCGCTTCCCGTCGCCCACGGCAACATCGTTGCTTCCCGACTAGGGTTGCCACCTCATCCCTTTAATCCAGGACACATATGAATTACACAGGTTGTTCTGTGGCTGATTAAGGTGATAATTAAACCGACTTGGTCCCTCATCTGCATTAAATTATCCTCAGAACAACAACCTGTGTAATTCATATGTGTTCGGGTTTAAAGGGATGAGGTGACACCCTATTCCCGACAGCGGCAGACCGGTGCCGGGGCGAGGTGTCCCCCAGGGGGCGCATGGGACCAGGGTGACAACACATTGGACGCGGGTGTCACCATAACAGGAAGTGCTGGAAGGAGGGTTCTCTGTGGCGGGATCACCAGGGGTGATGGTTGCACTGAACTCTGGGTAATGTGTAGGGCTTGGCATAAATATCTACCTACCTGGGGGTGGTTGCTGCAGTCGCAGGGATTGCCGCCGACTTCCCGGTCCACGGGGGGATCCTCTCTGTAGGGCACCATAGATGTGCGACTTCCTGGGGTCTCTCCCTTTCTTCCATGGGGGAGGGGAAGGGGGGGCTCGGCACCGCCGCCACAACACCCTTCTTTTTTTTTTCCTCATTGAGTGCAAGGTGTTCCCTGATTGGACGAGGTGGCAATTGTGATGTCATCGCCCCTCCTCTTCATCAGCATTCATAAAACTCCTTTTTTTTAAAAATCAATATATACAAGGTGTTCTCTGATTGGACGAGGTGACAATCAGGATGTCATCGCCCCTCCTCTTCACCGCTGCCTCCCACCCACCCCTCAATTAATGCAAGGTGTTCCCTGATTGTATGAGGTGGCGAGTGCGACGTCTTTGGATGCAAGGTGTTTTCTGATTGGACAAGGTGGCGAGTGCGACGTCTTTGGATGCAAGGTGTTTTCTGATTGGACAAGGTGGCGAGTGCGACGTCTTTGGATGCAAGGTGTTCCCTGATTGTATGAGGTGGCGAGTGCGACGTCTTTGGATGCAAGGTGTTTTCTGATTGGACAAGGTGGCGAGTGTGACGTCATTGGATGCAAGGTGTTCCCTGATTGTATGAGGTGGCGAGTGCGACGTCTTTGGATGCAAGGTGTTTTCTGATTGGACAAGGTGGCGAATGTGACGTCATTGGATGCAAGGTGTTTTCTGATTGGACAAGGTGGCGAATGTGACGTCATTGGATGCAAGGTGTTCCCTGATTGTATGAGGTGGCGAGTGCGACGTCTTTGGATGCAAGGTGTTTTCTGATTGGACAAGGTGGCGAATGTGACGTCATTGGATGCAAGGTGTTTTCTGATTGGACAAGGTGGCGAATGTGACGTCATTGGATGCAAGGTGTTCCCTGATTGTATAAGGTGGCGAGTGCGACGTCTTTGGATGCAAGGTGTTTTCTGATTGGACAAGGTGGCGAATGTGACGTCATTGGATGCAAGGTGTTTTCTGATTGTATGAGGTGGCGAGTGCGACGTCTTTGGATGCAAGGTGTTTTCTGATTGGACAAGGTGGCGAATGTGACGTCATTGGATGCAAGGTTTTTTCTGATTGGACAAGGTGGCGAGTGTGACGTCATTGGATGCAAGGTGTTTTCTGATTGGACAAGGTGGCGAGTGTGACGTCATTGGATGCAAGGTGTTTTCTGATTGGACAAGGTGGTGAGTGTGATGCCACCACCATTCACTGCTGTCATTCATTTAATGCTCTTTTCCTCCCAATTAATGCAAGGCGTTCTCTGATTGGGTGAGGCGGCAAATGTGATGTCACCCCCCCCCCACACCTTTCATAAAGCGCTGTTTTTTTTTTTTTTTCAATCAATGCAAGATGTTCTCTGATTGGACGAATTGGCAATTGTGATGTCACAACGCCACCATGAATAGAATGCCTTTTTTTTAAAAATAATATGAGGTGTTTTCTGATTGGATAAGGTACAGGAGAGGGGCAGTGATGTGCGTCACGATCTCCTCCTTGTCCAATCAGAAATCATTGCGTAATCACTGAAAAAAAAAAAAAAAAATACATGTGAATGGAACCAGGCGGCGAATGACCTCCCCTCCCCCACGGAACCGGAAGATCGCGGTCGTCCCTGTAGTAGAGCCCGACTATCACAGTGATTTACAGCATCGGCTACTGTGAGGGGGGGAAAAGTATTTGACCCCCTGCTGCTGATTTTGTAGGTTTGCCCACTGACAAAGAAACGATCAGTCTATAATTTTATTGGTCGTTTTATTTTACCAGTGAGTGACAGAAGAACAACAAAAATATCCAGAAAAACGCATTTCATAAAAAGTTATAAATTGATTTGCATTTTAATGAGTGAAATAAATATTTGATCCGCTATCAATCAGCAAGATCTCTGGCTCCCAGGGGTCTTCTATAGAGGTAAGGAGCTGAGATTAGGAGTTCTCTATTAAAGGGAGTGCTCCTAATCTCAGCTTGTTACCTCTATAAAACACTCCTGTCCACAGAAGCAACCAATCAGATTCCAATCTCTCCACCATGGCCAAGACCAAAGAGCTGCCCAAGGATGTCAGGGAAAAGATTGTAGACCTACACAAGGCTGGAATGGGCTACAAGACCATCGCCAAGTAGCTTGGTGAGAGGGTGACAACAGTTGGTGGGATTATTTGCAAATGGAAGAAACACAAAATAACTGTCAGTCTCCCTCGGTCTGGAGCTCCATGCAAGGTCTCACCTTGTGGAGTTTCAATGATCAGGAGAACGGTGAGGAATCAGCCCAGAACTACACGGGAGAATCTTGTCAATGATCTCAAGGCAGCTGGGACCAAAGTCACCAAGAAAACAATTGGTAACACTACACCGTGAAGGACTGAAATCCTGCAGTGCCCGCAAGGTCCCCCTGCTCAGGAAAGCTCATGTACAGCCCGTCTGAAGTCTGCTAATAAACATCTGAATGATTCAGAGGAGAACTGGGTGAAAGTGCTGTGGTCAGATGAGACCAAAATCGAGCTCTTTGGCATCAACTCAACTCGCCGTGTTTGGAGGAGGAGGAATGCTGCCTATGACCCCAAGAAACCATCCCCACCATCAAACATGGAGGTGGAAACATTGTGCTTTGGGGGTGTTTTTCTGCTAAGGAGACTTCACTGCATCAAAGGGACGATGGACAGGGACATGTCCCGTCAAATCTTGGCTGAGAACCTCCTTCCCTCAGCCAAAACACTGAAGATGGGTCATGGATGGTTATTCCAGCATGACAATCACCCAAAACATACGACCAAGGCAACAAAGGAGTGGCTAAAGAAGAAGCACATTAAGGTCATGGAGTGGCCAAGCCAGTCTCCAGACCTTAATCCCATAGAAAATATGTGAAGGGAGCTGAAGGTTCGAGTTACCAAATGTCGGCCTCGAAACCTTAATGACTTGGAGAGGAGTGGGATAAAATCCCTCCTGAGATGTCTGCAAACCTGGTGGCCGACTACAAGAAACGTCCGACCTCTGTGATTGCCGACAAGGGTTTCTCCACCAACTACTAAGTCATGTTTTGGGAAGGGGTCAAATACTTATTTCACTCTTTAAAATGCAAATCAATTGATAACTTTTTTGAAATGCGTTTTTCTGGATATTTTTGTTGTTATTCCGTCTCTCACTGGTAAAATAAACCGACCAATGAAATTATAGACTGATCGTTTCTTTGTCAGTGGGCAAACCTACAAAATCAGCAGCAGGAGATTAAATACTTTTTTCCCTCACTGTATATTGGGCCAGCTGGGCAAAACAAGATAATTCCCACCACTTTAAAGTAAAACCAAAGGCAAAACTTTTTTTTTTTTTTTTTTTCCCCATTATGAAGAGAGTAAGGGAAATAGATTAACTTTTTTTTTATATATTATTAAGAAATGTAAATAAAAAATGCAAACTTTTAATTATTTTATTATTATTATACAGGATTTATATAGCGCCGACAGTTTGCGCAGCGCTTTACAACATGAGGGCAGACAGTACAGTTACAATACTAATCAATACAATAGTAATCAATACAATACTAATCAATACAGGAGGACTCAGAGGGCCCTGCTCGCTAGAGCTTACAATCTATTTTATTTTTATATTATTCATACATTTACATATTAAAAATGTAACACTTTTAAGTAGGACTAAATTCAACCTTTTTTTTTTTTTTCCATTTTGGATACATTAAGGGAGGGTATAACCCCTGTCAGTTTTTTTTATGCCCTCTGTGTCCCCCATTGAGGAGATTTCCCTTCACTTCCTGTTCCATATCCGCAACAGGAAGTGAGAGGAAATCACTGCAAAGGAAAGGGGGGAAAAAATGCACTAAAATTTATTTTACTGCACACAAACACAATATACCATCCCACGTTTTGGTAAAATATAACATTTTATACGGAGCTAACGTTTTATATATATATATACATTTTTTTTTTCCATTTAGCTAATTTTAACAATGT
>BLSH010215089.1:1251194-1261576 GCA_018402905.1 Glandirana rugosa | reverse complement strand
GGGGTAGTACTGAGTGGGGGATCGGCATAGCTGGGGGTAGTACTGAGTGGGGGATCGGCATAGCTGGGGGTAGTACTGAGTGGGGGATCGGCATAGCTGGGGGTAGTACTGAGTGGGGGATCGGCATAGCTGGGATTAGTACTGAGTGGGGGATCGGCATAGCTGGGGGTACTACTGAGCAGAGGATCTGCTGGACGAGGATACAAATAAGCTGGGAACTTGGTACTAGTGAACTGGGGGTTCTACTGGGTAAATCAAAACACACACGGGACATTTGCCAAGCTTTATTAATGCTTCCAAAAATAATCACCAACGCATCCAAAAAGCATGCTGAAGCGTTATGCTCTAAAATGTGTGTTAAAGTTGAAGTAATTGTAAATGAGCCCCAAAGCAGAAAATGTACTGAACATGGGAGTGTCTGACTAGGGGTCTGTCACGGTCGGGCTCAGAGATCAGTCACTATAGCAGGAGAGAGGCTCCCGCTGACCAACAAGATAAGTACACAAGCAGGTCACCCTGGCGGAAGACACGAGGTCACCTGAGGTGGGGGGTCTAAGCTCTAACCTATGTTCACCAGAGCTCCTGATGGTGGGGATGTGTTTTGCTGCATGTTAATACCTGGTCATGGTCCTGAGGATCGCCCCACCAGGAGGTGAGCAAGCCGGGGTCCAGTAAACAAGCCGAAGGTCGGTAACAAGTGGTTGCAGGTTGGGATCAAGCAGAAGCGTAGTTAAGGAACAAGCAAGCCAAAGGTCGGTAACGAGTCGTAGCGAAGATACGGACGGCAGCAGGTGTGACAAGAGAGAGATATTGGCTGCAGAGAGCACAATAATGCGGAAAACAGGAAGTGTAAAGGCGGGGCTTAAATGGGAAGCTCATGGGAGGTGCAAAGGGTCTAAGTTCAAGAGAATCAAGACCAGATCATTCAAGAAACTGTCCAGGGAACTGTCCAGCATCCTAGGTGGCTGTAAATACAGTAAATTAAATAAATCCACCTCCGTGGCAGCAGAACAGTTGAGTTGCTTGCTGTTATCAAAGGTAATGGCCCAGGTTTTGGATGGACGCCATGCACAGTGCCTCGAAAAAGTATTCATACCCCTTGAAATTTTCCACATTTTGTCATGTTAAACCAAAAACTTAAAAAAGTAAAACGACCCTTGTGCAATACCGTAAAATCACGTGTATTTATTGTTAAACATATAAAAACAACTCACATTCTGAGGTGCCTAATCATCCTGGCACCCGGCGTGAAATGGCAGATGATTTTTTAGGGAAAATCGGCCCTATTCGTGTCAGACGTCTGCAGAACAGACCTCCCTGAGTCAGATCGTGGGTGGAAGTGTGTCCCTGTGACGCGAACAAGCCTCGACGCGTTTCAGTCAGAACGGGCCATCATCAGGAAGCTCTAAATCCGCCATTTTGGATAAGGGCATTTATACCCTTCCAATTCAGCTCATTTCAATAATTCAAATCATCTGTCATAAACAGAGGGGTGTTAATAATCTAAATCTCCACATATTGTAGCTCTATATTTTATTTATTTATTTTAGGTACTTATATAGCGCCGTCAATTTACGCAGCGCTTTACATATACATTGTACATTCACATCAGTCCCTACCCTCAAGGAGCTTACAATCTAAGGTCCCTAACTCACATGCATACACATAGTAGGGGCAATTTTAGACAGGATCTAATCAACTTACCAGCATGTCTTTGGAGTGTGGGAGGAAACCGGAGTACCCGGAGTAAACCCACGCAGGCACAGGGAGAACATGCAAACTCCAAGCAGGTAGTGTCGTGGTCGGGATTCGAACCTGCGACCCTTTTGCTGCTAGGCGAAAGTGCTATCCACTACACCACTGTGCCGCCCAATATATATAAACATTATTGTCCATAAAAGATGGGAAAATTATAAATATATAGACTGTGAAAACCAGATGCATATTCCTATGGATACTTTCCATTCTAAAGTGCATTAAGTAAGGATGGAAAGTATCCATAGGAATCTGCATCTGTGAGAAGCCATGTGGGGGACACAGCAAACATGTGGAAGAAGGGGCTCTGCTCAGATGAGACCAAAATTTTAACTTTTTGGCCTTAAAGCAAAATGCTATGTGTGGTGGAAAACTAACACTGCACATCACCCTGAACACACCATCCCCACCGTGAAACATGGTGGTGGCATCATGTTGTGGGGATGCTTTTCTTCAGCAGGGACAGGGAAGCTGGTCAGAGTTGATGGGAAGATAGATGGAGCCAAATACTGGGCAATCTTAGAAGAAAACCTGTTAGAGTCTGCAAAAGACTTGAGATCCGGGCGGAGGTTCACCTTCCAGCAGGACAACGACCCTAAACATCCAGCCAGAGCTACAATGGAATGGTTTAGATCAAAGCATATTCATGAGTTAGAATGGCCCAGTCACAGTCCAGACCTAAATCCCATTGAGAATCTGTGGCAAGACTTGAAAATTGCTGCTCACAGACGCTGTCCATCCAATCTGACAGAGCTTGGGGTATTTTGCAAAGAAGAATGGGCAGAAATGTCCTCTCTAGATGGGCAAAGCTGGTAGAGACTTCCCCAAAAATACTTGCAGCTGTAATTGCAGGGAAAGGCGGTTCTACAAAGTATTGACTCCGGGGGGCGCCATACAAATGCCCCCCACACTTTTCACAGAGTTATTTGTATCATTTTCCTTCCACTTCACAATTATGTACCACTTTGTGTCGGTCTATCACATAAAATCCCAATAAAATACATTTACATTTTTGGTTGTAAAATGGCAAAATGTGGGAATCTCAAGGGGTATGAATACTTTTTCAAGGCGCTGTATATCCATCTACAGCTAACTTGGAGAATTTTCACGGGCTTAGAATGGCTTTTTATGATTTTGTCTTGTTTGTTTCCATAACTTTACTCTCTGCAGGTCAACTTAGAATATCTGGAAGCCAAGCTGGAATCTCTGGATGGTGAAGAATTAATGAAGATCAAGGATAACATTAACAGTCTGTTCCAGCACTGCATCCAGGCTCTGAAGGCTGAGCACCAGATCCGGGTGGTCAATGCATTACAGGTAATGCGCCCCCCACTTGCTTCTTCTCTGTAGAAGAAATCTTTATTTGTTTTCAATAGGCCGGCCCTTGATGAAATACGTTTTCCACACCCTAAGGTATTTAACTTTTTGTTTGCAGACCCTGTGTGCTCTAATTCGGGGCGTTCATCAAAAGAACAAGTCAACCTCAGGGTTTGACATCATTAACATGCTGATGGGGTTCGATAAGGCAGAACTTCGAATGAAGGTGAGTGTCCCATATAAGATGCCACTTTCGTCTTAACCACTTCAGCTCCAGGCCTTTTCTGATACTTTGCTTACATTTAAAAATCAGTATTTTTTGCTAGAAAATTACTTAAAGCGGAGTTCCACCCAAAAGTGGAACTTTAAGTCCTCCTCCCCAGCTCCGGATGCTGAAACTGAGCTTTTGGGGAGGAGGTGGGGGGGTGGGGATACCCGATTTTTTTTTTTCTTCGGGTACATCCGCCCCGGTCGCGATTGGAAGTGGAAGGTCTCCTTCCCCCTCCCTCCCAAAGTCTTCTGGGACACAGGACAGGTCCTAGAAGACTTCGGGACCAATCACAAAGCGCAGCGCCACTCGCGCATTCTCAGTGTGTGCCCGGCTTCAAGCCGCGGCCGGGTGCCCACAGTAGCAATGCCGGCGCCGCGGAAGGGAGGGGGAGAGCAGCAAGGCTCCGTGTGAGTTTCTGTTTATTAAAAGCCAGCAGCTACACTTTTTGTAGCTGCTGACTTTTAATAAACATAAGGAAAAGGTGGAAGACTCACCAATTTATGCTCTAGGGCTTCTGCTAAAAAAAAAAATATAAATATAAAAAAAAAATACACACGCACGCACACACACACACACACACACGGTACGGAAAGTATTCAGACCCCCTTCAATTTTTCACTCTTTATTATATTGCAGCCATTTACTAAAATCATTTAAGTTCATTTATTTTCCTCATTAACCACTTGCTGACCGTCAACCGCTCACAGTGCGCGATCTCGCAGCCGCCGTCGTATAAGCCACTTTGACGGCGACAAAGTGGCTCATACGACGGCGGCTGCGAGATCGCGCACTGTGAGCGCTTGAGCGCCGCCGGAGCTGCGTTCGCACGCTCACTGTGTCCGGGAGGGGCCAGGGAGTGGGTGCGGCGGACTCGATCTCCGCCGGCTACCCGCGATGCCCCCCCGGAGTGAAAGAACGGAGGTCCGTGTAAGTAAACACGGATCTCCGTTCTGTGAGGGGGGAAGGGCTGTGATCACAGCCTTCCTCTATATGGAAGCTGTGATCACTTCCCTTCCCCTGCTAGGGCAGCCCAAACACAGTTAGAAGACGCCCAGGGAACACAGTTAACCCTTAGAGCGCCCCCTGCAGGTTTACCCCTTCACTGCCAATGGTATTTACACAGTAATCAGTGCATTTTTATAGCACTGATCGCTGTATAAATGCCAATGGTCCCAAAAAAGTGCCAAAATGGTCCGACATGTCCGCCCCAATATCGCAGTACCGCTAAAAATCGCAGATCGCCGCCATTAGTAGTAAAAAAAATTACATAAAAACCCCAGAAATGAATTCTCATCATTCGTAAACGCGGCCACTTTTGTGCAAACCAATTCATAAACGCCGATTGCGATTTTTTTTTTTTTTTTTATCACAAATATGAGAAAGAATATAAATCGGCCAAAACTGATGAAAAAAAAAATGTTTTTTTTTGTATTATAGCAAAAAGTAAGAAATTTTTTTTTTTTTTTTTATGCAAAATTGTCGCTCTTCTTTTGTTTATAGCAGCGATCAGAAATGACGCAGCGGTGATGAAATACCACCAAAAGAAAGCTCTATTTGTGGAAAAAAAAGGACGCAAATTTCGTTTGGGTACAACGCTACACGACCGCGCAATTGTCAGTTATAGCGACACAGTGCCAAATCGCAAAAAGGGCTCTGGTCCTAAACTGGGAAATTCTTCCGGGGCTGAAGTGGTTAATATGCACACAGCACCCCATATTGACAGAAAAACACAGAATTGTTGACATTTTTGCAGATTTATTAAAAAAGAAAAACTGAAATATCACATGGGGGTCCTAAGTATTCAGACCCTTTGCTGCGACACTCATATATTTAACTCAGGTGCTGTCCATTTCTTCTGATCATCCTTGAGATGGTTCTACACCTTCATTTGAGTCCAGCTGTGTTTGATTATACTGATTGGACTTGATTAGGAAAGCCACACACCTGTCTATATAAGACCTTACAGCTCACAGTGCATGTCAGAGCAAATGAGAATCATGAGGTCATAGGAACGGCCTGAAGAGCTCAGAGACAGAATTGTGGCAAGGCACAGATCTGGCCAAGGTTACAAAAAAAAAATCTGCTGCACTTGAGGTTCCTTAGAGCACAGTGGCCTCCATAATCCTTAAATGGAAGACGTTTGGGACGACTAGAACCCTTCCTAGAGCTGGCCGTCTGGCCAAACTGAGCTATCGGGGGAGAAGAGCCTTGGTGAGAGAGGTAAAGGAGAACCCAAAGACCACTGTGGCTGAGCTCCAGAGATGCAGTCGGGAGATGGGAGAAAGTTGCAGAAAGTCAACCATCACTGCAGCCCTCTACCAGTTGGGGCTTTATGGCAGAGTGGCCTGACGGAAGCCTCTCCTCAGTGCAAGACACATGAAAGCCCGCAAGGAGATTGCTAAAAAACACCCGAAGGACTCCAAGATGATGAGAAATAAAATTCTCTGGTCTGATGAGACCAAGATAGAACTTTTTGGCCTTAATTCTAAGCGGTATGTGTGGAGAAAACCAGGCACCGCTCATCACCTGTCCAATACAGTCCCAACAGTGAAGCATGGTGGTGGCAGCATCATGCTGTGGGGGTGTTTTTCAGCTGCAGGGACAGCACGACTGGTTGCAATCGAGGGAAAGATGAATGCGACCCAGTACAGGGATATCCTGGACGAAAACCATCTCCAGAGTGCTCAGGACCTCAGACTAGGCCGAAGGTTTACCTTCCAACAAGACAATGACCCTAAGCGCACCGCTAAAATAACGAAGGAGTGGCTTCACAACAACTCCGTAACTGTTCTTGAATGGCCCAGTCAGAGCCCTGACTTAAACCCAATTGAGCATCTCTGGAGAGACCTAAAAATGGCTGTCCATCAACGTTCACCATCCATCCTGATAGGTCTGGAGAGGATCTGCAAGGAGGAATGGCAGAGGATCCCCAAATCCAGGTATGAAAAACTTGGTGCATCTTTCCCAAAAAGACTCATGGCTGTATTAGATCAAAAGGGTGCTTCTACTAAATACTGAGCAAAGGGTCTGAATACTTAGGACCATGTGATATTTCAGTTTTTCTTTTTTAATAAATCTGCAAAAATGTCAACAATTCTGTGTTTTTCTGTCAATATGGGGTGCTGTGTGCACATTAATGAGGGGAAAATGAACTTAAATGATTTTAGCAAATGGCTGAAATATAACAAAGAGTGAAAAATTTAAGGGGGTCTGAATACTTTCCATACCCACTGTACATATATAATAAATGTATTATTTTATTTTTTATTTTTTTTAGCAGAAGCCCTAGAGAATAAATTGGTGGGTGTTGCATGGTATTTGTGCAGTAGTTTATGAAACGCAATTTTCTTTTGGAAAAAATACACTTTATTTGGATTTTAACCACTTCAGCCCCGGAAGGTTTTTTTCCCCTTTGGGGCCCGTTCACACATAGGTGATCCGACTTCAGGGGTGACTTTGCTAGGCGATTTGAATGTGACTTCAGCACAACGTCAGCGTGACTTTGGGCGACTTACAACACGACTAAAAGCGGAGTTCCACTCAAAAGTGGAACCTCTGCTTTAAGATCTCATCCCCAGCTCCTGATAGCGAAACTGAGCTTTTGTGGATCTGGTCGATTTAGGGGAATGGAAAATGGAAGGTCTTATTCCCCCTCCCTCCCAAAGTCTTCTGGGACACAGGACAGGTCCTAGAAGACTTCTAGACCAATCAAAAAGCGCAGCGCCGCTCACGCATGTGCAGTGCCCACAGTAGGAATGACGGTGCCGTGGAGGGGAGGGGAGAGATCCGAGGCTCGTGCCGGCCGCATCGCTGGACCGGGAGACAGGTAAGTGTCTGTTTATTAAAAGTCAGCAGATACACTTTTTGTAGTTGCTGACTTTTAATAAACTTAGAAAACTGTGGAACTCCACTTTAAAGCAACCTCCATGCCAGGCGACTTTGCCTGTGGCCAATCGGAGAAGGGAGGGAGGGGGTTGCCTGGGTAATTCGTGGGGAGTACCTTGGTAAATTCTTTTCTTTTTCCTGTAAAGTCGCTTCAGTATAGATGGGGGAATCCGACTTGGAGGCGAATTCCATTGAATTCTATGGGCACAAGTCGGATAGAAGTCGCCCTGAAGTAGTACAGGAACCTTTTTTGAAGTCGCTCCGACTTCAGTAGCGTACATTAAGATGGCTACCCTTCATTTCAATGGGATTTCTGACGTCAAGCAACTTGGGGCGACACAAGTTGGAGCGCAAGTCGCCCCTGTGTGAACCGGCCCTTAATGACCAGGCCACTTTTTGTGATACGGCACTGCGTCGCTTTAACTGACAATTGCGCGGTCGTGTGACGTTGTACCCAAACAAAATTGAAGTCCTTTTATCCCCCACAAATACAGCTTTCTTTTGGTGGTATTTGAACACCTCCTGAGGTTTTTATATTTTGCGCTATAAACAAACAAAGAGCGACAATTTTGAAAAAAAAAACAATATTTTTTACTTCTATAATAAATATAAAAAAAAAAAAAAAAAATATATATATATAAAATATATATAGTTTAGATCAGTTTAAACCGATATATATTCTTCTACATATTATTGGTAAAAAAAATCTCAATAAGCGTATATTGATTGGTTTGCACAAAAGATATTGCGTCTACAAAATAGGGGATAGATTTATAGACTGTGGTTTTTTTTTTTTTTTTTTTTTTTTTTATGCTTTTACTGGTAATGGCGGAGATCTGCGATTTTTAGCGGGACTGCGACATTGTGGCGGACAAATCTGAACCCAATGACACTTTTTGGGGACCAGTGACATTATTACATTGATCAGTGCTTAAAAAAAAGGCATTGATCAATGTATAAATGACACTGGCAGGGAAGGGGTTAACACTAGGGTGCGATCAAGGGGTTAATTGTGTTCCCTGGGTGTGTTCTAACTGTAAGGCTGCATTCACACAGGGGCGATCCGACTTGGCGCAACTTTGCTAAGCAATTGCAGCGCGACTTTCAGCGCGACTTACAACACGACTTATGCCAGGCGACTTGGCCTGTGGCCAATGGCCAATCAGAGAAGGGAGGGAGGGGCTGGCCCCAAACATAAATTCTATTCTTTTCACTGTAAAGTCGCTTGCATTAACATGGGGATCCGACTTGGAGGCGACTTCCATTCGTTTCTATGGGCACAAGTCGGATAGAATTTGCCTTGAGTCGTGCAGGAACTTTTTTCTGAAGTCGGAGCGACTTGGTAGCGTACATTAAGACGGCTCCCATTCATTTCAATGGGATTTTAGATGTCAAGTGACCTGGAGCGACTTGAGGCTACTCAAGTCGGAGCGACAGTCGCCCCTGTGTGAATGGGGCCTTAGGGTGGGCTGCCTGGGACATCACAGAGGCCGCTGTTCCCGATTACTGGGAACAGAAGATCTCTGAGATGTCCCCTGTCAGAATGGGGATCTACCTCTGTGTACCGCGATCGCGGGTCGCCCACAGTTTCACACGCACGCACCGCATAAGATGGTGGTCAGCGCAGGAGAGCCAACCTGCCACAGTTTAACAGCGGCAGCTGGTCCATAAGTGGTTAATGCAAAAAAAACAAAAACCCACAATTCATAACCCAATTTTCTTGCCAAATATAAAAGATAATGTTACGACGAGTAGATAAATACCAAACCTGTCGCGCTTTAAAATTGCACACAATTGTGCAACGGCAGCAAACAACTTACAATGGAGTTCCGCCCACATAAATTTTTTTTTTCGCTGGCATCCACCTAGTCAATATTCATTACACAAATAAAGTAGCTTTAAATCCGGATAGTCTTCCTATTTATTTTGTACTTGCATTGCTGATTTTTTTTTTCTTTACTGGGAGTATCCATCTTAGCTGTGGGCATGTGAAGCCCACTAGCACCCTCCTCAAGTCTCTTCCTGGATAAGGCGCATGCTGGGTAACCAGCATGCACCTCTCGATCTTGAGTGTATGCCTCGTTGCCGTAACAATGGGCAGCGACGGAGGAAGGTCCCGCCCCGTTGTTATGGCAACATAGATAACTTGTCTCTCCCCCACAAAATCGCGTCATTTCCTGTTTGGAAATAACGCGATTTTACAGCTCAGGGATGCCCACTGACTCATAGGAAATGATGACTCACATCTCCCATCAGCCCAGTCGAGGCGGGAAGTGATGCACAGTGCCGCGGATCAGGAAGTGTAAGATTATAGGGACCACATAGCAACAGGGCACTTAGGGTGAGTATAAAATGTTTTTTTTTTTTTTACAAAAGTGATTCATCATGCATAGAGGATTTGAAATGTATGAAGATGTATTTGTGGGTGGAACTCCGCTTTAAGTGTTGCTATCCATAGGGGACGCTTTAAAAGCCTTTACAGATTACCACTTTAGATTTAAAGAGGGGGTCTGGTGCTAGAATTACTGCCCATGATCTGACGGTCGCGGTAATACCTCACATGTGTGGGGCGATCACTGTTTGTGTGCGTGCTGTACAGACATGCGCATTCGCCTTTGCACGCAGGGACGGGGGCACTTTTAATTTTGTTTTTTATTTGAATTATTAATTTTTTAAATTTTTATTTTTACGCTGTTGCTTTCAAATTCTTTTTTTTTTTTTTTTTGATCGCTTTTATTGGTGTCACAAGGAGTGCAAACATCTTTGTGACAGCGATAAATTAAACTGTTTATGGAGAGATCTGAGGTCTACAAGACCCCAATATCCTTCCTCTGCCTTTGAAAACCATTCAAAACACCAAGATCTGTGTTTTTGAATGCTTTTGATTTTTCAAAAATGGCGCCGTTGACATCAGGGTAACCTGAAAGTCATGCTTGGAATGTCATTGCTTCCAAGTTACCATAGCCGAGAGCCAATCAAAGCCAGTCCCAGCTTTGGTCGGCTGTCCGACCAGCCGGCAGTGGGACGGGAGAGCCGAGCAAGCCGAGGAAGGTGACCGGAGAGGAGGGCGGGGGGGATAGACTGTTCAGAGCCTCTCCAGCCTGTCCATCACTGGCCCGCCCCTTTTCATTCATTGGATTTCAGTTCTTCACAC
>BLSH010215089.1:1222666-1243407 GCA_018402905.1 Glandirana rugosa | reverse complement strand
AGGCAGGGGAGGAGGAGGAAGAGGCCACCAACGCAGCTGTGGCACCGCCAGCACCTCAGAAGGCAGGGTTAGCATGGCCGAAATGTGGCAAAGCTTTGTCAGCAGCCCGCCTCAACAAACAGCACCACCAGCTGATAGGCAAGGTCTTAGCAGGAGGCAGCATTTCAGCAACATGGTGCAAGAGTATGTGGGCACACGCCTACACGTACTGCCTGATGGGTCTGCCCCATTCAACTTCTGGGTCTCCAAATTGGCCACATGGCCTGAGCTTGCCCTTTATACCTTGGAGGTGCTGGCCTGCCCTGCAGCCAGTGTATTGTCTGAATGTGTGTTTAGCACGGCAGGGGGCGTTATCACAGACAAGCACAGCCGCCTGTCCACAGCCAACGTGGACAAGCTAACCTTTATTAAAATGAACCAGGCATGGATCCCACAATACTTGTCTGTACCTTGTGCAGAATAGACATTTAGACCGGACTCTCACAGCCATTCGTATACTTGTTTTTTTGACTATGCCTCAATATTTTGGGGGCTACCCCAATTATAAAAAAAAAAAAAAAAAAAAAGAACAGTGTTGGCTACCTCCTCCACCACCGCCACTTCCACCTACACTGCCACGGTCATGGCCTAGTCAACCTCTAGGCTCCCTTCCTATTTATTTTTTATTTTATTTTCCCTATCCCCATTTTTTTTGTAGGTCAATTGCCCTACTCTTACCCCCATTTTACTTCTTTTTGCAGCCCTCTAGCACTTGCCAGGACTTTGTTACAGCCATTTTGTGCCTAAAAGTTCGGGTCCCCATTGACTTCAATGGGGTTCGGGGTCCGGGATAAAGTTCGGGTCGAGTTCGGTACCGAACCTGGACTTTTTCCCGAAGTTCGGCCGAACATCGGGGGGTTCGATCAACTCTAGTGCTGCCGGCACTGGGGAGCTACAGTTCATTGAGGGAACCATGAATGCCAACATGTACTGTGACATACTGAGGCAGAGCATGATCCCCTCCCTTCAGAGACTGGGCCACAGGGCAGTATTCCAACATAACGACCCCAAACACACCTCCAAGATGACCGCTGCCTTGCTAAAGAAGCCAAGCATGTCTCCAGACCTAAACCATATTGATCATTTGTGAGGCATCCTCAAATGGAAGATGGAGGAGCGCAAGGTGGAAGAGGACTCCAGTGGCAACCTGTGAAGCTCTGGTTAACTCCATGCCCAAGAGGGTTAAGGCAGTGCTGGAAAAATAATGGTGGCCACACAAAATATTGACACTTTGGGCCCAATTTGGACATTTTCACTTAGGGGTGTGCTCACTTTTTTTGCTAGCGGTTTAGACCTTAATGGCTGTGTATATATGAGGGTTGCATGATGATTCAGTTTCCCCGACTCTGGGAATCCTCCACCACCCATGACACACCTGGTTCACTTATGGTGTTGCCTCTTTTTCAGATAGATTCAGTAAAAGGAGCCACACACAAAGTTGAGAAGTCAAAGTATTTACTCATAATCTGATATCTTGAACTCCGAATCATCAAATGATGTATTACAATTGCAAATAAATGGCAATAAACTTTCTATGCGCACACACACTAACTTATGAATAGTGCTAAGAAATCTGTGCATAGAAATGAGCACAGGAGAGAAAAATGTCTGTGTGTCACACCCAATGCTGTATCTTGGCCTAGGCCAACAAGGCCCAGGCCTAGGGCGGCACTTTGCAGGGGGGCAGCACGAAACGAGTCCCTGCAGCATGAAAAGCTTGCACTTTTAATGCTGCCAGTATGATAATACAGCCAGGGCTGCCATCAGAGGGGGACAGCCCATACATATATGGGGGTAGGGGGTCCCAAAGGTCCCAGGCGGCAGACCCCAACCAATGAGTTGTTGTGCGGGCAGCTGGCATTCCGCAACCATGTGGGGGGGGGCGCACGAGTTTAGTCAGGCCTAGGGCAGCACAAAACCTAGATACACCACTGGTCACACCACTCTCCTCTATTCACTCCCTGACAGTCACAGATCAAAACAAATATTCAAAACTTATCCACTTGAATATAACCAGAATATCTGAAGGTCAACTAGCATCAATTGAACTGATGAATAATTGGTGCCACTCAGCTGGCAACAGATAACTATTATATATATACTAGTGAACTGTACATAGATTAGTATAAACCGTAGATGAGCTAGTTCAACTCAATGGATTGGTACAACTTAAAGGTCTGTAGATAGGTTCACATAAATTCCACCTGCTCTATGAATGAGAGTTCTTAGGAGAATTCAGTATGCCAAAATTTCAGCAATCACGCAGTGGCGGCTGGTGAAGTTTTGGGATGCGGGGAACACCAGGCCCCGCCCTTCCTTTTGACCCCTCCCACTTCTCATAAGCGCCACCCCTTATAGAATCCACCCACTTCATCCCCTGAATTCCACATATTGTGTCAGGAGTATACAGCTCAGCATCACCGGACACAGTATACAGCTCAGCATCACAGGTGGGGTATATATTAACCAGTAACACAGTATGCAGCCAGTGCACAGGTGTTGCAGCCACAGCCAGTACACAGGTATTGCAGCCCAGCACACAGGTATTGCAGCCCAGCACACAGGTATTACAGCCCAGTACACAGGTATTGCAGCCCAGCGCACAGGTATTACAGCCCAGTACACAGCAGTACTTACCTCAGGGGACTCATCAGGCCGCTCTCTCTCCCACGGTCAGAGGGAATCACAGGCGTGTGTGCAGTCCAAGCACCAGCATGTCCACCAGTCCTGCCCCCGCCCCCCGCTCCTGACCAATCGGCCACTGTCTGGAGGACAGTGACTAAGGCCAGAGCCAATCAGTGTATAGATGTTCGCTTCGCTGGTGCACATCTATGCACTTTAATGGCTGACCAGCAAGTCTCCTAAAAAATCCGGGACAGCCATGTCCGGCGGCCCATTATTATTTTTTTTTTAGAAATCAGTAGGGGGATCAGCATGGGGGGGGGGGGCTTAGCACTAGCGCCATCTATGGAGGAGCCGCCGCTGCAATCATGGAACCTACTAAGTGTGGGCAGGTGGGGAATAACTGAAATTGTAATAAATCCTTCATCACAGTTCAGTGTATCTTCTGCCAGCTCTTTAGTTTAGATCAGTGGGTCTCAACTGTCCTCAGGACCCACTAACAGGCCAGGTTTGCAGGATAACTGAAATGCAACACAGGTGATATAATTTGCTGCTCAGTGATTGCAGTATTCTGGTCTGCATCTCCCCAAGGTAATACTTAAAATCTGGCCTGTTGGTGGGTCCTGAGGACAGTAGTTGAGAACCACTGGTTTAGATGCTAGGTACCTAGAGAGCAACAAGTAACCTTACTGAAGAAAACCAAAAACCTTCACAGTTATCACTGACTTAAAGCTTACAGCTAACAGCAATCCAGTACACTTAAGTAGTTATATTCCAACTTCTTCCAGTTCTGTGATAGTGTTTAAATATCTACTAACACTGAGTATGAGAGATAGGATTATATGAGATCAGTGCTATATAGGTTGGCCTGAGCCCGCTCACTCAACAGGAACAGTGACTGCAGAAGATGACCCTGTTGCTTGGGTAATGGTGATGATGAGACTGGAGATGATGATGATAATGACACTCCCAGCCCTCTTCTCCTGGAATCGGCCTCCACTGCCTTCCTCCTCGCAGTACTCCCAGATCGATCGCTACAGCTGCCAGCAGGTTTCAGAAACCAGCTCCGCTGGTAGCAGGGCCAGTCTCCTGAATCATCCGTTGAAACGCTGTAAAGATGCAGATCGCAAGGTCCGTGTGAGTTGGCCACAACTCTGCTGACCAAACACACAGGGTCTTGCTGATCACCGCTGTCCAAACAGAGAGCGCCAAACCGCACCCTCTTCTTATATAGACTCTCCCATGAGGCACTGTTTTTCCCAGGAGCCTTCCTATGCAGCAGGGTCTGATGGGAAATTAAGTTCTTCTGCAGCACAGGCTAATAATAATCCTCGAGCACTCCACTATCCCCACAAGGCTTCAGCACAGTTCCCGACATTAACCACTTCAGCCCTGGAAGGATTTCCCCCTTTAGGACCAGAGCACTTTTTGCGATTCGGCACTGCGTCACTTTAACTGACAATTGCGCAGTCGTGCGACGTTGTACCCAAACTAAACTCATGTCCTTTTTTCCCTACAAATAGAGCTTTCTTTTGGTGGTATTTGATCCCCTCAGCGTCATTTCTGATCGCTGCTATAAACAAAAAAAGAGCGACAATTTTGAAACAAAAAACAATATTTCTTACATTTTGCTAAAATACAAATCCAAAAAAAAAAATGATAACAAAAACAAATTTTATTCATCAGTTTTGGCCGATATATATACTTCCTCATATTTTTGATTTAAAAAAAATGGCATTCGGCATATATTGATTGGTTTGCACAAATGTTGCAGAGTTTACAAACGATGAGAGTTCATTTATGTGGTTTCTATTTTTTTTTTTATCTTTTACTAGTAATTGCGTCCATCTGCGATTTTTAGCAGAACTGCTACGGACATATTGGACACTTTTGACACTTTTTTCGAACCAGGGGCATTTATACAGTGATTACTGCTATGAAAATGCACTGATTACTGTATAAATGTCACTGGCAGGGAAGGGGTTAACACTAGGGGGCGATCAAAAGCTTAATTGTGTTCCTTGGGAGGTGTTACCAACTGTGTGGGGGCTGGGCTGATTGGGGGAGGAGAGTGATCGCGGCTCCCATATACAGGAAGCATACGATCACTCTCTTCTCCCCTGTCAGAACGGAGATCCGTTGTTAAAGCGGAGTACCGCCCACATATTTTTTTTTTTTTTGCTGGCATCCACCTAGTTAGTATTTATTACACAAATAAAGTAATTGATAGCTTTAAATCTGGGTAGTCTTCCTATTTATTTTGCTTATTTTTTTTCTTTATTGGGAGTTCCCATCTTCGTTGTGGGCATGTGAAGCCCACTCGCACCCTCCTCGAGTCTCTTCCTGGATAAGGTGCATGCTGGGTAACCAGCATGCATCTCTCGATCTCGAGTGTATGTCTCATTGCCATAACAATGGGCAGTGACGGAGGAAGGTCCCGCCCCGTTATGGCAACATAGATAACAGGCCTCTCCCCCCATGTAATCGCATAATTTTCTGTTTGGAAATAACGTGATTTTACAGTTCAGAGATGCCCACTGACTCATAGGAAATGATCACTCGCATCTCCCATGAGCCCATGAGAGGCAGGAAGTGATGCGCAGAGCCACGGATCAGGAAGTGGAAGATTACAAGGACCACATAGCAACAGGGCACTTAGGGTGAGTATAAAATGTTTTTTTTTTTCCAAAGGTGATTCATCATACATAGAGGATTTGAAATATATAAATATGTATTTGTGGGTGGAACTCCACTTTAACATACACGGATCCCCGCTCTGTCACTGCGGGGGGAGTGATCGCTGGTAGCCGGCGGACATCGACTCCGCCCTACCCGCTCCCTGGCTCCCCCGATACAAATTGCGCGCCTCCGGTGGCACGCACGCGCTCACAATCCGCAATCTCACAGCCACCGTCGGGTGACGGCGATATGCGTTATCGAGCCAAGTTGCTGCCATCAAATGACGGGCGGTCGGCAACTGGTTAATAAACTTGCCACTAGGGGGAATCAGCTGCAATATACTTGCAGGCAGGAATGTCTTTATTGCCAGAAGTATAACGCTTAGCCCCTGGCTACATATACAAATATTTGGGGGTTCTAAGTAACTTTTGAGCAAAAAATGCTGATTTTAAACTTGTAAACAAAAACTTCCAGAAAAGGTCTGGTCAGCAAGTGGATACATTTAATACAAGGAACAGGTCACCTAATCATCAGATAAAGTGAAAGTGTTATTGTTAGTTTCTTTTTTTTTTTAATCTGGCATGGAATATTTTTCAGCATTAGCACCTCAATGAACAGTCATTTTTTGGAGTAATAATACGCTTTGTTCTGTCCATAGAACCTGATGGAAAGTCTGGATATTCTCCTGTGTGGGGACGGCTCTGAGAGCTTAAAGAGCCTCTGCTTGAAGCTGCTGCTGTGTCTGGTGACGGTGAGTAGATCCTGATTTTACTGCTCATTGTGTACGATCTAATACAGACCAGGTCGGTGTTGGACAGGAATAGGTTATTATACAGATGGGGATCCGAATCATGGGTAACGCTTTAACTTTTTGATCCGGTGCTTTAACCACATGCCTACCGGGCACTTTCACCCCCTTCCTGCCCAGGCCAATTTTCAGCTTTCAGCGCTGTGGCATTTTGAATGACAATTGCGCGGTCATGCAACACTGTACCCATATGACATTTTTATAATTTTTTTTTGAGACAGAGCTTTCTTTTGGTGGTATTTAATCATAGCTGTTTTTTTTTTAATTTTTTGCTAAACAAACGAAAAAAGACAAAAAACTCTGGAAAAAAAAAAAAAGTTTTTCTTGGTTTCTGTTATAAAAATTGGTAAATAAGTAATTTTTCTCCTTCACTGATGTGCGCTGATGAAGCTGCACCGACGGGCACTGATAGGGCTTCACCGGTGGGCACTGATGGGCTTCACCGGTGGGCACTGATGGGCTTCACCGATGGGCACTGATGGGCTTCACCGACTGGCACTGATGGGCTGCACCAGTGGGCACTGGTAGGCTGCACCTAGGGGCAGCAATGATAGATTGCACTGATGGGCAGCACTGATAGGTGGCACTGATGGGTAGCACTGATAGGCATCACCGACAGGCGGCAATCATAGGTGGCACTGGTGGGCACTGTTGGGGCTGCACTGATAATCAGGACACTGATGATCATTGCCCTGATTGTCATTGCAGATGTCCCTGTGTGGATTTGCTGGTTTTCGGCTGTCCTCTCCTCACACACTGTCAGCGTGAGGGGTGGATTGCCAATACCTGGCATATCCTGTTTACATCCGTGATCGGCTGTGATTGGACACAGCTGATCCTGTGGTTAAGTGTCGCTGTGATTGGCTGATCACTGCACTGCAAGGGAGCATGCAGGCGGTGCGAGCACAGGAGGATGTCATATGATGGCCTTCCGGCAAAGTGCAGCCGCGCTGTAGCCATCATTCGTCAATAGCGCAGTTGCGAAGGGGTTAACGTGATACTAAACACACACTGCTTAATTTTACATTTTCCTTTCTAGTCCTGTATGTGGATGACGGCAGTGTAATTATTTTAATAAACAAAAAAAACATCGAAATGCTTTTTTCCTAATGGATATCCAGCTGTCACATGACCCAGCTCTTTCCCAGCCTGTCTGCAGGGAAACATAAGCAGGAGGAGCTTCTGCTGCTGGTCACATGATCAAAATTAAAAAGCAGCCTTTTGGAATACAGAGTAAAAATAAATAATATCAATAAACTGTTTTAAATTCTCATTCAAATATATATTTGAAATCAAATCTTTATAATTTTTTGGTAATAACATGGTGTGCACCTATAAGCCTTTGCAGCTGTCAGCTTGTAGTCCTCAATAAGCTTCTAGGGGGCACTGGTGAGCGCTATTGTAGTTCTTGAAAGCTTCCTGCCATTCAATAACTGCCTGACCGGAGGTACGGGGCAGACTGCTACGCAAACCATCTGCAGGAGCTGGACATTGCACCTGTGATGTGCCTCTTGCGGGTGCAATGCTTTACAGGCCCCTATTAAAAAAAAACAGTAAATGCACATTCTTTTTTTACTTGCAAAAAAAAAAAGAAGGGCATTTATTATATTTTTTTAAAAAAGGTGAATGTATCCTTTTAACCAGTTCCCGTCCGGCCAATAGCAGATTGACGGCTGGGCGGGTGCTTTCCCATCCTGACTGGACATCATATGGCGCCTTGTCAGGATGAGCCAGGGCCACGCAACGGCACGATCTGTCACCAGTCGTCCACGGGACACAGCCAATGACTGATCAGGGTACCGGCTCGCTGACTGTACCATGTGACCACTGTGACGAATCACAGCAGGTCACATGACAGTTTTACACAATGGTGTACAAATGTGTTTCTAGCTGTGATTGGTCAATTTGATCACATTGTACAGACAGGGCCAATCACAGCCCATCTGTACCTTGTGATTAGCTTTGACCAATCACTGCTAATTACAACAAAACAGACCAAAAGCAGAAGTCCAGCCAAAGCTCGTTTGGCTGGGCTTCTCCTGTGGATCACAGGAGAGTAATTCGTTCTCTGCCAACATCACGGATGTCTGTCCAGGCAACATGTCATCCCAACCACAAGGTCTAGATCCGCCGGGTGCCTGGACTGACACCCTTCTCAGCAAATCGCTGAGAGCCTGAGACGGCCGCTCCACCCCCTTCACAGCTCAGCGCTCCAATGAGCGCGGAGGGAGATGGGCAGAGAGCTGTGACTGACAGTCTACAGCTCTCTGCTCACGGAACTCTGAAAACTGAGTGGTCAGCGATGTTCAATCGCTCAGTTTTCAGTACAGATGCGCCGGGGGACAGATGCAGCATCCACCTAGGTAAGTATCAGTGGGGGAAAGAACAGAAACCCATACTTCTCTTTGAATGATTCAGTTTCATCAAATGCTTGCTTATAGCAATGTAATTCACTGCTACCGTGTTTCCCCGAAAATAAGACCTAGTGGGATATTCAAGGAGGGCTGCAATATAAGCCCTACCCTGAAAATAAGCCCTAGTTTAAAGTGGTTGTAAACTGCTAGAACGCTCAAAATTATGGTATTGCATGGTGTAGACTGTGTTTGTTTCTGTGGTCTTATCTGTAGTCCGGTACCTTTGGTACAGCGCCACTCAGGGCTCAGCTGATCTCCTCCTCTTCACCTGCCTGTCTGCGGGGGATCTTGGCCCCTCCCCCCTCTGCAATCCTGGGAGCACAGCGGGCTATGGAAGTGCCGAGAGGGCTCAGCTGATCGCCTCTTCTCCAGCCTGTTAGCGGGGGATCTTGGCCCACTCCCTCTGCAATCCCAGGAGCACAGGGGGCTATGGAAGTGCCGAGGGGGCTCAGCTGATCGCCTCTTCTCCAGCCTGTTAGCGGGGGATCTTGGCCCACTCCCTCTGCAATCCCGGGAGCACAGCGGGCTATGGAAGTGCCGAGGGGGCTCAGATGATCGCCTCTTCTCCAGCCTGTTAGCGGGGGATCTTGGCCCCCCTCTGCAATCCTGGGAGCACAGCGGGTTATGGAAGTGCCGAGAGGGCTCAGCTGATCTCCTCTTCTCCAGCCTGTTAGCGGGGGATCTCAGCCCCCCTCTGCAATGCTCTGATCGCAGAAGAGAAAGCTCAGGCGGGCTATGGAAGCTCAGAGCGGCGCTGTAAGAAGGTATGTGACACTATGGATTACAGAGACACACAACTTTTTCATTATATACTGCTGTAGTGGGATTCTATCAGTTTACAACCACTTTTACTTCACTTCACACTGGCAGGGAGAGGGGGAGAGAAGGGAGCACATTTAATGGCAAGCCCTACCCCGAAAATAAGCCCTACTGTATTTTTGGTGGCCAAAATTAATATAAGACCCGGGCTTATTTTCGGGGAAACACAGTATAAGCAATCATAATGTGTATAAGAAAAAAATCCTTATTACTTCCCCAGAGCAGGTCAATGTTACTATGCGATTTGTGAACAGAATGTTTACTGTCCTAGCAGCGCTTGCTGAGTAGTGCTCCCTCTATTAACCTATAAAAGTGCAAGTGCTAACTTATACGTGCAATATCCATATATAATTGAACTATGGTGCATGTACCTGTTCATAAATCCTTGTAAAGTGCCAATTATTCAATAGATTAATAATAAAACCAATAACACAGTGTGGTAATTCATGCAGAAATATCTCAGTGCAAAATTAGAAAATATAAAAATTAAAAATACACCTGTAAAGCATATACAACAATTTGACAGTTCCCTTCCGGCCCTTGCCAATGTGGCAAAAAAACTTTTTTATATAAAGTGCTTATGCAAAAATGTTTATGTACAGTCCGTGTTCCAAAGTGCCAGTGCAATCCAGTGACAAAATGACTTCAATAAGTTTTCAAGATCCAATCTTTAAATTCTTTAAATCATAAAAGTGCTCGTGCCGTGCTGAGTGGTGAAAGTAATAACTGAGGGTGCTAGACCCTGCTTACCAGATCACTATGACTCTCCAACCGTACGGTGCGGAGAAGTCATGCGCGCTTTAGGTCTACAATCCGACCTATGGATTATGGTGTCGTCTGCTTCCTCTTTCTCCCTCCTCCGTCACCATGTTGTAATTAAAGGTGCAAAACATCCATTCAGTCCAGGCTTCAGTCTTATATAATGGGATTCAGAGGTACGGCGTCTCCATTAAACGTTGACTTTGGGCGACGCTGTACCCAAACAAAGTTTTTATCATTTTGTTCCCACAAACAGAGCTTTCTTTTGGTGGTATTTGATCACCCCTGCAGTTTTTATTTTTTGCGCTATAAAAAAAAAAAGACTGAAAATTTTGAAAAAAACCCCAATTTTTTTCTTTGTTTCTGTCACAAAAGTTTGTATAAAGTACATTCTCTCCTTCACTGATGGGCACTGATGTGGCTACACTGATGGGCACTGATGTGGCTACACTGATGGGCACTGATGAGGCCACACTGATGGGCACTGATGAGGCTACACTGACGGGCACTGATGAGGCAGTACAGAATGGCACTGATAAGGTTGCACTGATGATGGGGCACATATGCAGCACTGATGGGCACTGACGAGCAACACTGACGGGCACTGATACGTGGCACTGATATGCGGCACTGATGGACACTCATAGGCGGCACTGATAAGTGGCACTGCGCACTGATGGGCACTGATAGGTGGCACTGATGGGTGGCACAGGTGGGCACTGATAGGTGGTACAGGTGGGCACTGATAGGTGGCACAGGTGGGCACTTATAGGTGGCAGTGGTGGGCACTAGTGCAACAGGGCACTGTTAGGGATGGCACTGGCATACATGGGCACAGTGCCATCCCTACAGTGCACAATATTGCCCTTACCTGGTGGTCTAGTGGGGGCTCCCTGGTGGCCCTGGGCGGCCTCTGTGGTCCTTCCCTGGTGGTCCTGGGCGGCCTATATGTGATGTCCGGAGGGGGGCTCCCTGGTGGTCCTGGGAAGGCTCCCTGGTGGTCCAGTGGGGGGATCCTGAGGGTGGCTGCGCTGATAAACGTTTAGCGCAGCCCCCCCTCATCAGGCGAGCAGCCGATCGGCTCTCCAGTGCTCAGGTCTGCAGACCTGAGCAGAGGAAAAGCCGATAAACGGCTCTTCCTATTTACACTGTGATCAGCCGTGATTGGTCACGGCTGATCACATGGTAAAAGGCTTTGGATCGAAGCCTTTTACCTCGGTCTGTAATGCGGTGGGTCAGACTGCGCGCGATCGCGGATTATCCTGAGGACATCAATAGACGTCCAGTCAGAATAATGAACCCCCCGCCCGGAAGTCATTTGTCTATATGCCGGGAGGGAAGTGGTTAAATGCCACCAAAAGAAAGCTCTATTTGTGTAATTGTGAAAAAAATGATAAAAATGTCATATGGGTACAGTGTTGCATGACCCTGCAATTGTCATTCAAAGTGTGACAGCGCTGAGAGCTGAAAATTGGCCTGGGCAGGAAGGGGTGAAAGTTTGATATTGTATTATTATTTATTTATTTGTTTATTTTTTTAATGCAGATTTTTTTTTTTTTTTTTACACAAGAATTGAGGAGTCCATTGATGCAGCGGCATAATATTGGGTATATTAATATTCCTTGTGATTTACCACTTCAGTACTGTACACTTTTACCCCCCTATAAAAACAACAAAATAGGTGCAGTGCTAGTGAATCAAAATCCTGTAAAAACTGCAACAAACAATAAGTAGATCGGTGCTTATATGTGCAAAAAATAAATAATATATATATATATATCTATATCTACATATACACACACAGTATCTCTCATTCTATCTTTTCATGTGACAACACTGAAGAAATGACACTTTGCTACAATGTAAAGTAGTGAGTGTACAGCTTGTATAACAGTGTAAATTTGCTGTCCCCTCAAAATAACTCAACACACAGCCATTAATGTCTAAACCGCTGGCAACAAAAGTGAGTACACCCCTAAGTGAAAATGTCCAAATTGGGCCCAATTAGCCATTTTCCCTCCCTGGTGTTATGTGACTTGTTAGAGTTACAAGGTCTCAGGTGTGAATGGGGAGCAGGTGTGTTGAATTTGGTGTTATCGCTCTCACTCTCTCAAACTGCTCACTGGAAGTTTTACATGGCACCTCATGGCAAAGAACTCTGAGGATCTGAAAGAAAGAATTGTTGCTCTACATAAAGATGGCCTAGGCTATAAGAAGATTGCCAAGACCTTGAAACTGAGTTGGAGCACGGTGGCCAAGACTATACAGCAGTTTAACAGGACAGGTTCCTCTCAGAACAGCGCCTCACCATGGTCGACCAAAGAGGTTGAGTGCACGTGCTCAGCATCATATCCAGAGGTTGTCTTTGGGAAATAGACGTATGAGTGCTGCCAGAATTGCTGCAGAGGTAGAAGGGGTGGGGGTTGAGCCTGTCAGTGCTCAGACCATACGCCGCACACTGCATCAAATTGGTCTGCATGGCTGTCGTCCCAGAAGGAAGCCTCTTCTAAAGATGATGCACAAGAAAGCCTGCAAACAGTTTGCAGAAGACAAGCAGATTAAGGACATGGATTACTGGAACCATGTCCTGTGGTCTGATGAGACCAAGATAAATGTTTTTGGTTCAGATGGTGTCAAGCGTGTGTGGGCGGCACACCAGGAACCAGGTGAGGAGTACAAAGACAAGTGTGTCTTGCCTACAGTCAAGCATGGTGGTGGGAGTGTCATGGTCTGGGGCTGCATGAGTGCTGCCGGCACTGGGGAGCTACAGTTCATTGAGGGAACCATGAATGCCAACATGTACTGTGACATACAGAAGCAGAGCATGATCCCCTCCCTTCGGAGACTGTACAGCAGGGCAGTATTCCAACATAACGACCCCAAACACCCCTCCAAGACGACCAATGCCTTGTTAAGAAGCTGAGGGTAAAGGTGATGGACTGGCCAAGCGTCTCCAGACCTAAACCCTATTGAGCATCTGTGGACCTCCTCAAACGGAAGGTGGAGGAGCACAAGGTCTCTAACGTCCACCAGCTCCGTGATGTCGTCATGGAGGAGGGAAAGAGGACTCCAGTGGCAACCTGTGAAGCTCTGGTGAACTCCATGCCCAAGAGGGTTAAGGCAGTGCTGGAAAATAATGGCGGCCACACAAAATATTGACACTTTGGGCCCAGTTTGGACATTTTCACTTAGGGGTGTACTCACTTTTGTTGCCAGTGGTTTAGACATTAATGGCTGTGTGTTGAGTTATTTTGAGGGGACAGCAAATTTACACTGTTATACAAGCTGTACACTCACTACTTTACATTGTAGCAAAGTGTCATTTCTTCAGTGTTGTCACATGAAAAGATAGAATAAAATATTTACACAAATGTGAGGGGTGTACTTACTTTTTTTGCACATACCAGCACTGATATACTTCTCATTTGTTGCTATTTTTATATGATTTTGATTCACTAGTGTTGCACTTATTTTATTGTTTTTATAGGGGGTAAAAGTGTCCGGTATTTTAGTGGTTAAGCTGGGAATCCCCCTATATCCCACAATGCACTGCAGGCACTTCAGTAAGAGGCCCCCTTATCACATTGTGTAATTAGGCTGGCATGCCTGATTTTTAACTTGGTGCTGAATTGGGATTTTCATACGGCAAACAACCCAACCCTTGGCGGTTTCTTGGGCATGCTAGAGCATGTTGGCAGTAAGCAGCAGGTATGAACCATTACCTTATGGGCATACGCTGTTTTTCAGGCTCTGTATGTTGGTACAGAAACATTGGCACAAAATTTTTATGCAAATTTACTTCTACCAAAGTATAAAATCTGTGGCAGCCATGCGTACAGTAATTATTATCCTATTCAAAAACCTAAAACAAACTAACATACCCTACATCTTAACTGAGCTTCTAACCACCACTCTGATTATATAAGCCTCCTGTCTACTTTGTCCTTAGTATGTGTATGAATGTGAGTTAGGGACCTTAGATTGTAAGCTCCTTGAGGGTAGGGACTGATGTGAATGTATAATGTATATGTAACATGCTGGGTAAAATGACGGCGCTATATAAGTACCTGAAATAACATACAGTTCCTTGAAAAAGTATTCATACCCCTTGAAGTTTACCACATTCTGTCATGTTACAACCAAAAATGTAAATGTATTTTATTGGGATTTTATGTGATAGACCGACACAAAGTGGCTCATAATTGTGAAGTGGAAGGAAAATGATAAATGGTTTTCAACATTTTTTGCAAGTAAATCTGTGAAAAGTGTGGGGTGCATTTATATTCAGCCCCCTTTACTCTGATACCCCTAACTAAAATCTGGTGGAACCAATTGCCTTCAGAAGTCCCCTAATTAGTAAATAGAGTCCACCTGTGTTTATTGTAATCTCAGTATAAATACAGCTGTTCTGTGAAGCCCTTAGAGAACCTTAGTGAACAAACAGCATCATGAAGGCCAAGGAACACACCAGACCGGTCAGGGATAAAGTTGTGGAGAAGGTTAAAGCAGGGTTAGATTATAAAATAATATCCTAAGCTTTGAACATCTCATGGAGCTCTGTTCAATCAATCATCTGAAAATTGGAAAGTGTATGGCACAACTGCAAACCTACCAAGACATGGCCGTCCACCTAAACTGACCGGCCGGGCAAGGAGAGCATTCATCAGAGAAGCAGCCAAGAGGCCCATGGTAACTCTGGAGTACCTGCAGAGATCCACAGCTCAGGTGGGAGAATCTGTCCACAGGACAACTATTAGTCGTGCTCTCCACAAATCTGCCCTTTATGGAAGAATGGCAAGAAGAAAGCCATTGGTGAAAGAAAGACATAAGAAGTCCCATTTGCAGTTTGCGAGAAGCCATGTGGGGGACACAGCAAACATGTGGAAGAAGGGGCTCTGCTCAGATGAGACCAAAACTGAACTTTTTGGCCTAAAAGCAAAACGCTATGTGTGGTGGAAAACTAACACTGCACATCACCCTGAACACACCATCCCCACCGTGAAACATGGTGGTGGTAGCATCATGTGGTGGGGATGCTTTTCTTTAGCAGGGACAGGGAAGCTGGTCAGAGTTGATGGGAAGATGGATGGAACCAAATACAGGGCAATCTTAGAAGAAAACCTGTTAGAGTCTGCAAAAGACTTGAGACCGGGGCGGAGGTTCACCTTCCAGCAGGACAACGACCCTAAATATACAGCCAGAGCTACAATGGAATGGTTTAGATCAAAGCATATTCATGTGTTAGAATGGCCCAGTCACAGTCCAAACCTAAATCCAATTGAGAATCTGTGGCAAGACTTAAGAATTGCTGTTCACAGAAGCTCTCCATCCAATCTGACAGAGCTTGAGATATTCTACAAAGAAGAATGGGCAAAAATGTCCTCTCTAGATGGGCAAAGCTGGTAGAGACTTCCCCAAAAAGACTTGCAGCTGTAATTGCAGAGAAAGGGGGTTCTACAAAGTATTGACTCCGGGGGCGCCATACAAATGCCCCCCACACTTTTCACATATTTATTTGTAAACGTTTTTGAAAAACATTTATCATTTTCCTTCCACTTCACAATTATGTGCCGCTTTGTGTTGGTCTATCACATAAAATCCCAATAAAATACATTTACTTCCACCTGTGTGTTTGGTTGAAACATGACAAAATGTGTAAAATGTTATACTTTTTCAAGGCACTGCAGATAAATATATTTCACCCACCTTCAACCCCACCACCTCCACCCCGTGTGCCCGAGTCCCCTACAGGAGTCATGGTTCCCCCCCCCCATCAGTGACCCTGCCTGCCACTGTTCTCTTCTATTGTGGTGAGGGTTAATACAACTAAGGGGCTGTTATAGGCTCTCATCGAGAATGGCTCAAGTATGCCCATCCTTTTCAGTTCAGCTCTGCCATTCATAGAAGCCGTAGCACAGCTTCTGTGAATGAATAGCGATCTCTGAATGGAGGACGGGCAGATGATTGAAAGGTCCACTCCTCCATTCATATATTTTGACCATTTGTGGCTTAGAGGATTCCCTTTTTTCGTGAGAGGTTCATGTATAATAATTCTAAGCCTCATGGTGTGAATGTTGTTTCTCCTATGTTTTTACATGCAACGCTTTTGAGGAGGTTTAAATGAAATATCAGGGGTCTAAATAGACCCCTGTCATCTCACCTTTGAGACCGAGAAAGGAACTGAGGACACACATTCTTCAATTACTTTCTCTGCAGCCTCAGCTGCACTTGAAGCTGAATGAACAGGAGACAGAGGTTCCTATCCATTTATAAACTGAAGCATAGTAAACACAAGTTACTATGCTCAGTTATGAATGGACTCAGGAGCAATCCATACTGATCGCTCACTGTGTCCATTCAGAAGGAAGAAGCCAGCCCCTTAGCCCACTCATCGTCGTCCTGTGTGTCTGCAGCAGCTGACTGGAGAGAAAAGCTGACAGCGTTTTCTGGGGGTGTGCTCAAGACCGGGCTCAGTCACACAGGAGGAATCAAATGTGGGCAGCACAGGGAGGGTGATCTGTGCGGCTGGACGGGAGGACAATTACAGAACGATGTACTGTCTGTGCCTCTCCCTCCAGCAGCTGAAAGCCGGTGGGAGGGAGAAGGAAAGAAATCAACTTTCAGCTGCTGTAGGGAGAGACACAGTGCTGTAATTGCCCCCCAGTCCCGCTGCACTGATCCCCCTGCTGTCTGGGCCCACCTGTGTGCCCGGGTTCCCTACAGGAGGACTTCAATCTGTGTATCTGCAGCAGCTGGCTGAAGAGGAAAGCTGGCAGCGCTGCGGGGGGGGGGGGGGAAGGGTGTAGTTTCTCCTATGTTTTTGCATGTACATCCATTTATGATGGTCTTTTTGTTTTTTCTTACAGGTGACGGATAACATCAGCCAGAACACCATTCTAGAATATGTAATGATCAATAGCATTTTTGAAGCAATCCTGCAGGTACGTATGTGTAATTGTTTACAGGTTTCATATCTTTAGTGCAGTAACCTATTACCCAGACATTCCTAAAACTGAACTCCAGAAAGACAGCTACACTCATGGATGTGAGATGATAGTCACTAAGGCTTGCCCTGGAGACTAGGGTATGCAGAAAAGGTTAACCCCCCTTGGGAGGGGGTGCAAAAAAGGACAGGATCTGCAGGCTATACTGCTGAAGTAGTTCACAGCTCAGTGGAGGGTTGCTCATTTGGCTTTCTGGCCTTGGGTGCTAAAGGACCCTGACACTGATTTAACTGATCATGTAATCCGATGTCCCCAGAGGACCAATCTTTGGAGTGATGTAGCAATAATCTGTGCCTGATATTTTTAAAGTGGTTTTAAAGTTCTGAGGTCTTCTTTTACCCTAATGCATTCTCTGCATTTAAAGGATAAGTTCACCTTTTAGAAAAAAATACCAACAGCACCCTGCCTCTTATTCCTGGTAGCCACGGGATTCACAGCATGAAGCAGCACTACTGTATGCAAGGTCAGTGTCACAGGGCTTAAGGATACTGGACACAATAGCATTTTAATGGGCACATAATCCGTTCTATGGGCACAGTGACCTCTTTATGCTATTGTGCCCATATAGCTTCCATTGTGCCTATATAACTGCTAGTGTGCCCAAAAAGAAGCTATTGTGCCCATATAGATGAACAATAGCAGCTATATGGGCCCAGCAGCATCTATATGGGCACAAAAGCAGCTATGTGGGCACAAGAGCAGCAGATGGGCACAACAGCATAAATATGATATTGTGCCCATATAACTGCTATTGTGCCCATTTAGATGCACAAGAGCAGCTATGTGGGCACAAGAGCAGCAGATGGGCACAACCGCATAAAGATGCTATTGTGCCCATATAACTGCTATTGTGTCCATTTAGATGCACAATAGAAGATTTATGGGCACAAGAGCAGCTATGTGGGCACAACAGCAGATAGATCCGTACAATAGCATAAATATGCTATTGTGCCCATTTAGATGCACAATAGAAGCTTTATGGGCACAATAACCACTATATATGCACAACAGCGCAAATATGGTATTGTTCCCAAATAGATGCCATTATGCCCATATAGATGCAGCTATATGGGCATAACATCTATATGGGCACAAAAGCACCTATAACAGTGGGTTAGCTGCTCTTTAGCAATATAGTATTATTTCTGAAAGCACACTAATACTCCTGAATGCTTTTCTAGGTTATCTTGCTAACAGGACACTGAGCCTGGTGATCTTTGATTTTTTCCATGTTGTTCATGTAGATCTTCACCTCTCTAAGGCTGCCTACCCCTGCTGTAAAGCATTGCACCATAGATCAGAAGGTGCCATGCAGGTCTCCTGCAGACCTGTCAGTGTATCTGTGTGTACATCCCATACATGCAAACAGATACACTCACAGGAACAAATGAATAAACTACCACGGTGCTCCACAGTGCTGTGGTAGTTCTTTGAGAACAAGCTGTCAACCGCAAAGAATGCTGGGGGTTGTAGTTCATTCACAGACAGAGCTGTGTAAATGAATGACACGGTAGTGTGGGCAGAGCTGCTGATTTTAAAAAGTAACAGATGGTAAGAGAATCTTCTTTCCATACTGCTGCTACAGGAAGAGAGGGCAGCGGGCGGAGGCTGCAACATTGGGAACATGTTGCATGTTCCACCCTAAAAATGGGTGGAACATGTAACATGTTCTCGAAGGTGATCAGTGAAGGAGAAAAATTACTTATTTACAAAATTTTATAACAAAGAAAAATTATTTTTTTTTCAAAATTTTTGGTCTTTTTTGTTTGTTTAGCAAAACCTAAAAAAAAACCCAGTGGCGATTAAATACCACCAAAGGAAAGCTCTATCTGTTTAAAAAAAATATATAAAAATTTAATTTGGGTACAGTGTTGCATGACTGCGCAATTGTCATTCCAAGTGTAACAGGACTGAAATCTGAAAATTGGCCTGGGCAGTAGGAGGGGGTAAGAGTGCCCGGTAGGCAAGTGGTTAATACACTGACCTTTTCCTCTTCCAGTTTCAGCTGGCATTGCTCTCCAGGCTGCTAGAAAGGTCCCAGACGAAGTGCACTCGGTATCACTCCTCCTGGGAGAGGAGCCGGAGCTACGGAGGAAGTATCGGCTTATGCGGCTCCTGCTTCCTTCGCGGCTGCCTGCTTCTTCCACTGATGGCGCCGGCTCCATGCACTCTGATGCTCTGGGTTAGCTGGTGTGCAACCCGTTGATCTCAATCTTGGCTTGCCGTCCCGCCATTCCAGAGCATGGCATGCGCTTCCCTGGTTTGAGGTCTCAGGTCACGTCAGAACACTCCCGCTTTATCAGAAGTACACGGGGGTCCAGGCTGTGATGGGCACCCCTGTTCTGCCACCTAATTGCTGTTTGCTATTGATCTAGATCCTGTCCAATTCCCAGAGTCGCAGGGAGCATGGCTACGACGCTGTTGTTTTGCTTGCACTTCTCGTCAACTACAGAAAATATGAGGTGAGCGTTTTTTAAATTTTAAAAAGTAAAAACTTGATTGGAAGCAATCAATTTAATTGAAGAGTTGTTTTAGGCCACCTTCACATGGGTGCAGTCATGTATTTCAGTTTTGTGCCTGCCTTAGGCAAGAGTAAAATTTGGCGCCCCTCCCCATCCTGTGCCGGGTAACTGGGAACCCCAGGCCAGTGAGGGGTGCAGGGTTCTGTAGAGTAGATCAGTATGGGGTGAGGGGTGCAGGGTTCTGTAGAGTAGGTCAGTATGGGGTGAGGGGTGCAGGATTCCGTAGAGTAGGTCAGTATGGGGTGAGGGGTGTAGGGTTCTCTAGAGTAGGTCAGTATGGGGTGAGGGGTGCATGGTTCTGTAGAGTAGGTCAGTATGGGGTGAGGGGTACAGGGTTCTGTAGAGTAGATCAGTATGGGGTGAGGGGTGCAGGGTTCTGTAGAGTAGATCAGTATGATCAGTAAGGGGTGAGGGGTGCAGGGTCCTGTAGAGTAGATCAGTATGGGGTGAGGGGTGCAGGGTCCTGTAGAGTAGATCAATATGGGGTGAGGGCGTGCAGGGTCCTGTAGAGTAGATCAATATGGGGTGAGGGAGTGCAGGGTTCTGTAGAGTAGATCAGTATGGGGTGAGGGGGGCAGGGTTCTGTAGAGTAGATCAGTATGGGGTGAGGGGTGCAGGGTTCTGTAGAGTAGATCAGTATGGGGTGAGGGGTGCAGGATCCTGTAGAGTAGATCAGTATGGGGTGAGGGGTGCAGGGTTCTGTAGAGTAGATCAGTATGGGGTGAGTGGTGCCGGGTTCTATAGAGTAGATCAGTATGAGGTGAGGGGTGCAGGGTAGATGGGAGGTGCAGGAACTGGGGAGTGCTCCCGCATAGGGTCAGGAGAGGAGTAGAGGGCAGAGGACAGTGTCGGAGGGGACCCCAGATAGCCTGGAACAGTCAGAGGGAACGTGGATCAGAGCCTTCTGTACTAATCAGAGGCGGGGACAGCTGGTACTCGCAGGTTGTTCCTGTAGCACACCTGCTTGGCCGGGGGTGGGGGGGGAGGGTGAGTCGACACTGCTAGGGAGGGACCTGGGAACCGAGACACGGGGGATCCATGGACACAGACACACACTCCCCCCCCCCCCCCCCCA
>BLSH010215089.1:1175127-1187848 GCA_018402905.1 Glandirana rugosa | reverse complement strand
CTCTCCCCCTTCTTCTCTCTCTCTCTCTTCCTCCTCCTCTACCTCTTCCTCCTCCCCCTCTACCTCTTCCTCTTCCTCCTCTACCTCTTCCTCCTCCTCTTCCTTCTTCTTTCTCTTGCGTTCCCAGCTTTAAGATCGATATGCGGACCCATGGTAAAAAGCCCAGTCAAGTGGGGTCGCATATTTGCATACACTAAGCGCCAAGGGGTCAACTGGACTTTGGTTTGTGATATTTTCCACCACGTTGTTTGTATCGTTCCTTGCATGCTTCATGCTCTTCTTGCGGATTGTTCCTGGTGGCGTTACTTACGTTTATTTTTTTCATATAGATGAACATCGGCTGAACAGTGGAAAACTTTGCCTCATCATCCTCACTTGTATCGCTGAGGTGGGTCGTGTTTACTTTACTCACTCCCAGATCATGTTGTCTGTCTGTTTTTGTTTTTTGTTTTTTTAATCAAGTAATTTAATTTAATTTTAATTTAATTTATTTAAATTTAATTTAAATATAATTTTAAATAATTTTAACAAAACATGCAAGATAATAAAAAAGAAACGCAACTCAAAATAGAATTCAAAACAACAAAAATTACATTGACACTTAAAGCGGAGTTCCTCCCACAAATACATCTTTATATATTTCAAATCCTCTATGCACGATGAATCACCTTTTAAAAAAAAAAAAAAATTATACTCACGCTAAATGCCCTGTTGCTATGTGGTCCCTGTAATCTTCCATTTCCTGATCCGCGGCACTCCGCATCACTTCCTGCCTCGCCTGGGCTCATGGGAGATGTGAATCATCACATGAGTCAGTGGGCTTCCCTGAGCTGTAAAATTGCGTTATTTCTAGACAGGAAATGACGCGATTTTGTGGGGGAAAGACATGTTATCTATGTTGCCATAACAACAGGGCGGGACCTTCCTCCGTTGCTGCCCGTTGTTATGGCAACGAAGCATACACTTGAGATTGAGAGGTGCATGCTGGTTACCCAGCATGCACCTTATCCAGAAAGAGACTCAAGGAGGGTGCGGGTGGGCTTCACATGCCCACAGCTAAGAACTCCTAGTAAAGAAAAAATCAGCAATGTAAGTACAAAATAAATAGGAAGAATACCCGGATTTAAAGTAATCAATTACTTTATTTGTGTAATGAATACTGACTAGCAAAAAAAAAAAATGTATGTGGACAGAACTCCGGTTTAAAGCAGCAACAACACACTTATTATGTCTTGTAAGGTTTGGTTCACACCTCTGCAGATTCCTGCAGTGCTTTTTGTTTTTTTTGCACATGCGCTTTTGACACAATTTTTGCACATTTTTGATGCATTTTGCATTTTGTATTTTCTATGCTTTTTGTGGCCAATTTGTTGTTGGGTGGGTTAAAAAAAATGCTAATCGTAGCAAAAACGCACTACATGCTTTTTTGCAGCATCTCCATTGAAGTCTATTGAACCAAAAACACACCGCTATTCTTTTAAAAAAAGTCCCTGACCCTTTCCAAAAATGCATAGATGTGAACGCGTCCCATAGGAAACCATGCTAAGTGGACTGTATTGCGTTTCTGCAAAAAACACTTCAAAAACGGTATAGGTGTGAACTAAGCCTAAGGGAACAAGATCATTTAATTTAGTTATAGTTTTACCCTTTCCTTTTGGTTAAAATCAGGTGTAGTATCTGTTCTTATCCAGTAGGGGATGCTCTGTTATCATTCTGGCCTTTTGGCTGGGATGGCTGGCTATATAGCCTGCCCTGCTTGTATGATGGGGGTCCTGAGGGCCCTCCTCGTGGGAAAGAGACTGAATTATAAGCACCCATTTGGTAAGGTGGGAGTTGGGAGTATTTACCTGGTGCCGAGGGTTCTGAGGGGCCCACTGCCTCCTGGTGTGACCTTGCCTGGTTATGGCCTGGGAAGGCAAAGGGCCCGTGGTGGGTGGTGCCCCAGGGGTGCCGGAATAACACTACGGGTTTGGAACCCCAGTGTGTCAAATAGCCACCAAATTCTTTTTTTTCTGCACTACGCCTTATAGGCTAGGCCGGTTGACCGAAACCGGGGCAGTTTTTGATACCAGGCCTAGCCCCTCACCAAGTACTTGTTGGTTGGCTTTGGCTGATCATGAGGAGCTGGGTCAGCTGGGCCTTTTGGCTTGGTGGCTTGCCCCCTGCCAGGAGAGTCTTGAGCCCCAGGGAAGGTCCGTTCCTCTTTGACTGACGCATCCTAGTGCACTTTTTGTGTGTGGAAGTTTTCACATGCACCTTTTCTTGTACACTTTTGGTGTTTTGTTTTTTGGCATCGAACTGCAGGCTTGAAAAAAAAATTTGTAGTTGTACTCTATTGGGTTTATTTCCACTCTGAAGTTGCAAAATAAGTTTTCACCCCTTCGTGACCCCACTATAGCACATATGACGTCCTCCCGTGCTTGCGCTGCCTGCGCGCCCCCTGCCGCACACATCGGCAGTGATTTGTGATCACTGTGTGATCACAGATCAGGGGTAAAGAGCCAATCATGGCGGCTCTTTACCACATAATCAGCTGCATCCAATCACAGTTGATCACAATGTAAACAGGATTTGTCGGTTATTGGCAATCCTCCCCTCACACTGATGAAAGCCGAAAAATGGCAAATCCTCACAGGGGACATCTGCACTGACAATCAAGGCGCTTATCAGTGTCCTGATGATCAGTGCAGACCCAACAGTGCCAGTCAGTGCCCACCAGTAGTACTGATCAGTGATGCCTATCAATGCCCATCAGTACTGCATATCAGTGCAGCCTCATCAGTGCCGCCTTATCTCAGTGCCCATCAGTGCAGCCTCATTGGTGCAACCTCATCAGTGCCATCTTATCTCAGTGCTCATCAGTGCAGCCTCATCAGTGCAGCCTCATCAGTGCTGCCTTATCTCAGTGCCCATCAGTGCCGCCTTATCTCAGTGCCCAACAGTGCAGTCTTATCAGTGCCCATCAGTGCAGCCGCCTCAGGGCAACCTCATCAGTGCCGCCTTATCTCAGTGACCATCAGTACAGCCTCATCAGTGCAACCTCATCAGTGCCGCCTTATCTCAGTGCCCATCAGTGCAGCCTCATCAGTGCCCATCAGTGACGCCTTATCTCAGTACAGCCTCAGCAGCGCATATTAGTGAAGGAGAAAAAATACTTGAAGAGGGGAGCAAATTTGGACTTTACTCTCTCGTAAAAAAAGAGAAAAAATACTTATTTTTCAGAATTTATTAACAAACCAAGAAAAAAATTTTTTCTCAAAATTTTCAGTTTTTTTTCGTTGGTTTAGCAAAAAATAAAAAAAAAAAACTCAGTGGTGATTAAATACCACCAAAATAAAGCTCTATCTTTCTCAAATAAAAAGATAAAAATGTAGTTTGGGTACAGTGTCACATGAACGCACAATTGTTATTCAAAGTGTGACAGCGCTGAAAGCTGAAAATTGACCTGGGCGGGAAGGGGTTGATAGTGCCCAGTGGGCAAGTGGTTAACCACTTGCAGACCGCCCGCCGGCATTGTACAGCAGATGGGCGGCTCATGCAGGCAAAGCGACGTACCCACATGTTACTGCCTGCTTCTGGGTTTAGGGTGCACGCAAGCAGGGATAGGATATAAAGAGATCTTTAGTAAAAAGTTAGCAGCACACATTGCACATTGTTAGGTGGCACAAAGTTAACCCCTTGATCTCCCCTAGATGCTAACCCCTTCCCATCCAGTGTCCTTAGTACAGTGACAGTGCATAGTATTATCACTGATCACTGTATCACTGTATTAGTGGAGCATTTTTATTAGGAAGACCGGCGCCTGAGGGGAAAAAATATCAGGTTTATGGCATCTAGCTGCAGCCATAACTCCGGTATTTAATGTCAAAGTAATGACGTATTTTCCCAGTTAGGCGGTCGGCAAGTGGATAATCCACATGTAATATCCCACCCCCCATTGTGTTTTGCTGGTTAGTGGGCATGGAGGAGGAGGAGGGAGGGAGTGGGCTGTCATTGTGTATACGCCCACATATGTGACTCTATAGTCACATGGGCTGCTCAGATGTGATAGGGAGGAAAAACTCACTGAAAACTGAGCATGTGCAGAGCTGCCTCCGTGGTTGCAAAATCCCCAGCTGAATTGGGGGCCTGAACAGCAGGGGGAGATAGAGAGTAGCAGGATCAACCAGGTTTTTTTTTTTTACAGAATACAGAAAATGAATCCCCTAGTGACTGAGTGAGTATGAACAGGATGGAATACACCATTTATTGATGGGTTTTTTTTTTTATGATGTGCGTTTAGGGATACTTTAAATATATACTTTTTGAGGGGGAAGGGGGGTATCTTTTCTGGAACTTTTTGATTACAAGTTTGAGGCCTCATACACACGGACGTTTCTAAAAAAAATAAACAAAACGTCGGGCCCGACGTCAAGGAAAAAAAGTCGGCGTTTTTCGGCGTTATGCATCAGCGTTTTTGAGCGTTAGTGAGCGTCGGCGTCAATAGGCGTTTTTAAAAAAAAAATCATCCCTCTGCTATTTTTTAACCTAAAAACGTTGGCGTCAAAAAACGCCGGAAAACGCCGGTATAATAATAGGTGGCGTTTGTTGGCATATTGTGGTGTTGGCGTCAAAAAATGCCAAAACGTTACAGCCTCAGAACGCGATGGCTGTGGGTTCTGGTTTCAGCTCACTAACGCCGACGACATCTACAGCTCAAAAACGCCGACGTTTTTATGGGGCCATTGACTAACATGGAGAGCTGCAGAAAACGCCGGTGTCAAAAAAACGTCCGTGTGTATGAGGCCTAAATCAGTATTTTTGCTAGAAAATTACCCCCAAACATTATATTTGTTTTTTAGAGATCCTAGAGAATAAGATTGCAATTGTTGCAATATTTTATGTCACACTGTATTTTCACAGCGGTCTTTCAAACACAATTTTTTTTTGGAAAAAAAATACACTTTAATGGAAAAAAAAAAACAAAACACAATATTTACCCCAATTTTTGTATAATGTGAAAGATGATGTTACGCCGAGTAAATAGATCTCTAACATGTCACACTTTAAAATTGCACATGCGCCTGCAATAGCGACAAACTACGGTACTTCAAAATCTTCATAGGCGATGTCTTAAATTTTTTTACAGGTTACCAGTTTAGAGTTACAAAGAAGGTCTGGTGATAGAATTATTGCTCTCACTCGAAGGATCGCAGCGATACCTCACATGTGGGGTTTAAACACCAGTTTACATATGCGGGCGCGACTTGCGTATGCGTTCGCTTCTGCATGTTAGCACAGAGGGATGCGGCGCTTTCAATTTTTTTTTCTTATTTATTTTACTTTCTATTTTTAAACTGTCCTTTTCATTTTTTTTATCACTTTTATTCCTATTACAAGGAATGTAAACATCCATTTTAATAGAAATAAGCATGACAGGTCCTCTTTATTTAGAAAGACCCCATATCTCTCATTTTACCTTTTTAAAAGTAAAAGACAAAAAAAAATTGACATTTTGACTTTAAAAAAAAAAGATTTGTTCATGCCCGAGAAATGGTGACGTCTGAGGTCGCTCCAGTCCTCCAAGTGCAAAGAGCTGAGTGGGGGCCATCTTGCCCTCGACTTCCTGCCCAGGCATTGGCTGCATCAGATTGCTTCCAGACTTACCGACAGCCCCGGTAAGCCCGGAAACGACCGGAAAGCGGTGGGGGGAGCACCTCTTTCGTCGCTTCTAAAAGTGATCCAGTGGTGAATCCGCCGTTGGGATCACTTTTATCAGAAAGCCGTTCGCCTAAGGGGGAAAAAAAACGATAACGGGGTTAGGTGATTGAGCTACAGGCGTACATTCCCAGTTAGGCGGTCGGCAAGTGGCTACTGACATATTGTATACTTTATGAAGCGTTCATTTTCACTGTTCGGCGCTGTCTGGGAAGAATGCTTTGCGTGGCGGAGTTCCCCTTTAACCACGCCACATTTCGTGAACATTTCCGGAGAGGGAAGGTGCCATGTTTTTCAGAGGAAACTTCTGGAGTTGGTTGGCTGGCTGACAGGAGCTAAAAATACATTTTGTTTATGAAAGCAGAAAATGAAATCCAGAGTCTGAGAGCTAATGAGTTGGAGCGAGCCAATGGAACAAGGCGATGCGTCAAAGTTAATTAGTCTTTAAGATTGGACACAAAAAGCGACGTCTCCTGTAAATTCTGCTAAATAGTGGGTGGCACAGAGCCAATAAAGCCTGGCAGACCAGGAATTTAGAAGCATTTATTTCACGCCGTGCATTTTAATGCCGGTGTAATTGGCTGCTCTCTTTAATGTTCGGTTGGTTTGTAAAGGAGATTAATTTTCTCTGCGTACAATAAAGAAAAAAAAAAAAGCGCTCACGTGGAAATACTCTTTATGTGTAGACTGGAGGTTATTATTGTTATTATACAGGATGTATAGATCGCCGACGGTTTACGCAGCACTTTACAACTTGAGGGTAGACAGTTACAGCTACAATACACTTTAATACATCAGGAATCAGAGGGTCCGGCTCGTTAGAGCTTACAATCTAACAGGGAAGGTGAAGAGATACAAGAGGTAATAACTGGGGGGGTGGGCTGATGGAGAAAATAAATGTAGAGTTGTTAGGTGGGGGTCAGATAGGCTTCTCTGTAGAGATGAATTTTCAGGGATCGTCTGAAAGTGGACAAAGCAGAAGATAGTGTGGCAGATTGGGGTAGAGCGTTCCAGAGGATGGGAGAGACTTGGAAGAAGTCTCGAGCATGGGATGAGGTGACAAGGGAGTTGGAGAGCAGGAGGTCTTGGGAGGAATGAAGAGAACTATTAGGTTGGTATTTTGAGACTAGGCTGGTGATGTAGTTGGGGACTGAGTTGTGGATGGCATTGTAAAGTATTGTTAGTATCTTGAATTGAATTTGTTGGGTAAGTGGAAGCCAGTGGAGGGATTCGCAGAGATAGAAACATAGAAAAGTGACGGCAGAAAAAGACTGAGTAGTCCATCGAGTCTGCCCCTTTTTATTTGTTTATATATTTATTTATTTTTTTTTTATATATTTTTTTTACATTAACCTTGTTGTCTGACTATGGATTTATGTTTATCCCAAGCATGTTTGAAGCCATTTACTGTTGACTGTCTCACAACCTCTGTTGGTAGTTTATTCCAATCATCAACCACCCTTTCAGTAAAATAATACTTTCTAAGATTAGTTTTGAACTTCCCGCCAGTTAGTTTGAGGTCATGTCCCCGTGTTCTTGATTTTGGTTTCATATTGAAAAGACTGCCCTCCTGAATCTTATTCACCCCCTTGATGTATTTAAAGGTTTCAGTCATGTCTTCCCTCTCCCTTCTTTCCTCCAGACTGTACATATTAAGTTCCTGAAGTCGCTCTTGATATGTTTTATCCCCCAGACCTTTCACCATTTTTGTTACCCGACTCTGAACTCGTTCTATTTTATCAATATCTTTTTGTAAGTGAGGTCTCCAGAACTGGACACAGTATTCTAAGTGAGGTCTCACTAAAGATCTATATAGAGGAATCAGAACCTCCTTCCTCCTGCTGGTGATCCCTCTACTGATACATCCCAGAATTCTATTTGCTTTTCCCACTGCCTGGTTACACTGTTTGCTCATTTTGCAATCATCTGAAATAAGCACCCCCAAATCTTTTTCTTCTGTAGTGCTGGCTAACACTGTGCCCCCAATGCTGTACTCTCTAAACAGATTATTTTTCCCTAGATGCATTATTTTACATTTAGAAATATTGAACTGCAGTCTCCACTGCTTTGACCAATCTTCCAGCAATGCCAAATCATGTTCCATGTTACAGACACCTCCAGGGATATCAACCCTATTACACACCTTTGTATCATCAGCAAAGAGACATACATTGCCCAGCAAACCTTTAGTTATATCACTTACATATAGGTTAAATAGAACAGGACCCAGTACAGAGCCTTGTGGTACCCCACTAGTGACTGGTCTCTGTTCTGAGTGAACCCCATTTACAACCACACTCTGGGATCTATCCTTTAGCCAACTGCATATCCACTGAACCACCCAAGGGTTAAGTCCCAGCTTGTACAACTTTTGTATCAGATCATTATGTGGAACTGTATCAAATGCCTTGCTGAAATCAAGATACGCTATGTCCACAGAACCACCCTGGTCCAAAACACTGGTAATATAGTCAAAGAATTCAATCAGATTTGTCTGGCACGATCTGCCCTCAGACAAATCTGATTGAATTCTTTGAGATGGGTGGAGGACACTGAATGAGGCCAATGGAGTGATTGGCAGAGAGGGGTGGAGGACACTAAATGGAGGCCAATGGTGGGATTGGCAGAGAGGGGTGGAGGACACTGAATGGAGGCCATTGGAGGGATTGGCGCCGAGGTGTAGAAGACGACGTCATCTATGACAAAACCGGTAGGGCGGAACCGCACGCACACGAGGATTACGCCTACAAGCAGGATACTACTAGCACAGATAGAGGGATCCAAGGCAGACGGCCAGTCCATGCCAGAATCATTTACAGCACACGTGAGTGTTTTGTATACATTTTAACAATAAAATTGTATTATCGGTTTTACACTATGAGAGCCCATATCTTTTCATGACTGACGATAATACACCACACGGATTGGAGCGATATCGCACAGCTGACTGCATACACATAGCGAAGGAGACCCTTCCTAGGAGACAGAGGAGGTGGCAGACGGCCAATATACGAACTACCACCCAATATTGCATGTAAGTGCAATTTCATTAGGAGCATAGGCAGTCTCTGTTGTAAGGATTTCCACTATGAATATTTCATATTTTTTTCGGTGACGGCTGAGAATCATACTGAGGAGAGAAACAAAAGTGCGCAGGGACTTCGCTGACAGCAGCACACCCCCAACTACAGGACTAATGTGGGGAACTGCCCTCATGCAGAGGGCCATGTATAGTTGGTAAGGACAGTGTGCACACCGTGGTGGTTCATTTCTTCCCTAAAAATGCACGGACTATCTCTTGGTATACTGGGACTCTTTTTCACTCTCCTCATAGAGAGTCTACAATGCATGTGAACACTGAGTTGTGTATAATGAACATTACTTTGAATTTCTAACAGCTACATTGTATATAACATTGAATTCATTTACAAGCACTGCAATTTTATTTAATTCTTATACATTTATATGCTGTGTATCCATTTTATGCATAACAGCTTGTGGTTCACTCTAATTTTATATTTTTATTTAAATTTAATTTATACCATACCTTTTAGGAGCGCGGATACATACTAGGATAATCTGGGCTGATATGTCTGTTTAGTAAGTTGATGATGCGTGAGGAGACTGATGGAGTGAGCTGAGGGCTAGAGAGATAGATTTGGGTGTCATCAGCATAGAGATGGTATTGAAAGCCATGGGAGGCAATCAACAGACCTATGGAGGAGGTGTAGATTGAGAAAAGGAGAGGTCCAAGAACAGAACCATGGCGGACCCCGACGGAGAAAGGAAGAGGAGAGGAGGAAGTAGAGTTGTAAGTGACACTGAAGGTGCGGTGGGATGGGTAGGACGAGAGCCAGTGAAGAGTACAGTCACAGAGACCAAAGAAGATGTGGAGTTTTTTTGAGGAGTTGGGGGTGGTCCACTGTGTCAAAGGCAGCAGAGAGGTCCAGAAGTAGGAATACAGAATAGTATTTATTGGTTTTAGCTATTAGTAGGTCGTTTGTGAGTTTAAGGAGAGCAGTTTCTGTGTTGAGGGCGAAATTTGGACTGAAGGGGATCAAGAAGTTTGTTAGTCAGATGGTCGCTCAGTCGGTTGTAGACCAGTCATTCAAGGAGTTTGGAGGAGAGGGGGAGTTAGGAGATGGGGCTTAGGTTGTTAAGATTGTTGGGGTCCAGTGAGGGCTTTTTAAGGATGGGGGGGGGCTACCGCATGTTTTAGAGAGTTAGGGAAGATACCAGAAGAGAGAAAGAGGTTGAAGATGTGAGTCAGAGGGTGAGCGTAGCATTTGCGAGGGAGCAGGATTCTGGGGGCGGGTGGTTAAGTGGGCGTTAGAAAATTTTTTAGCAACCTCATTAATACTAGCAGGGTTGCATGCAGAAAGTAATGATTGAACCTGTGGACAATGGGGTGTTAAGTGGGGGAGGTTTCTGGGCATTGGAGATCTACAGGATTTGTATCAATCTTGCTTTTGAAGTGATTGGCGATCTCCTAGGCAGTGAGTGAGTTAGTGAGTGGAGGACAGAGTAGAGAGTTAAAGGTAGTGAAGATTTGATGGGGGCTGGATGAGAATGTGTTAATGAGAGTGATACAATAGATCTTAAATGGCTCCATCGGCTGTAGTGACGTGATGTTACTAAGGCTGGTGTATGGTCAGGGTGGGGGAAAAGGGGTGGGCAGGAAGGAAAGCCTGAGGGGGCACCCCCCCTCATCACACACAGCCACTCTCCTGTGGTAGGCAACCATAAAACAAGCAATTGGTTGCACAAGTACAGTGCACACTCCATGCAAACTATGGGCAGGGGGCGGAGAATAAGCGCAGGGGGGTACATCCATTCTACGGCACTCTTCAGCAGCAGGGGAGGTGGCGCAGTTTCATGTCCCCGCCCTGGGCGCTGCCCTGGTACTGTGTTTGGGGATACTTGTAGATTGTTCTATGCTTGCAGCCCGTGCTGGGACAAGGCCATCCAGAGCCCTTGGGCGAAGATGGAAAACTGCCCCCCCCCCCTTTGGGTGAAGATAGAGGTTGGGGCCAGTAGTGGCACACTGCAAAATGTTTGTAATGTTTGTGGCATTCAATTAAATTGTACCAATGTTTGTGGTACACTATGGTGAACAAAAACATTTAAAACTGCTGCACAAATATTAAGGCAATGGAAAAAAATGTCCTTGGATTGATGGTGTCACTGAAAGGAAAAAAAAGGACAAAATGTCCCTGCATCAGGGATATCACTGAAAAGAGAAGATATCCCTGTGTCAGGGGTGTCACTGAAAAGAGAAGATGTCCCTGTATCAGTTGTGTCACTGAAAAGAGAAGATGTCCCTGTGTCAGGGGTGTCACTGAAACAGAAGATGTCCCTGCATCAGGGGTGTCACTGAAAAGAGAAGACGTCCCTGCGTTAGGGGTGTCACTGAAAAGAGAAGCTGTCCCTGCATCAGGGGTGTCATTGAAAAGAGAAGCTGTCCCTGTGTTAGGGGTGTCACTGAAAAGAGAAGACGTCCCTGTGTTAGGGGTGTCACTGAAAAGAGAAGATGTCCCTGTGTCAGGGGTGTCACTGAAAAGAGAAGCTGTCCCTGCATCAGGGGTGTCATTGAAAAGAGAAGCTGTCCCTGTGTTAGGGGTGTCACTGAAAAGAGAAGACGTCCCTGTGTTAGGGGTGTCACTGAAAAGAGAAGATGTCCCTGTGTCAGGGGTGTCACTGAAAAGAGAAGATGTCCCTGCATCAGGGGTGTCACTGAAAAGAGAAGATGCCCCTGTGTCAGGGGTGTCACTGAAAGAAAAAGATGTGGTGACACTGAAAAGAAAAATGTCCTTGTGTTAGTGGTGTCACTGGAAAGAAAAAAATGTCACGGAGTTGGTGGTGTCACTAAAAATAAAATAAAAATGTCCCTGTGCCAGTGGTGTCACTGAAAGACCTTGTAAAAAAAGGCCTTAAGTCGATGGTGTGATTGGAAGGAAAGAATACATGTGAGTTAGTGGTGTCACTGAAAGTTCATGATGTGGTGTCACTGAAAGGAAAAATGTCTCTTCTGAACACTCACTTTGCATCTTGTAAATAGATAAAAAAATATATTTTTGAAAGTATTCTCACTTTACAGCATTCCTTTTGCACTTTTGCACAGTACTGTATATAAAATAACTTAATAAAACAGGCAAAGTGCTTTGCCTGCACCAGAATAAACAGAATACCAATCCTCAGCATACACCCGAGACACTCACGCTGTTGCTGTGTCCTCATGTGCACACGCAAAGGGACCTCCACGATCGACGCATTTCATCGAAAGATGGATGTTCATGTTTGGTGCGTCTTAATTCCGATATACTTTTTCTCTTCATATGATTCCTGCGATTTTTTTTGGTTTTTTTTTCCTTTTCTCCTATGTGTTTCTTTCAGTAAATACGACCCTTTGTGTTGCATTCCCTGCTTTGTTTCATGCTTAGAAGCACATTGTGCAATGATAGGCTGTACCGCTCCAGCACAATGTCACAGCCAAGGTGTCTGCCCTCACATTCATAAGTCATGGCGACCGCTGCGATCCTACCGAACACGTGACTTCAATCGCCGCTTTCTGTATTGATTTTTATTTTCTTTAGCTACCTGGCTGTCAATCTTTTCAGGCAGGAGCAAGTCTTATTTACAATGCATTTTAAAGTGTGAGCTCTCAAATACACCGGAGGGTCCCAGCAGGAAGAGCGGTTCATGCAATATGTATTTTCAGAGGATCTTTCACAAAACATTTGTGTGCAATATAGCCAGGGAAAGAACGGTACCTTTTTCACCTTTAAATGCGTAAGGTGCTTTTTTAAAAATATTATTCACTTTGATAGGAAAAGCCAGCTGAGCCCAGTTTGAGAAGGCAAAAAATAAGCAATACAAAATAATAATAATTTGTATTTTTTTTTTTATCTATTTTTTTTTTTTTTTTTGCACCATGCATAGTATAGTTCGCAAAGTCGACCGAAAAGGATAGTTTCACTTATTATAAAAATTTTTTCGTGGAATGCGTAAATTTCCACTTTTTCCA
>BLSH010215089.1:1141847-1161524 GCA_018402905.1 Glandirana rugosa | reverse complement strand
CCAAAAAAAGTGCCAAAAACAGAAGAGGAGGGAGGCATAAAGCGGAACTTCTCCGTTAGGGTGAAATTATGCTTTAATACACTGCTGATCCTCCCATTGCGTAAAGATTTAGGTGTTCCATGGCGACAAGAAATTGCGTCCTAGCACCTGGTCTGCCACTTAAATGCTTCTGCACACCCCGCACTCGCCCTCCGCTATGTATCCTGGGTTCCGCTGGCCCATCTGCGGCCCCGGGACCGACATAGCGGGTCCTCCCCTTCTTGTTGCTGACGCAGAAGTGGTGTGTATGATGTCACTTCCGGGTCCCTGTTGACAGTTTCCCTGCGGTGTACATTGCATTATATTCAGGGGAGACATGCAGGGTCTTTTAAACCCTGGATGTCTCATTAACCACTTCCCACCTGCAATATAGCGGAAAGATGGCTACAGCGCAGGCTTACTTTCCCAGGAGGGCATCCCGTGATCGCTGAGTCCTTCGGTCTTAGCCAATCACATATGAGGGTGAAGGGCCAATCACAGTGGCCCTTTACCACGTGATCACCTGTGTCCAATGACAGCTGATTACAGTGTAGACAAAAGCCGTTCATCGGCTTTCCTTCCCTCGTGCTGACAGCGTGAGGAGAGCCGATAACCGCCTTGTGTTAAAGGGATATCTACACTGATAATCAGGGCACTGATTATCAGTACAGTCCCAACAGTGCCCACCAGTGTAACCTATCAGTGCTGCCTATCAGTGCCAGTTATTAGTGCCACCAATCAGTGCCCGTCAGTGTAGCCTGATCAGTGCCTGTCAGTGCAGCCTCATCAGTGCAGCCAGATCAATAAATAAATAAAATTATAATAAACTATGAAAAATGTTTACTTTTTTCAAAATTTTTGGTCTTTTTTTCATTTGTTTAGCAAAAAATAACCCAGTGGTGATTAAATATCACCAAAATAAAGCTTTTATCTGTGTGAACAAAATGATAAAATGATCATATGTGTACAGTGTTGCATGACCGCGCAATTGTCATTTAAAGTGCGACAGCGCTGAAAGCTGAAAATTGGCCTGGGCAGGTGGGGGCGGGGGGCGGTGACCGTTCCCGGCAGGCACGTGGTTAAAGAGAACCTGTCACCAAAAAAAATTAATTATCAAATCGTGGGCTTTTTGTCCATAAATCTTCGTCTATCCAGTCTAGAAAATGATTAATTTACCATTACAGTGAGCGGTATTCCTATTTGGGTAAATTACATCTATTGTCATTTCATCAATCCAGTGTTTGTAAAGAGAAGATTGAATTATAGACGTTATTGCAGTAGATGAATTATGTAATACAACGGTCTGATCACAACCCAGTGTTGATGAAACTCCTTTTTCCTCCCTCTTAATAACAATGTGGGCTCACATGTAAAGTCTGTAAAGTTGTGAGGACAAAGCTGGCAGATGTGCCACCAGTAAAAAAGTGAGGGAACGTCGTCAATGTATTGGTGACAGATGGCGGGCACATTACACTAAGCATACAGCAGCCCCGTAGTGTGTGCAATCGGTAACAGATGGAAAGCAATCTTGCGTGGAATACTGACGGGGTAATGCGGGTGGGGGAGGGGGGGTGCGGAGCACAGAATTTACACGCAGGACATGAAAATTAAAGTCATACCAGATCTCCATACTCGCTTTGTTCAGTTCTTGCCCTTTGCTTATTTTTCTGGTCTTACCAAAAACATATGACCTTGAACTTTTTATTCCTTTAAAATATATGTAAACCCAATCATTTTTTTTTTTTTTATCCTTTTTTTTTTTTTTTTTTTTTTTACCACTTCCATACCTGGCATATTCCTGCTCTCCTCTCCTACATGTAAAAATCATTGTTTTTTTTTGATAGAAAATTACTCAGAACCCCCAAACATTATATATGTCTTTTTTTTAGCAGAGACTCTAGATCAAGAGTAGGCAAGCTGTTGCCCTCCAGCTGTTGTGGAACTACATTTCCCATGATGCATTGCAAAGCTGGCAGTTACAATTACTCTGAGGCTTGATGGGACTTGCAGTTCTGCAAAGGCTGGAGGGCCGCAGGTTGCCTACTCCTGCTCTAGGGAATAAAATGGCGATGGTTGCAACTTTTTATGTCCCACAGTATTTGCGCAAGAATTTTTCAAACGCAGTTTTTTTTCTCTTTCGTTCATTGACGGACGCAGCCTCTTAATCTTGACATGTGGGGTTTGCACTTTTTACCAGGCAGGAGTAGACTAGGCAGAACATAGTTCAGACAAAAAGCAAGCTAGCCCCTCCCAGGGGGCAGTCCTCACTCTGCATAACCCCCTCCGCCCTGCTAGTACTTTTTATTCTGCCTAGTGCAAGCAGTGGACCAGGCTCCCTGCTGGGATCTGCGGTTCCCCATTTTTTTGTTTTTCTCAAGCTATCTGATGAAGAATGCAATCAAGCAGCCGGCTGGGTGACATGCTGGAGATCTTTAGGTCCAGGTAGTCTCCCCAGCGCGGCCGTCGGATGCGAGCCGTCCCTTAGCTGCTTGCGGGGTTGGCCGCATCGGGCCCCGTTCAGTGCGGGGCGGCCGGCGGGTTAAACATCCCGCCAGCATATTGAGTGACCGGGCTGCGGCTTGCGTCGAGGTGTTGCATGGCCGGCAGCTCCCTCCCCAGCTGTAGGGGCGGCAGGTCTGTCTCGGGTGGCTACCCGCTGCGCCTGCCTGGAAGGGTGAGTACGCGTCCCCCCCCCCTCATCCGGGCGTGGGTGGTTGGGGTCGTCCCTCTCACCCCCCCGCCGCTTTTCCGCCTCAGTTGCTGCTGTTCTGGGTTCCCCGGCCATGTGGCGACCGCTGCCATTTTTTCCGGGCCGGCCGCCATTTTTCCGGAGTCGCGGCCATTTTGTGGTGGTTTTTGGCCCCTAGTGTTTGCTCGGCAGCCATTTTTGGTTGGTCTCCTGACGGGCAAATAGTATGTGCTTTGGCGCCGTTTCTTCATTCTGGACAGTGCGGTCGACACGTGTGGGGGAGCTCCCAGCAGCAGCAGTGGAGGCAGAGTAGCAGACTTCAGCAAGTATAGCTGGCTTCTCCCTGGGGTGCTGGTCGCGGCGCAGTGCGGGTCCTCCTGTGCATTTCCGGACCGCTGTGCGGGGGCAACTGAGGGGTGGCCTGTGGTGGTTGTGCGGCCTGTAGACCTCACTAGTGTCCGAGGGGGTAGCGCAATGGCGGCTGAACCGGGCATGTCTGTTCCGGAAGTCTGTTCGCGGAGGCTCCGACGGCGCTGGGACCTGTAGTCCCACTAGACAAACTGACTTCTGGAGGAGTTTCTCGCCCGGGTGGAACCGGTCTGTGGTAGGGGGGTGGCGAAGAAGCGTCCACCCCCTCCCCCATTCTCTGAGGAGGATTCGGAGCCGGAAGGGGGTTATGTGATCACAGGGACCCCCATGGATGTGTCAGATGGGGAATTGGACCCTTCTGACGGTGAGGAAGAACAGGGGGCCACCGTAGCATGGGAAAAGGCGTTGGTGGGCTCCCTGGTGGCTGCCGTCCGCGAGACGCTGCGTTTGGGCCAAGCCGAGACGTCGCAGGAGGCGGCTTACGCCTTTGGGTCCCATAGGCCGGCTCGGGCCCCTAAGGTTTTTTCCCTTCTGTGCCATATTTTGACCAGTTTGTCTACAAGGAATGGCAGCGTCCTCAGAATTTGTCCGCCCCTGGTAGACCCACAGGTGGCCCGCCTGAACAAGGGCTCTCCATCTTTTAAAAATCCAGCCGACAGGTGGACGGAGGCGGTGTCCAAGGCTATGTTCCTGGTGGTGGGGGCAGGCATGCGGCCGGTACTGCCGTCATCGATGGTGGTGCAGACGCTCACGGAGTGGGCGACAGTGTTGCACAAGGATTTGGGGGACCTCGTGGTCCCTTCAGAGTCTGTGCAGGTGGCATGCCAGCTGGCGCAGGGTCTCGGGTACCTCTGCGACGCGGCGTTGGACGTAGCTCCCATGCTGTCAAAACTCGCTGTTTTTGTGATCATCATTAGACGGCTGCTGTGGCTAAGGTGCTGGTCGGGCGACCATGCGTCGAAAAAAGGCCTCACGGACCTGCCGTTTCAGGGCGGTCGGCTGTTTGGGACTTCCCTGGATGAGATCATTAAGGATTTCACTGGGGGTGAGTACTTTTCTTCCGGAACCCAAGCGGTGGGAGCAACACCGAAAACAGGGTGCCTCTTTTTCTACTCAGAAGTGTTTTTTTCGTGCGCCTGGTGCAGCGGGCGCGGGTAGTCGGTCCGGCAAGGCTGCTGCAGGGAACCAGAAGCATCCCTGGCAGCGCAAGTCCGGGAAGACGGAGGAGAAGCCCGCCTCCGCATGATGGGTTGCCCCCGCCCGACGTTGGGGTGGGGGTCAGCTTCTGGGGTTTGCGGACCGGTGGACCGCCCGCATCTCGGATCTTTGGGTGAGAGAGGTAATGTCGTCTGGGTACAAGATAGTTTTGTACCCTTCCCCCGCACAGGTTCTTCCCCCTCAAATCTGAGACTCCCTCCGGGGCGTCGGCAAGCTCTGTTTGGGGCTGTCCAGGCTCTGTTCAAGCAGGGGGTGATTGTCCCGGTCCCTCCTGCGGAACGGTTACGCGGGTTTAATGCCAACCTCTTTGTGGTTCCAAAGGAGGATTGAGTCACACCGGTCCTGGACCTAAAGGCGCTCAATCACTTTGTGAAGGCGCGCAAATTCAGGATGGAGTCAGTCTGTTCTGTCGTGGCCGCGCTGTGCCAGGGGGATTTCTTGGCTTCTCTGGACATCAGGAACGCGTACCTCCACGTTCCCATTTGTATTCGGCATCAGCGTTTCCTGCGTTTCATGGTGGGGACCTACACTACCAGTGTGTGGCTCTCCCCTTCGGCCTAGCCTCCACTCCGCGAGTCTTCACCAAGCTGTTGGCTCCAGTGCTGGCTCCAGTGCTGGCTCTGCTGAGGCAGAGGGGCATTGCGGTGGTGGCATATCTAGACGATTTGCTCCTGAGGGCGGAGTCGGCTCCTGCCCTGGAGGACAACGTTTCGATCACCCTGGCTTCCTTGCAGGAGTTCGGCTGGTTGACCAACCTTCAGAAGTCGACGCTGGTCCCATCGCGCCGCCTAGAATATCTGGGCCTTGACACAGAGCAGGCGAGGGTGTTCTTGCCTCCCGCCAAGTTGCTGACGCTGCAAACTGCGGTATGGACTCTGCTGTCACGATGGTGGTCTTACGTTTCTGCATGCGGGTGTTGGGCTCATGGTGTCGGCCTTCGAGTCGGTACCGTATGCCCAGAGTTACACCCGGCTCCTGCAGCAGGCGATTCTGCTGCAGTGGGATAAGTCTCCGTTCCCCTGGAATGGTCGATTGTCACGACCGACGCCAGCCTAGCGGGCTGGGGGGGAGTTCTGGGGCGGTTGTCTGCCCAGGGCCGGTGGTCCTCGGAGGAGTCCCGCCTTCCGTTCAATGTGCTGGAACTGCGGGCGATCAGGCTCTGCCTCTCCCATTGGTCGGAGAGGTTGCACAGTCGACCGGTTCGGGTGCAGTTGGACAACGCCATAGCGGTGGCGTATGTAAACCATCAGGGCGGCACAAGGAGCGTGGCAGCAGCCACGGAAGCGGCCCACATCTTGAGGTGGGCAGAGCTTCATGTGCCGGCCATCTCCGCTGTTTACATTCCGGGCGTAGAGAATTGGCAGGCGGCATTTCTCAGTCGCCAGACTCTGGATGAGGGAGAGTGGTCCCTGCATCCGGAAGCCCTTGTGGCTCCATGGTCTTGGTACTGGCTACTTTACGCCTTCCCTCCTCTCAGGCTTCTTCCGTGCCTGTTGCGCAGGATAGAAGTGGAGGGTATTCCGGCTATCCTAGTGGCTCCGGATTGGCCACGGCGTCCTTGGTACGCCGACGTGGTATGGATGATAACGGATGTTCCCTGGTGGCTTCCGCTACGCGAAGATCTGCTGTCGCAGGGGCCCATCTTGCACCCTGCTTTACACTCGCTGGCTTTGACTGACTGTCTATTGAATCCCAGGTACTGAGGGATAGGGGGGTCTCTGAGTCAGTGATCCCCACCATGCTTAAGGCACGTAAGTCCACATCACGCAAGATTTATCACCACACCTGGAAGGCTTATATTGCTTGGTGCGAGGCTGGGGGGTGGAACCCCCGTTCCTTTTCAGTGACTCGGGTACTGGCCTTTCTTCCCTGGATCAAAGGCTGGCATTGAGTACCCTCAAGGGTCAGATTTCTGCCCTAGCGATTCTTTTCCATCGTTCGTTAGCAACGCACCTTTGAACCGTACGTTTGCACAGGGGGTATGTCATGTGGCCCCTCAGGTGCGGTCGCCCCTGGGCCGTGGGATCTGAACCTGGTACTGTCAGTACTGCAGAAGCCGCCATATGAAATGATCAGAGATATTTCTTTGCTGTTGCTCTCTCAAAAAGTGGCCTTCTTGGTGGCCATCACATCCACTAGGCGGTTGTCTGAGTTGGCGGCGTTGTCTTGTAAGTCTCCCTACTTGGTCCTGCATAAGGACAAGGAGGTGCTGCGCCCATCTACTTTGTTTCTACCGAAGGTGGTTTCCTCTTTTCACATTAATGAGGACATTGCCCTTCCTTCTTTGTGTCCGCGCCCGTCACATCCTAGGGAGGTCGCTTTGCATTCCTTGGATGTGGTTAGGGCTTTACGGGTGTATTTGTCGACTACGGCCTCCTTCCGGAGGTCGGACGCACTGTTCGTGGTGGCGGATGGACCGTACAAAGGGCTGGCGGCCTCGTCGGGCACTATCTCGCGTTGGATTAGACAGACGGTGACCCGTGCGTATGAGGTTCGGGGTCAAGAACCCCCCCTTTCCGGTCACGGCTCATTCCACCAGGGCGATTAGCACTTCCTGGGCTTTCCGACACCAAGCGTCGGTGTCTCGGGTGTGCAAGGCGGCCACTTGGACCTCTGTGCACACCTTTGCTAAGTTTTACAAAGTTGATGTGTCGGCATCTGCGGATGCTGCTTTTGGCCGCAAAGTTTTGCAGGTGGCGGTTGTGGTGCGTCTGGCGCCTCCCGGAGAGTTTCCGTTGGGTACAGTTGATATTGTTGTTGCCCACCCCTCTTTGTTTGACACTGCTTTGGGACGTCCCCACATGTCAAGATTAAGAGGCTGCGTCCATCAATGAACAAAAGAGAAAATAGGATTTTTTTACTTACCATAAAATCCTTTTCTCTGAGTTCATTGACGGACACAGCACCCACCCCTCTGTGTTCTGAGTTTGTACTGCTTGTTATGAACTGAAGTGCTAGCAGGGCGGAGGGGGTTATGCAGAGTGAGGATTGTCCCCTGGGAGGGGCTAGCTTGCTTTTTGTCTGAACTATGTTCTGCCTAGTCTACTCCTGGTAAAAGGTGCATAACCCCACATGTCAAGATTAAGAGGCTGCGTCTGTCAATGAACTCAGAGAAAAGGATTTTACGGTAAGTCAAAAAATACTATTTTTTTTTTTTGAAAAAAAAAAAATCGTTTCATGAATTAAAAAACAAAACAGTAAAGTTAGCCCAATTTTTTTTTTATAATCTGAAAGATGATGTTACGCTGAGTGAATAGGTACCTAACACGCCACACTATAACATTGCGCACGCTCGTGGAATGGCGCCAAACATTGGTACTTAAAAATCTCCATAGGCGACGCTTTAAAAATTTCCACAGGTTACCAGTTTAGACTTAGAGGAGGTCTAGTGCTAGAATTATTGCTCTCGCTCTAAGGCACGCCGCGATACCTCACATGTGTGGTTTGAACGCTGTTTACATATGTGGGCGTGACTTTTGTATGCGTTCGCTTCTGTGCGCAAGCTCGCGCGGGGGGGGGGGGGCTTCCCATTTTTTTTTCATTGTTTATTTTAACTTTATTTTTTTTATTTTTACACTGTCTCTTTAAAAAAAAAATTGATTGCTTTTATTCCTATTACAAGGAATGTAAACATCTCTTGTAATAGGAATAGTGTGTGACAGGTCCTCTTTATGGCGAGATAAGACCCCTCCCCCTCTACATCTCTCCTCCAGGCTGGAAATATCGCGAAAAAAAAAAAGAGCGATCTCGGTCTCTCCAGCCGAGTCCACGGCTTTGTTTACTAAGGCCGACCCGGACGTGACGTCGTAATGTCGTGCCCGGGCCTCCCAGGGTCATAGAGATGATTGGTGACCAGAGCAGTCATCTTCCTGACAAACTTTCGCCAGCAACCGATTCGCCAGGCGGGCCCGGGGGGGGCACTGGAGGGCAGCTGGGGGCACGTTCCCTCCCGCTGCCTATAAGAACGATCAAGCGGCTGAACTGCCACTATGATCGTTCCTATGGTGCAGAGAATCGCCGGCGGGAAAAAATGATAAAATTCAAGTCAATGACGTCCTATGACGTCCACCCTGTGGGAAGTAGTTTTCATCAGATTTTAGTGTTTTGGGGATTTTAAGTAATTTTCTAGCAAAGAATACCGATTTTAACTTGCAAGCAATGAGTGTCAGAAAAAGGCTTGGGCATTAAGGGGTTAAATATCACCAAAAGAAATCTCTATTTGTGTGAACAAAAATGATAAAAATGTCACATGGGTGCAGTGTCACATGACCGCGCAATTGTCATTCAAAGTGTGACAGCGCTGAAAGCTGAAAATTGGCCTGGGCAGGAAGGGGGGTGAAAGTGCCCGGTATTGAAGGGGTTAAGGTAGGAAGTGAGTTACGGGCGGGATCACCAGGTAAAGTGACGCATTATTGCGATACTTTGACTATTTGTCTTCAGGCGGTATTTGTAGTTGTGTTTTGAGGCTCGGCTGCCGCTTGCACGCCATTCAGTAAACGGACTGACTCTCGGATAAGCCGCCTTTTCCATTGGGCTGCCTGGCTCCTGATTGGACCAGGGCGGTAATGGATTATTTTTGCCCCATTATCTGTTCCGTTGCGGTGAAATCAGCAAGGCCCGGAGACACAAACATTGTAAATTATTGAAGCTAATTATCGTAACCTTAGATTGGACCTTTTATACCAACGCCTCTCCGACTCCTTTCCAGTGAATGACTTAATTTTCCAAATTGTGCTTCTCCCGTACCGCGGCGTCCGCCGGACAAAGGAGATCGGATCTGGGATCAGCCGGCGCGATTTAAGTGCATTTGATCTCATAAATGATGCAACGGCTTCATCAGCCCAGCAAAATCTTTTTAAAGTGAACCTGGGTAAAAAAAATCCTCATGGAATGCAAAAACCATCCCCCTTCTCTTTTAACCACTTGCCCTCCGGAAGATTTACCCCCCCCCTTTCATGACCAGGCCATGCGTTGCGATACGGCACTGCATTACTTTAACCACTTCAGCCCCGGAAGGATTTCCCCCTTCACGACGAGCACTTTTTGCGATTCGGTACTGTGTCGCTTTAACTGACAATTGTGCGGTCGTGCGACGTTGTACCCAAACTAAATTTGCGCCCTTCTTTATCCACAAATAGAGATTTCTTTTGATGGTATTTGATCCCCTCTGCGTCATTTCTGATCGCCGCTATAAACAAAAAAAGAGCGACAATTTTGCAAAAAAACCCCAATAATTCTTACTTTTTGCTAAAATACAAATCCGAAATAAAAAAAAAAACAATTTTTTCATCTGTTTTGGCCGGTTTATATTCTTCCTCATATTTTTGGTAAAAAAAAAAAAAAATCGCAGTCGGCATTTATTGATCGGTTTGCGCAAAAGTTGCTGCGTTTACGAATGATGAGAATTAATTTATGGAGTCTATATTTTTTAACTTTTTTACTAGTAATGGCGGGGATCTGTGATTTTTAGCAGAACTGTGACATTGCAGTGGACATGTCGGACCATTTTGACACTTTTTTGGGACCGTTGGCATTTATACAGCGATCAGTGCTATGAAAATGCATTGATTACTGTATAAATGTCACTGGCAGGGAAGGGGTTAAACTGCGGGGGGCGCTCTAAAGGTTAACTGTGTTCCCTCAGTGTGTTCTAACTGTATGGGGGCTGGGCTTAGTGCGGGAAGAGAGCAATCGAAGCCTGCAATCACATTCCTCTCCCCTGTCAGAATGGAGATCCACGTGTTTACATACACGGACCTCTGTTCTACCACTTTGGAGGAGCCATCTCGGGTAGCCGGCAGACATCAAGTCCGCCCTATCCGCTCCCTGGTTTGGCTTCAATTATATGTTAGTGTATCTAAATCTGATTACACTCCCCTCCCCCCTGGACTGACAATACTGCTGTCTGCTGTGCCCCCTGTGCTCCTTTATCCAGAGTGGGGGGGCGCTCTAATACAGGAGGTGTGTTACTGGACAGATCAGCAGGTAAAAACAAAGGGGGAAAAAAGACTAAAAAAAAAAGAAAAAAAGAAAAGGAATGCAGCTGCCACATCTATTGATTGGTAAGCTGCAACATATGACATTTTTGGTTTTGATTTGCTACCGATTTATTACATATAATTTAGAGAATTTGTAATTAACCGCTTCCGGGCCACCCACCGTCATTATATGTCAGTACTTTGCCGTTAAATACTGTTGCTATGGTAGTAGATAGATACCATAATCCCGGTATTTTTTAAAAACGGCGGGTGGTTCTCTTTCGGATAAAAGTGGTCTCTGCAGTGGATTCGCCGCAAGATCACTTTTATGGGGGGCGGGAGAGATGCCCCACCTCCGGCTGCGCTCCGGTTATCCGGACCCGCTGGTAGCAGCGGAGACGATCCGATCCTCTTCACTCATTGCCTAGATGCTGACTGAGGGGAAGATGACAACCACTCTGCTCCAGGCGGAAGCGACGTCAAACGTCACTTCCGCCCAAAGCTCTTGAAGGAGTGTCATTTTTTCTTTTTTTCTATTTTTTTAATTGCATTTACTGTAAATATGAGATGCGAGGTCTTTTTTGACCCCAGATCTCATATTTAAGAGGACCTGTCATGCTTTTTTCTATTGCAAGGAATGTTTACATTCCTTCTAATAGGAGTTAAAGTTAACAAACTTTTTTTATTTTTATTTTTTTAAGAGGACGGTGTAAAAATAAAAAGTAAAATAAATAAATAAAAAAATTTAAAGCGCCCCGTCCCACCGAGCTCGCGCGCAGAAGTGAACGCATGTTTAAGTCCCGCCCGCATTTGGAAACAATGTTTAAACCGCACATGTGAGGTATTGCCGCGATCGTTCAAGCAAGAGAAATAATTCTAGCGCTAGACCTCCTCTGTAACTCCAAACTGCTAACCTGCAGAAATCTTTAAACATTGCTGATGGAGATTTTCAAGTGCCAAAGTTTGTCGCCATTCCACGAGCGGGCGCAATTTTGAAGCATGACATGTTGGGTATCAATTTACTAACATTATCTTTCACAATATGGAAAAAAAATTGGCCTAACTTTATTGATGTCTTGGTTTTCAACTCAAAAACGTGAATTTTTTTTAAAAAAAGGCGCTTGTAAGACCGCTGCGCAAATACGATGTGACATAAAGTATTGCAACGGCCGCCATTTTATTCTCTAGGTTGTTAGAAAAAATATATATATAATATTTGGGGGCTTTAAGTAATTTTCTAGATAAAAAACAAACAGATTTTAACTTGTAAACACCGAATCGAAAAAGCGGCTCTGTCCTTAAGTGGTTAAACCTGATTATCCCATTGTTTTTCTCTCTCTCCCTGGCAGACGTTGTATACAGATTATACACAAGCTGCTGTGCTACCAGAAGAAGTGCCGGGTACGACTTCACTATACCTGGAGAGAGCTGTGGTCAGGTAAGTCACCAAGCATCGTCCTCATTGGAAATATTGGCTAAGGAGTCACCCAGGACCAACTGTCTGTATTCTTTATAAAGCTTTTCACATACTGTATATAATTTTATCGGTGTGGTGAAAAAGGGAAGTTCTATCTTATGATCAATCTTTGTGAATGAGAAAACTACAAGTCCCTTCTGGCACCGCAGCAGACAGACTTGTAGCTGCCAATGGACTGGGAGGGTGCCGTTGAGCGTCCTCGATGTTTAGTCACAAGCCCTGCAGCTTTCAAACTGAAAATGACATTGCACCCACTGATTGCGGGTGCAATTATTTGCAGGCTCCTGGTGGGGGGGAGGGGGGGGTGGAGAATACATGCACGTTTTTGTTTTTGTTTTTCCTACAAAAACGTGCATTTATTTATTTTATTTTTCATCTATTTACATCATCTTTCACATTTTACAAAAAAAAGAGTCATCCATTGCCTTGAAAAAGTATTCATACCCCTAGGCATTTCCCACATTCTTTCATGTTACAACCAAAAAAGCAAATGTATTTTATTGGGATTTTATGTGATAGACCGACACAAAGTGACACATAATTGGGAAGTGGAAGGAAAATGATAAATGGTTTTCAACATTTTTTTACATTTTTAAAATCTAGTGGAACCAATTGCCTTCAGAAGTCAATTAATTAGTAAATAAGAGTCCACCTGTGTGTAATTTAATCTCAGTATAAATACAGCTGTTCTGTGAAGCCCTCAAAAGTTTGTTAGAGAACCGTAGTAAATAAACAGCATCATGAAAGCCAAGGAACACACCAGACAGGTCAGGGATAAAGTTGTGGAGAAGTTTAAAGCAGGGTTAGGTTATAAAAAAATATCCCAAGCTTTGAACATCTCACGGAGCTCTGTTCAACCCATCATCGGAAAATAGAGAATGGCACAACTGCAAACCTACCAAGACATGGCCGTCCACCTAAACTGACCGGCCGGGCAAGGAGAGCATTCATCAGAGAAGCAGCCAAGAGGTCCATGGTAACTCTGGAGGAGCTGCAGAGATCCACAGCTCAGGTGGGAGAATCTGTCCACAGGACAACTATTAGTCGTGCTCTCCACAAATCTGCCCTTTATGGAAGAGTGGCAAGAAGAAAGCCATTGTTGAAAGAAAGACATAAGAAGTCCCATTTGTAGTTTGTGAGAAGCCATGTGGGGGACACAGCAAACGTGGAAGAAGGTGCTCTGGTCAGATGAGACCAAAATTGAACTTTTTGGCTTAAAAGAAAAACGCTATGTGTGGCAGAAAACTAACACTGCACATCACCCTGAACACACCATCCCCACCGTGAAACATGGTGGTGGCAGAATCATGTTGTGGGGATGCTTTTTCTTCAGCAGGGACAGGGAAGCTGGTCAGAGCTGCTGGGAAGATGAATGGAGCCAAATAGAGGGCAATCTTAGAAGAAAACCTGCTAGAGTCTGCAAAAGACTTGAGACTGGGACGGAGGTTCCCCTTCCAGCAGGAGAACGACCCCAAACCTACAGCCAGAGCTACAATGGAATGGTTTAGATCAAAGCATATTCATGTGTTAGAATGACCCAGTCACAGTCCAGACATAAATCCCATTGAGAATCTGTGGCAAGACATGAAAATTGCTGCTCACAGACGCTCTCCATCCAATCTGACAGAGCTTGGGGGATTCTGCAAAGAAGAATGGGCAAAAATGTCCCCTCTAGATGGGCAAAGCTGGTAGAGACTTCCCCAAAAAGACTTGCAGCTGTAATTGCAGCAAAAGGCGTTTCTACAAAGTATTGACTCCGGGGGGCGCCATACAAATGCCCCCCACACTTTTCACAGATTTATTTGTATCATTTATCATTTTCCTTCCACTTCACAATTACGTACCACTTTGTGTCGGTCAATCACATAAAATCCCAATAAAATACATCTATATTTTTGGTTGTAACATGACAACATGTGGAAAATGTCAAGGGGTATGAATACTTTTTTCCAGGTACTGTATTTGTATTTCGTTTTTGTTTAATTCTTTAAAGCGTATTTTCTCCGAAAAAAATTGCATTAGAAAAACCACTGCGCAAATACCATGCGACATAAAAAAAACTGCAACAATCACCATTTTATTCTGTAGGGTCTCTTCTAAAAATATATATATATATAAAATGTTTGGGGGTTCTAAGTAATTTGCTAGCAAAAAAATTCTGAGTTTTACTTTTAAAAGGCCGAGTCAACAAGTGGCTGCGAAGGCTCCAGCAGGGGGCGTGCGCCACAGCTGTAGTAGGGAATGTACCTCCTGCCACATTTGGTGGGTGGTATTCAAGTGAGGGGGCAGTGCTGCAACCATGCAGGATTAGGACACATTCCCTCCTCACCACCTGTCATATGCCTCTGGAAATCGATCCGAGCGTGGATTGCATTTCAGAGGCCCTTTTTTTTTTTTTTTTTTAAGTCGAAGTGTTAATGTTTTTTTCTTTTGCTTTAAAAAAGATAGAGGATAAATGAATTACAAAAAAAAAAAAAAAAAGAAGAGATTTGGGGTCTTTTTGACCCCAGATAACTTTATAGAGGACCGATCATCCTTATTTCTATTACAAGGGATGTTTGTAATAGGTATAAAAGTGATTTTAAAAAATTAATAAGGGACAGTGCAAAAATAAAAAGTAAAATAAATAAGAAAAGAAAAAAAAAATCTAAAAAGGGACCCATCCCTCTGTGCTTGTGCGTAGAAGCGAACGCATACGTAAGTCACGCCCACATATGTAAATGGCGTTCAACCCACACATGTGAGGTATCACCATGAACGTTAGAGCAAGAGCAATAATTCTAGCGCTAGACCTCCTCTGTAACTATTACAAGGGATGTTTGTAATAAGAATAAAAGTGATCAAAAAAATAATATATGCCTGAAAACCGGAAGGGACGTCGGAGTTCGCTCCGGTCCTCCAAGGGCATAGAGCCGAGTGGGGGGGCCATCTTGTCCTCACTTGACTTACTGCCAAGCCATCGGCCACATCGGACCGCATTTAGGGTTTACCGACTGCTCCGGTAAACCTGGAAAAGACCGGTAAGTGGCAGGGAGGGGGGGAACCTCCCCGCCACCTCTAAAAGTGATGAAAAAAAAACATTTCTATATGCCTGAAAACCAGAAGGGACGTCAGAGGTCGCTCCGATCCTCCAAGGGCATAGAGCCGAGTGGGGGGGGGGGGCATCTTACCCTCACTTGACATCTTACCCTCACTTGACTTCCTGCTAAGCCATCGGCCACATCAGATCGCTTCCTGGGTTTACCGACTGCTCCGGTAAACCCAGAAACGACCGGTAAGTGGCAGGGGGAAGTGAATAAAAGTGATTAAAAAAAAAAAATTCTATATGCCTGAAAACCGGAAGGGACGTCGGAGGTCGCTCCGGTCCTCCAAGGGCATAGAGCCGAGTGGGGGGGCCATCTTGCCCTCACTTGACTTCCTGCCAAGCCATCGGATCGCTTCCCAGGTTTACCGACTGCTCCTGTAAACCCAGAAACGACTGGGAAGTGGCAGGGAAGGGAGAACCTCTCCCGCCACCTCCTAAAAGTGATCCTATAGCTAATCCACTGCCGGGATCACTTTTAGCAGACGCCGAATTGCCCACAAAAAAAAAATGATTCTGGGGTTATGGCAGCTAGCTGCAGCCATAACCCCGGTATGTAGCGTCAAAGTAATGACGTATTTTCCCAGTTAGGAGGTCGGCAAGTAGATAAACTTTATTGAAAAAAAACAGCGTTTTGTGTGATGCCCTCGTCTACTGGGTTTGGTTGGCGATTATCTAAGTTCATATAATCAATGCAGTCCGCCTCTTCCCTGCCTGATTACACTGGTAGATTTGTTCTATGAACCCTTCAGCCTCCGCACGCTCCAATCTCAGCAATCAGCCTGCTTTCTGTTAATGACATCCATCTGAGACGAGACAATCAGCTTCCACCAGCCATATGTTCCCTGCAGCAAAACACTCCATCTTCATGCCCTATACCGGCGCGCAGCGTGCAGCCGAGCAAAATGTGCAGCTCTTCGCAAACCCGGTCAGGTTCCGTCCTTATGCTCCGACTTTCCAAACGAGCAGATAATGAAGAACGGAGGCAAGGAGAAAGTGTAAGCTCCTGTGCACAGCTTCAGGTTTCATGTCCTCTGCTGCACCAGGGGCGATGGTATGGGCAAAGCAGGTTGCTGTGCGCAAAGCCCCCTTTACACTCACCGGCCGCTTTATTAGGTACACCCGTTTAATTGCTTGGTAACACAAATTGCTAATCAGCCAAACAACAACTCAATTCATTTAGGCACCTAGACGTGGTGAAGGCAACTTGCCGAGGTTCAAACCGAGCATCAGAATGGGGAAGAAAGGGGATTTAAGTGACTTTGAACGTGGCATGGTTGTTGGTGCCAGATGGGCTGGTCTGAGGATTTCTGGGACTTTCACATACAACCATCTCTCGGGTTTACAGAGAATAGTGGGAAAAAGAGAAAATATCCAGTGAGTGTCAGTTGTGTGGAGGAAAATGCCTTGTTGATGTCAGAGGAGAATGGGCAGACTGGATCCAGGTGATAGAAAGGCAACAGTAACTCAAATAACCGTTACACCCAAGGTATGCAGGATACATCTCTGAACGCACAACGCATCCAACCTTGAAGCAGATGGGCTACAGCAGCAGAAGACCACAACGGGTGCCACTCCTGTCAGCTAAGAACAGGAAACTGAGGCTACAATTGGCACAGTATCACCAACATTGAACGATAGAAGATTGGAAAAACGTTGCCTGGTCTGATGAGTCTGGATTTCAGCTGAGACATTCAGATGGTGGGGTCAGAATTTGGCGCATGGATCCACCCTGCCTTGTATCACCAGTTCAGGCTGGTGGTGGGAGGGGGGGGATTTTCTTGGCACACTTTGGGCCCCTTGGTACCAATTGAGCATGGTTTAAACGCCACGGCCTACCTGAGTATTGTTGCTGACCATGTCCATGCCTTTATGACTACAGTGTCCCTATCTTCTGATGGCTCCTTCCAGCAGGATAATGCACCATGTCACAAAGCTCCAATCATCTCACCACTGGACAATGAGGTCACTGCACTCCAATGGCCTCCACACTCCCCACATCTCATCCAATAGAGGACCTTTGGGATTTGGTGGAGATTGGCATCATGGATGTGCAGCCGACAAATCTGCAGCAACTGTGTGATGCTATCATTGTCACTATGGAGCAAAATTTCTGAGGAACGTTTCCAACACCTTGTTGTATCTATGCTACAAAGAATGAAGGCAAAAGGGGGTCCAACCCGGTACTAGCAAGGGGGACCTAATAAAGTGGTCAGTGAGTGTATATCCGTTTGATTCTCCCCAGATGGAGATGGCAGACAGTCATCTCAGGAGTCAGTAGGCCTTGGCCTTACCAAGTGAAGAAAATGTAGGCGATCGCTCACATTCGAAGCCACCACAGTGGTAGGACATCCTACTCCAATGTTCACCCCAAGCTCCGCACAGGCTGGAGGTTGCCCAAATGCTGCATGCAATACTTGGAATAGCTTAACCACATCAAGACTGTAATGTATATAATACGTTGCGGCTTTGAAGAGGTTTACTGCACTTATGACTGAAGCTATCAACCATAACCCCCGTTATATTTTTTAGATATTTTTTATTTCAGTGGCTGACTTTGTCATGAAATGCTTTCAGAAATGGTGGGGGGGACGTCCAACCCCCCCCCCCCCCGACTTGCCGGTGTTTCTTGGGCTTACCATTCGAACCAGCAAGCCCGAGGAACGATCTGATGGTGTGGCCAGCTAGTCATAGAGGTCGATCAAAGAGGCCTTGGGGGACCGGATCAACGTCATGTCACTTCCAGGCCAGGCTGGAAGTAAACCATTTTATCTTTTTTTAAAGCCAAGGATCTTTTGCTTTTTAAGGTAAAAAAGAGCTTTGGGGTCTATTTTGATCCCAGATCTCTCCATAAAGAGGAGCTGTCATCCTTATTTCTATTACAATGGTTGTTTACATTCCTTGTAATAGGAATAACAGTGATGAAAAAAAATTAAAGGGACAGTGTAAAAATAAAATGTAAAATAAATAAGAAAAACAAATATTAACTATCCCCACCCCTCCGTACTTGTGCGCAGAAGCGAACGCATATGTAAGTTGTGCACGCATACGTGAATGGTATTTGCGTCACACGTGAGGTATGGCCGCGAACGTTAGCGCGAGAGCTATTAAAATCACACTTACATCAAACATGATCATAATGTGCCTTGTAATAACATGCACCAGCCAGCATATACACAACCCCCGTCCTTCCCGGGATTCACGAACGCGGTGACGCCAGCACATTATCCACCCTACGTGTTTCGTCACAAGATGACGTCTTTCGGGAATATCTTAATAAATACCCATTTGTTTTTTTGCAATGTGGAGCTTTTATTTTTTGTATACGTTCAACACCATCGGTTTGAGTATCATTGCTGACGTATATGAGGGTTTGACAACGGTAAAGGCCCTGGCCTGGGTGTAAAGCCAAAGCGAGTTTGACCTCTAACAGGGGGTCAACAACAGTTGGTAAGCTGGCATTCCTATTCCTGGTGGTGGGAGTATCACTGAAGGATTCCCCAGATGGCGGTGGTGGATGCTGCGATTTTTAGCAATATCACATTCACCATTTCCACTGTAATACTTTCTGGTTTAAGCTGTTTGATAGCGCGACTCATTTTTAGACAGTTTATTGGCTCTTTGTATATCACAGAGTTGCAGCTGGATGGTGTAATTGTGTTTGTTGTTCACATATTTATGTATAGCTTTTGCATGTTTTAACACATTAGCGCAATCCTTTTACCTTGTTTGATGTGTATTGTTATGTGTTCACCATTGGCAAGGGCACACCTCTATATATAGGATGATTGATGGGTTAATCTGTGTGTGTGATGAAGGCGGGGGAGGGGGGTCACGCTGCCGCCACTGATGAGCAGGTTACCTGGTCACCTGTGATGGATGTACTCCCCCTGTGTTTGGTGCTTGTAGATAAGACACCAGAAAGCTCCGATGCCATTTTTCATGCCGTCATCATTGCTGCCCGTCAGATCGCTTCACCTGCCACCTTCTAATTTTAGCTCCGCTTACCGCAGTGTCTTCTATTAATTAACAGAAGGCCGCGCACCTCGGATTTCTATTAAGACTTTCCTTCACCGCTGTTACCGGATCAATAAGTAGGGCACAGGCAAGAGTACTTCCTCACTGAAATACACACTGGGAAATATGGGAAAGGTTACATTGTATAAATGTAATAGGAAAGGAGTCCTTTTTTTTTTTTATCCATTTTGCATATTTTCAGTAACTGACAGGTTTGCACATCCTGAGCAACTGACATGCCGTGTAATATGGGAAAAAGGTAGAGAAGTGCTGTGAGATAATGAGGGCGAAAATGAAAAACATCAAATGGTATGCTGTAGTGCAGGGGTCTCCAAACTATGGCCCGGGGGCCACATGTATTCCCGCAACAAGATTTTTTTTTCCAGCCTGCAGCTGATGTGCATGGACTGAGGATCCAGATCAGTTGGTCTTTGCTGACCAGGACCCTGAAGTAAGAGGGGCTCAGATGAGGACCCTGATGTAAGGGGGAGTCTGATGGGGACACCGATGTAAGGGGGGGTGTGATGGGGACACTGATGTAAGGGGGAGTAGTGGAATGTAGTCACAGGGGTAGTCTGAGGATGGAATATAGGCTCAGGGGGGAATGTAGTCAAAAGGATAGTGTGGGGGAAAATGTAGTCACAGGGGTAATATGGGGGGGGGGGAATGTAGTCACAGGGGTCGACTGAGGGGGAATGTAGTCACAGGGGTAGTGTGGGGGGGGGGAACGTAATCACAGGAGTAGTCTGAGGGTGAATGTAGTCACAGGGGTAGTATGGGGGGGAATGTAGTCACAGGGGTAGTATGGGGGGGAATGTAGTCACAGGGG
>BLSH010215089.1:1128773-1141837 GCA_018402905.1 Glandirana rugosa | reverse complement strand
TGTAAGGTGAATTCTGATGGGAGCCCTGATATAAGGGAGGACTGATGGGGACACTGATGTAAGGGGGGTAGGATGGGGACACTGATGTAAGAGGTAATCTATTGAGGAAAAGTGGACATACAGACAGAGGGCGCATCAGCCTGTGCTTGATTTAAGGGGGGAGCCTGATGGGGACTCGGATGTAGGGGGATTCTGATGAAAGGGGGGTGAGGGCTCAGATGGGGACACTGATGGAAGGGGAAATGTATTGAGGAACAGTGGACATACAGACATAGGGTGCACCAGCCTAGTGCATTATCCTTGTATACATTTTATTGGTGCATTTCTAGGGACACCCCTCAAGGCTCTGAGAAAGTGGGCATGTCCCTCAAATGGTGTCAGACTTCCAGAGCTGCATGGCTCCTTCTTGTGATGACATTTTTATGCAAGGGTTCTGGCGTTCTGTCCCTGAATGTATTTTGAGCTGTACACACATTGTCTTGTGAATATATTAGCTGCTTTGATTTCAATAATAAAAGTTATATAAGGATAATGCACTTGACTGATGCGCCCTCTGTATGTCCACTGTTCCCCAATAGGTTACCCCTTAGTTCAGGGTCCCCCCTTAGTTCAGGGTCCCCCCTTAGTTCAGGTTCCCCCTTAGTTCAGGTTCCCCATCTGAATAAGTCATGCCGGTCCGTGGGAAGATCACCTGCAAGGAGATATTATGGACTCATGTGAGTGAGTTCATGATATCTCCTTGCGGGTGATCTTCCCACGGACCGGCATGATTTGTTCGGAAGGACTCTTCCACCCTTTGGTGAACTGAGGGGTGCATACCTGAGTGAATCTGAGCTTACTCATTGTAAGGGACCAACTGTATTTACATATGAGTTCTGAGGTCCTGAGGAAGTGTATTATTGAGTGAAATGCGTCGACCCACATTTAGTGATCTCTGTGGACCTCCAGGTTACAACTTCTCTGACTATTTATTGGGAAGACAAATGGTAGAGTTGGCGCCCTATCATAAATTGTAACTTTTTTTGTGGAATAAAGATTTGTAAACATTTTTAATCCATTGTGTATATACACTCACCAGCCACTTTATTAGGTACACCTTTTCAATTGCTTGGTAACACAAATTGCTAATCAGCCAATCACGTGGCAGCAACAAGAAAGGGGATTTAAGTGACTTTGAACGTGGCATGGTTGTTGGTGCCAGACTGGGCTGGTCAGAGTATTTCTCTCGGGTATACAGAGAAGTGTGGGAAAAAGAGAAAATATCCAGTGAGCAGCAGTTGTGTGGAGGAAAATGCCTTGGTCAGAGGAGAATTGGCAGACTGGTTCCAGATCATAGAAGGGCAACAGTAACTCAAATAACCACTCGTTACACCCAAGGTATGCAGGACACCATCTCTGAACCCACAACACACCCAACCTTGAATCAAATGGGCTACAGCAGCAGAGGACCACACTGGGTGCCACTCCTGTCAGCTAAGAACAGGAAACTGAGGCTACAATTGGCACAGGATCACCAACATTGGACAATAGAAGATTGGAAAAACGTTGCCTGGTCTGATGAGTCTGGATTTCAGCTGCGACATTCAGATGGTGGGGTCAGAATTTGGTGCATGGATCCATCCTGCCTTGTATCACCAGTTCAGGCTGGTGGTGGTGGTGCAATGGTGTGGGGGATATTTTCTTGGTACACTTTGGGCCCCTTCGTACCAATTGAGCATTATTTAAACACCATGGCCCCTTTATGACTACAGTGTCCCCATCTTCTGATGGCTCCTTCCAGCAGGATAATGTACCATGTCACAAAGCTCCAATCATCTCACCACTGGACAATGAGGTCACTGTGGCCTCCACACTCACCACATCTCATCCAATAGAGCACCTTTGGGATGTGGTGGAATGGGAGATTAGCATCATGGATGTGCAGCTGAAAAATCTGCAGCAACTGCGTGATGCTATCATGTCACTGTGGACCAAAATCTCTGAGGATATTTTCCAACACCTTGTTATATCTATGCCACCAAGAATGAAGGCAAAAGTGGTTCCAACCCGGTACTAGCAAGGTGTACCCAATAAAGTGGCCAGGACGTGTATTTGGTCATTGGGGGGGGGGTTTCTGTAGTCCCATTATACATATTTTTAAGTTATTTCATACAGTGATGATATCCTCCAATGGTATGATTAGTAATTGGCACCATTCCCATACTTAGAGTATCTCACAAAAGTAAGTACACCCCTCACATTTTTTATTCTATCTTTTCAGGTGACAACACTGAAGAAATGACACTTTGCTAGATGTAAATGTAAAGTAGTGAGTGTACAGCTTGTATAACAGTGTAAATTTGCTGTCCCCTCAAAATCACTCAACACACAGCCATTAATGTCTAAACCGCTGGCAACACAAGTGAGTACACCCCTAAGTGAAAATGTCCAAATTTGGCCCAAAGTGTCAATATTTTGTGTGACCACCATTACTTTCCAGCACTGCCTTAACCCTCTTGGGCATGGAGTTCACCAGAGCTTCACAGGTTGCCACTGGAGTCCTCATCCACTCCTCCATGACGACATCACAGAGCTGGTGGATGTTAGAGACCTTGCGCTCCTCCACCTTCCATTCGAGGAGCCCCACAGATGCTCAATAGGGTTTAGGTCTGGAGACATGCTTGGCCAGTCCATCACCTCTTCCCTCCGCTACTTAAGCAAGTCAGTGGTCGTCTTGGAGGTGTGTTGGGGTCGTTATCATGTTGGAATATTGCCCTGTGGCCCAATCTTTGGAGGGAGGGGATCATGCTCTGCTTCAGTATGTCACAGTACATGTTGGCATTCATGGTTCCCTCGATGAACTGTAGCTCCCCAGTGCCGGCAGCACTCATGCAGCCCCAGACCATGACACTCCCACCACCATGCTTGACTGTAGGCAAGACACACTTGTCTTTGTACTCCTCACCTGGTTGCCGCCACACACGCTTGACACCATCTGAACCAAATAAGTTTATCTTGGTCTCATCAGACCACAGGGCATGGTTCCAGTAATCCATGTCCTTAGCCTGCTTGTCTTCAGCAAGCTGTTTGCAGGCTTTCTTGTGCATCATCTTTAGAAGAGGCTTCCTTCTGGGACGACAGCCATGCAGACCAATTTGATGCAGTGTGCGGCGTATGGGCTGAGCACTGACAGGCTGACCCCCCACCCCTTCAACCTCTGCAGCAATGCTGGCAGCACTCATACGTCTATTTCCCAAAGACAACCTCTGGATATGACGCTGAGCACTGCACTCAACTTCTTTGGTCGACCATGGCGAGGCGCTGTTCTGAGTGGAACCTGTCCTGTTAAACCGCTGGATGGTCTTGGCCACCGTGCTGCAGCTCAGTTTCAAGCTCTTGGCAATCTTCTTATAGCCTAGGCCACCTTTATGTAGAGCAACAATTCTTTTTTTCAGATCCTCAGAGAGTTCTTTGCCATGAGGTGTCATGTTGAATTTCCAGTGACCAGTATTAGAGAGTGAGAGTGATAACACAAATTTTAACACGCCTGCTCCCCATTCACACCCAAGACCTTGTAACACTAACGAGTCACGTGACACCGGGGAGAGAAAATGGCTAATTGGGCCCAATTTGGACATTTTCACTTAGGAGTGTACTCGTTGCCAGCGGTTTAGACATTGATGGCTGTGTGTTGATTTATTTTAAGGGAACAGCAAATTTACACTGTTATACAAGCTGTACACTCACTACTTTACATTGTAGCAAAGTGTCATTTCTTCAGTGTTGTCACATGAAAAGATAGAATAAAATATTTACAAAAATGTGAGGGGTGTACTTACTTTTATGAGATACTGTATATAGCTTTGGTCAGTCCAGGAGAGGAGCCTGGTACAGCTGGAGGTGAGATGTCATTCTGGGGGTGTGAGTAGAACAGCCCTGGGGACCTCATCATCGGTAAATGTTTATAGGAAGGGGTTGTTTATCTGGAATCACACATGGTGAAGAGTCCTTCTTAAATCCGGGATGGAATGGAACTTGTTGTGCCGTAATGATCACCGTTTCCCAAGCAGTGGTCTTGTGGTGTCAGGAATGAGCTGTCACATACTGTGTAGTCCTCTGGGTCCTCGCTCTGTTAATTGCTTTGGCGCACAGTGCCGATTCAGCAGCCCCGGTTAGTTCTTGTTGTAAGATCTCATTTTCTTTAAGTAACAGTTATCCGTGAGGAGCGATATGTGTCAGCACCCTCACGCACAGATGGCTCTGATGTTTACAAGTGGCAGTTCAGATGCAGCTTCTCTCTCTTTTATGGCGTTGTGCTGCGCTGGCCAATTTTCCGTTATGATTGTTGGACGGTTTCTTGCTGTCCTACATCTTCCCTGTTTGTTTTACACTCCGTTTCCCATCAGATTGTCGTGTCTCCTCCATACAGATGGAAGGTGAAATCTGGTCATTATACTTTGCACATCGGTATGGCCTGTTAACCCTTTCACTGCCAGAGTCCGTTTTTCAGGGGGGGTTTTTTGCACACATTTAAAAAAAATGTTTTGGCCTATAGATTACTTAAAGTGGAATTACAGGTAAAAAAAAAGTAGGAGTCCCTGGTGTGCAGTATGAAGCAGCAGGAAGGTGAGGGAGCTCTATAGTGGAAGGTGAGCGAGGACTGAGCAGCGGAGGATCAGCAGAGCTGGGGGACCAGAGCTGGAGAAAATAGCAGATAGCACACGTGGTGAGCAGCATGGGACCAATATAGTGGGAAGTGAGAAAAAGGAGAGGGAGGAGAATCAGCAAACCAGAAGATCAGCAGAGCTTGGGGTTACTACTGAGTGTGGCATCAGCAGAGCTGGGGGATTCAACTAAGTAGGGACTCAGCAGAGTTGGGATTTACTACTGAGCAGGGAATCAGCAGAGCTGGAGTTACTGCCGAGTATGGGATCAGCAGAGTTTGGGTTACTGCTGAGCAGGGGATCAGCAGAGGTGGCGGTTACTACTGCGTGGGCCATCAGCTGAGGTGGCGGTTACTACTGAGCAGGGTATCAGCGGAGCTGGAGGTTACTACTGAGCAGGGGATCAACAGAGTTGGGGGTTACTACTGAGTGGAGGATCAGCAGTTGGGATTACTACTGAGTAGGGGATCAGCAGAACTGGGGGTTTATACTGAGCAGGGGATCAGCAGAGTTGGGGGGTTCTACTGAGCAGGGTATCAGCAGAGTTGGGGATTATTACTGAGTGGGGCATCGGCAGAACTTGGGGTTACTACTGAGTGTAGCATCGGCAGAGCTGGGGGTTACTATTGAGCAGGGAAATCAGCAGAGCTGGGGTTACTACTAAGTAGGGGATCAGCAGAGTTGGGGGTTACTACTGAGTATGGATCAGAATAACTGGAGGTTTATACTGAGCAGGGGATCAGCAGAGTTGGGGGGGTTCTACTGAGCAGGGGATAATTACTGAGTGGGGCATCAGCAGAACTTGGGGTTACTACTGAGTGGTGCATCGGCAGAGCTCGGGGTTACTATTGAGCAGGGACTCAGCAGAGCTGGGGTTACTACTGAGTATGGATTACACTGTGCAGGGAATCGGCAGAGCTGGGGTTACTACTAAGTAGGGGATCAGCAGAGTTGGGAGTTACTGAGTAGGGATCAGCAGAACTGGGGTTTATACTGAGCAGATGATCAGCAGAGCTGGGGGTTACTGCTGAGTAGAAGATTAGCAGAGTTAAGGGTTACTAATGAGCGGGGATCAGTAGAACTGGAGGTTACTACAGAATGGGACATCAGAAGAGCTGGGGGTACTACTGAGCCAAGGATCTGCTGAACAAGGGTACTAGTGAGCTGGGGATCTGCTGAGCAGGGGTACTAATGATCTGGAGATCTGCTGAATGGGGGTACTAAGGAGCTGGGGCTACTACTGAGCCCCTTTAAAACAAATAGGAATTGCTAAATATCTGATTAGAAATGACAGTCTAATCTAGACATTCAGCAACCCTCTTGTGAATGTGACTTCTCAAAGGCACTACCTCGTTCCTCCCAGTCCCACCCTGACCCGCCCCCTTTCTTCTCGGCACTGCTCCATCCAGAGGTCATGTGTTATCATGAACGAGGAGGCCGCCAAGGACCAGGCACGCCCACCAGGATGAACAAAAGGGCGTTGCGTTCACATGACCGCAATGCTTTATAAAGGAGAAAGGTTCATGCTCAAAGCTATTTTAGACACACCAATGTACTTACATTACTGAACTGATTGCATGGAGTTATCCAACAACAAGTCTTTTCCTCCACTTTAAATCCCCCAGAATATTAAATATTTTCTGAAAGCCCACACCCTGGAGAATAAAATGGTGGTAGCTCCAATTTTTATGTCACGTGACATTAGTATAATCACTTGAAGACCCGGCCTTTTCTGACACTTTTTGTATACAAGTAAAAATCAGTATTTTCTGCTAGAACTTAATTTAAACCCCCCAAAAATATATATATTTTTTTAGCATAGACCCTAGAGTAGGGGTAGGGAACTTGTGGCTCTCCAGCTGTTTTAGAACTACATTTCCCATGAGGCATTGCAAGGCTGATGGATACAATTGCTCCCAGAAGCATGATGGGAAATGTAGTTCTACAACAGCTGGAGAGCCGCAGGTCCCCTACCCCTGCTAGAGAATAAAATGGCGATCTTTGCAATTTTTTTATGTCACACGGTATTTGCGCAGCGGTTTTTCAAACTGGATAAAATACATTTTAATGAATGTTAATGCAAAAAAAACCCCACAATATATACCCCAATTTTTGGTAAACTATAAAAGATGGTGTTATGCTGAGTAAATGGATACCTAACACGTCATGCTATCCCAGCGTAATCGCGTGAATAAAATAACTGATAGGCAATAGGTCACCACGGTGTGAAATTCAGGGAAACCCTCTGATAACCAATGTGCAATCCACCACCTGCTAGATTGGCTGCTTACCAAAAGAAGTAGACCCCTTAATTAGAGGAGGTCCGCAGGGCAATTCGGCTTTAAAACCCAGCCAAGGTATATAGGGCACTCCAGGAGCCGTAAAGAGTCAATCACTTTTTGCGCGTTCACAAGTATGCTCCCCATGTGAAAAACAGAAAGCGCTCCATAGTGTAAAACTGTATTAAATTTTATTAAAATAGAAAGTTTTGCTCTTACAAGAGCTTAAAAACAACGGCGCAGATAAAGGATCCAATTTTTCTCTAGCCGGCATCCGTCCACCGGGACTTCTGCACACGGGGTGGCGGCAATGTGTCACTCAACTTGCGCGTTTCGTCACAAGCTGACGTCATCACGTAATTTAATTCCTATTACAAGGAATATAAACATCACTTGTAATAGAAATAAGGATGGCAGGTCCTCTTTATGGGGAGATCTGGGGGTCAAAAAGACCCTGAATCTCTCATTTACTTTTAAAAGCTAAAGATCAAAAAATAAAATGTTTTGATCTTTTGCTTTAAGAAAAGAAAAAAAATTGTTTACTTCCACCCTGGACCAGAAGTGACATCATGACGTCGCTCCGGTCTTCCAAGGTCATAGAGGCGGTCAAAGACAATCTGGTTTTTCATCTCCTTTGTGACCAGCTGGGGGTGTAGCGTCGTTTATTGAAACCCCGCAAAAGTGGAAACCGGAAGTGACGTTCCGTCGCCGCCATATTGCTACACCCGCATACGTCCACAGTAGGGATACAAAGAGAATCCAGCAAGCGGACATCTTGTGTGAAATTAAAAACTCTGGTGGGTGTATTAAGATGTCCGCTTGCCGCCTTCTCTTTGTATCCTTACCGTGGACGAGGGCGGGTGTAGCAATATGGCGGAGCATCACTTCCGGTTTCTATTTGTGTGGGGTTTCAAGAAACTACGCTACATCGGCACCATCAGATCGTTTCTCGGGCGTGCCGGTGTAAACGGTAAGCCCGAAAAATAGAAAATAGAGCGATACGGGAAAATTGCACATTATGACTACTAGATGGCACTGATGATCAGAGTAAATGAGTAAGAACTGATCAGATGTTGCAGAGATTAAACCTCCCTGTTTAACATGTTTACAGGACTGTAACCTTTCGCAGATTGCCTAAGGTAAACAACGGAGCTCCATCTCTGCAACATTGTATCAGTTATGTATAGCAGTTCACTTAGGGCCGGTTCACACATAGGCAATCCGATTTCAGGCGCGACTTTGCTAGGCGATTTGAACGTGACTTCAAGGTGACTTCAGTGTGACTTTGGGCGACTTAAAGCGACCTCCATGCCAGGCGACTTTTCCTGTGGCCAATCAGAGAAGGGATGGAGGGGGTTACCTGGGTAATTCGTGGGGAGAACCTTGGTAACTTATTTTCTTTTTCCTGTAAGTCACTTCAGTATAAATGGGGATCCGACTTGGAGGCGATTTCCATTGAATTCTATGGGCACAAGTCGGATAGAAGTCGCCTTGAAGTACTACAGGAACCTTCAGAGCAGCTTCGGTAGTGTACACTAAGACGGCTCTCACTCACTTCAATGGGATTTCTGATGTCAAGTGACTTGGGGCGACACAAGTCGGAGTTCAAGTCGCCTGTGTGTGAACCGGCCCTAAGGGTTCTTCCACACTGGTGCGCTGGAAATCACTTTTCTGGCACGACAAAAGCGCATGCTATTTTTCACATTGCTGCTCTGCACGGCATGCTGTATCTTTGGTGCACTTTTCGATAGGGCACCAAAAATCAACCTTCCTTTTATAGTCAATGGAGACACTCCATAAATGAACCAAAAGTGTACCATAAGTGAACCATAGGTGCGATTTTGGGGGTCACATGACAATTAAAAAGAAAAAAAAGATGCGGGTTTGTTAAGGAACCGGAACCCGCTTAGATCCTTAAAGGTGCTGTAAAGGCAGAAGGTGCATTATATGCATGAAGATTAAAAGCCTTCTGTGTGCAGCAGCCGCCTAACATTTACCTGAGGTCCCTCTCTATCCAGTGATGTCCACAAGTGTCTCAGCTGTCTGAAATCCTCCCTCCTTGATTGGCTGAAACACAGCAGGTGCGACATTGGCTGCCGCTGCTGTCAATCAAGGTCAACTTGCCAATCAGGAGAGACTGGGCAGGGCCAGGTCGGGGCTCCATGTATGAATGGACACAGGGTGCTGTGACTCAGCTCGGGTACCCCCATTGCAAGCTGCTTGCTCTGGGGGCACTGAACAGAAGAGAGGGGCCAGGAGAGCCGAAGAGGGACCCGAGAAGAAGAGGATTGGGGCTGCTCTGTGCAAATCCACCGCAATGGAGCAGGTAAGTATAACTTGTACAGTATCTCACAAAATTGAGTACACCCCTCACATTTGTGTAAATATTTTATTCTATCTTTTCATGTGACAACACTGAAGAAATGACGCTTTGCTACAATGTAAAGTAGTGAGTGTACAGCTTGTATAACAGTGTAAATTTGCTGTCCCCTCAAAATAACTCAACACACAGCCATTAATGTCTAAACCGCTGGCAACAAAAGTGAGTACACCCCTAAGTGAAAATGTCCAAATTGGGCCCAAAGTGTTGATATTTTTTGTGGCCACCATTATTTTCTAGCACTGCCTTAACCCTCTTGGGCATGGAGTTCACCAGAGCTTCACAGGTTGGCACTGGAGTTTTCTTCCACTCCTCCATGACGACATCACAGAGCTGGTGGATGTTAGAGACCTTGCGCTCCTCCGCCTTCTGTTTGAGGATGCCTCACAGTTGCTCAGTAGGGTTTAGGTTTGGAGACATGCTTGGTCAGTCCATCACCTTTACCCTCAGCTTCTTTAGAAAGGCAGTGGTCATCTTGGAGGTGTGTTTGGGGTTGTTATGTTGGAATACCGCCCTGTTGGCATTTATGGTTCCCTCAATGAATTGTAGCTCCCCAGTGCCGGCAGCACTCATACAACCCCAGACCATGACACTCCCACCACCATGCTTGATTGTAGGCAAGACACATTTGTCTTTGTACTCCTCACCTGGTTGCCGCCACACACGCTTAACACCATCTGAACCAAATAAGTTTATCTTGGTCTCATCAGACCACAGGATATGTTTCCAGTAATCCATGTCCTTAGTCTGCTTGTCTTCAGCAAACTGCGGGCTTTCTTGTGCATTATCATACAGACCAATTTGATGCAGTGTGCAGCGTATGGTCTGAGCACTGACAGGCTTACCCCCCACCCCTTCACCCTCTGCAGCAATTCTGGCAGCACTCATACGTCTATTTCCCAAAGACAACCTCTGGTTATGACGCTGAGCATGTGCACTCAACTTCTTTGGTTGACCATGGTGAGGCGCCGTTCTGAGTGGAACCTGTCCTCTTAAACCGCTGTATGACTTGGCCACTGTGCTACAGCTCAGTTTCAGGGCCTTGGCAATATTCTTATAGCCTAGGCCATCTTTTGGTAGAACAGCCATTTTTTTTTCAGATCCTCAGAGAGTTCTTTGCCTTGAGGTGCCATGTTGAACTTCGAGTGACCAGCCTAATTTGGACATTTTCACTTAGGGGTGTACTCGCTTTTGTTGCCAGCGGTTTACACATTTATGGCTGTTTGTTGATTTATTTTGAGGGGACAGCAAATTTACACTGTTATACAAGCTGTACACTCACTACTTTACATTGTAGCAAAGTGTCATTTCTTCAGTGTTGTCACCTGAAAAGATAGAATAAAATATTTACAAAAATGTGAGATTTTGTGAGAGATTGTATGATCTTATTTAACAACCAGTGAATAGGTCAACACCCGCCAAGGTCCTTAACAACCAGTGAATAACAGAGCTGGAACCTGCAGGCATCCTTAACAACTGGTGAATAGTGAAACCAGCGTCTGCTGCTGTCCTTAACGACCAGTGAATACCCGGTTGTTAAGAAGCTGGCACATGCAGATGTCCTGAATAACCAGTGAATAGGGGAGCTGGCAACTGCATGCGCCCTTAGCGACCAGCAAATCGCTGGTTGTCTAGGATGCCAGCAGGTGCCAGCTCCACTACTCACTGGTTGTTCAGGACACCTGCAGGTGCCTGCTCCTTAACGACCAGTGAATACCCGGTTGTTAAGGATAGCTGCAGATGCCGACTCCACTATTCCCCAGTTGTTAAGGACGCCTGCAGGTGCCAGCTCTATTCTTCACCAGTTGTTAAGAACGCCGAAGGGTGCCGGCTCCCCTAGTTACTGGTTGTTAAGGACAGTTGCAAGCACCAGCTTCACTATTCACTGGTTTTTAAAGAACAGCCAGCAGGTGCCAGCTCTGTTATTCACCAGTTGTTAAGAACGCCGAAGGGTGCCGGTTCCCCTATTTACTGGTTGTTAAGGACAGTTGCAGGCACCAGAACGCCTGCAGGTGCCAGCTCTGATATTCACCAGTTGTTAAGAATGCCGGAGGGTGCCAGCTCCTGTATTTACTGTAGATTAAGGGCGCCTGCGGGTACTGGCTCCGCTATTCATCGGTTGTTAAGGATGCCAACGCCTGCCAACTACTTAACTAGTGAACAGAAAAGCCGGCTCCCACCGGTGTCCTCAACAACCAGATATTCACGGCAAATGCGTTGCTCTAAATTTTAACGCAGCACATTTAAAGCGTGCTATGCGATTCTTATAACTCAGTGTGTTCTATAAGCAGGGCAGAGCGAAAGGGCCCTTGAATGTCCCTAGCCTATAGTGTTATATTCTATATTGGTTGAAGGTTCTTTACCTCTTCTGGTGTTTGGTTCTTAAGGCAATTTTTGTTAAAGACCGGCCAGGCTTGATCTGGCATAAAAATCCATACTCCACTAATCCCCCCTTGGTGGATTTACACGGGTTTCTTAGTTAAATGTGTGTTTGCAGTGAGAATACGATCACCCCGGGTCCTCATTGTATATGTTAGTGGAGGGAAGCTTTGCTCGGGAAAGGTCACCCGGGGACCCGGTGTCGCTGCATTCAGCTCAGAAATCTATTTCCTGTCTAATATTATTGATAGGAGACATTTCCATCTCACACCTCGCCTTCCATGCGGAGGGACGGCATTGCAGAATGACACGGAAACCTGCGCTGTGATTGTTCACGTAGCGATTTTTTTTACATCTGTCCCCTTACCCCCGATATGATATTTTGTGATTAAAATTTTTTTTTTCTTTTCCAGCTCTTATAAATTTGTTGAAGTTCCTCATGTCCTACGAGACTGCTCTGCTTGCAAAACACAACATTTTTACCTTGGCTCTGATGGTACGTATTTCTGTGGCTTTAAAGTGGAGCGATCATTGAAGTCGATGTAAATGCGAACATAGATGACCACTTCCCACCCAGCCAATAACAAAGTGACAGCTGGGCGGGCCTCTCGTCGATACGGGTGGACGTCATATAACGCCCTCCCAGATCCAATCGGCGTCCACCGGACACAGCCGATGACTGATCAGTGTACCGGCTCGCTTTCCGGTACCATGTGACTGCTGTGACCAATCTCAGCAGGTCGCATGACCGTTGTAAGCCATGGATGGCTTCCTTTCATGCCATCCGTTGTGCACAATTGTGTTGCTAGCTGTGATTGGTCAGTGTGATCACAGGGTACAGACAGGGCCAGTCTAAGCCTATTTGTACCATGTGATAGCTCTGACTAATCAAAACAAATTGAATTGGTTTCATTCAGTAAAATGCTTGCTTATAGCAGTTTAATGCACTGCTATAAGCAATCATAGTCCTGTAAAAAAAAAAATACTAATCACTTCCCCAGAGTAGTACAATGTTACCATTGTAACATTTAACTGCTTAGGTCACAGTGTGTTCAAAAAAAAAAAAAAATAAGAAAACAAATGTAATAATGAAAAAAAAAAAAAAAGATTACTTTTTTTTTTTTTCTCTCTTTTTTGTACGGTCACCAGTCAGTGTCCCTGATCAGCGCCACACCATTTATATGATGGCTCTGTACTGCACTGGTGACCGTATGTAAAAATACATTAGTGAATATTTTTATTTTAATTTCTTAATTGTCCAAAAAATTATGACAAAAAAATGACAACTTCAAAAACCTCACCATGCCTCTTAATAAATACCTCAGACTATCTACTTTCCGAAAAGGGGTCATTTGGGGGGGGGGGGGGAACATGATGAGACCC
>BLSH010215089.1:1106722-1128763 GCA_018402905.1 Glandirana rugosa | reverse complement strand
GGTGTATTTTTACTATCCAGGCGTTTTCGTTTCTCATAAGGTGTGATCGATTTTTAGATTTTTTCGTTTATTTAGAAAAAAAGAAAAAAACCCAGTGGTGATTAAATAGCATCAAAAGAAAGCTCCCGTTGTGGGAACAAAATGATAAAAATTTCATATGGGTGCAGTGTGGCATGACCGCGCAATTGTCATTCAAAGTGCGACAGTGCTGAAAATTGGCCTGGGCAGGAAGGGAGTGATGTGCCCGGTATTGAAAGGGTTAAAGTTGCACTCCAGGCAATTTTTATTTTCTCCATGCAGTGGTGCTGTGCCTGTACGTCGCTGCTTGCATGCACGCCCCCTCCGCCGGTGGCCACTGTGATTGTACGCAGCGGGAATCAGTCAGCAGGTCCCGGCCAACGATTCACAGCTGGGACCTGCTAATTGGCTGTATCCAATCACAGCCCAGGGCTCTGTGCTGACAATCAACACAGAGCTCTGTACAGAGGGAGCGGATCTCTGTTTTTCCCTGCAAAGCAAGAATAAGAAGCAAAGAGATCTTTAGTAGAAACCGCACACATTACACATTGTTAGGCACACAGTTAACCATTTGATCACCCCTAGATGTTAACCCCTTCCCAGCCTGTGTCATCAGTACAGTGACAGTGCATAGTATTATCACTAATCACTGTATTAGTGTCACTGGTGATGGCAGAGGCAGTTAGTCAGTTCCTCCCTCCAGCTTCAGTTAGTGTCAGATTGCCTATATTACAGTCACCGATCACTGCAATTTGTACTATAAATAAATAAAGATTCCAGTATATGTGCCATAGTTTGTAGATGCTATAATTCTTATGCAAACCAATCAATATACATGTAGTGGGATTATTTTTTTTTTTTTACCAAAGACATGGAGAAAAATACATTTTGACCTAAATGTATTTATTTATTTATTTTTTTAATTGTATGTGGTTTGTAGCAGAAAGTTAAAAAAAAAATATATATATTTTTTTCAAAGTTTTTGGTCTTTTTTTGTTTGTAAAAATGCCTCTATCCTGCAACAGAGCAAGGAGGCAATGATAAACGATGGAGCAGCAATAGGTGAGCTTTTCCTTACTGGGGGGGGAGAGGCTGTCAGCAGACACGGTTGCTTTTGACCTGGATTTGGCAGAGTGGCAGGGTCTCTTTAATGATGACTTTCTAGGAGAATGACTTCATTGTCTATTGATTTTTTGTACTCTCCGCTGTTTTCTCCGGTTGCCCAGAGGAACGGCTGAACTGCAGAAAAGCGAAACCTTATTTTATTATGCTCTAAAAACGTTGTTAGACTTTTGCTCTTTTAAATACTTTGTAGCATTAGCCTCGGTTCCCACTGATCCGATCCGAGAGATCGGATGTGGCTCGCACCGCACTGCAGTGTGAGTCATATGCGATCTCTCTGCAATGCAATCTCAGCCGTAGAGATAGTATGGCTGAGATCGCATCGCAGTCGGATCAAACAACTCGCACAGGACCCTTTTTGTTCGCAGTGTCGGAATCGGATCGCATGGTGGTTCAGTCCATGCGATCCGATTCCTGTGCGAGTTTGCAGATCACACTGCGATATGCGAACTGAAAAGGGGGTGTCGTTAACAATGTACTGACACCTCCCTCGCATAGGGCAGTGGGAACTGCCGCCGGGAGGCTAGCGATGCGGGAACCCGCAGTGGATTCGCTGGGTTCCCGCATCGCTGCAGTGTGAACCGAGCCTTACTGTCGAAAAATAAACTTTGTAATGATGTGGAAGTGTCCTTATCTTCTGATTGATCTTCCTATCTGAGTGATAAAGCAATTTTTTTTTTCTTCTCTCAGGTCATCAATTTGTTTAATATGTTTATTACATACGGCGACACCTTCCTTCCAACGCCGGGCAGCTACGACGAGCTCTACTATGAAATCATCCGAATGCATCAGATATTTGACAATCTCTACTCTATGGGTAAGAGCTTCAGAAAGAGAACCTGTCACTGTAACATACCGAACAAACCGCCTTAAATCGGGCTGCATTCACACCCGAGCATCGCGTGTCTCAGCATTTTTCCAAGCGTTTGTTTACAGCCTTTTTAAAGCGTTTTTGAGTTTTGACGTTTTTTTTTTTAATTGGCCAATAGAGAAAAATATAATTTGTTGCTATGTTTTTTTTTTTTTTAGCTTTTCCATCCACTGTTTATTATTTTATTTATTATTTATTTATTGATTATTTTTATTTTTTATTTTTGTTAAGGGGTTAAAGGTTAGGTTAGGGTTTAATATTAAAGGGGTTGTAAACCCTTGCGTTTTTTTCACGCTAATGCATTCTATGCATTAGGCCCTTTTCACACTTGTGCGACACGATTTTGGCGTGATTTTACCACGAATTTGGTCCGACTTTGTTGCAACTTTGGCACAAATGAAAACCTATTACAAAGTCGTACAGAAATAGTACAGAAATCGCATCTATATTATTCAGGTGCGATTTGCATGCAACTTTGAGGCCTCATACACACGGGCGTATGAAAAAAATAAGCAAAACGTCGCAAAAAATCTGCGTTTTTTTTTGGCGTTTTGTATCGGTGTTCATGTGCGTTAGTTAGCGTTGGCATCTATAGGCGTTTAAAAAAAAAAATTCCTCTGCTATTTTTTAACCTGAAAATGCCGGCGTGACAAACGCCAGTTAACGCTGTTATGGTGTTAATATATAGTGCCAACAGTTTACGCAGTGCTTTACAACTTGAGAGAGACTGTACAGTTACAATACACTAAAATACAGGAGGAATCTGAGGGCCCGGCTCATTAGAGCTTACAATCTAAGAGGGAAGGTCAAGAGATACAAGAGGTAATAACTGTGGGGGGGGGGCTAATAGAGAAGATAAATGCAATACAATCAGGGCTGCGCTAAAGATGAAAAAAAGTCCAGTGAAGAGAACAAATGATGAACATTAAGTCCCTATATACAGTGATGATGTCAATCTGAAAAAAATATAAGTGCAGAATTATCCGCAGTTTTCATCTGACGTGACACCCAATGCGTTGACAAACTAAGTGAATCCACCACCTAATAAAGGGAGGCTTACCAGACCCAGCTGGATATAGAGCATAGCTATTCCCCAGCCAGGAGTATATATTGAATCCACCCGCTTTCCACGATAATAGGTCAAGCTCCTCCAGATTCGAGCACCCTCATATACCAACAGGGGTGGGGTAGATTATGCAGCTATTCGTTATATAATCGCTCCCAGGTGTTCTCTGATGTTCACTCACTCACTTTGGGTAGGACAGCCCAATGTTGGTCGTAACACCCACAAGGAAATAAAACTCTAATAGTGAAGTACTGTTACCAATGTTTAATGTACTAAAAAAACAGGGTACTCACATAGATAAATAGCAATAAGCTTAAAACCGTCCAGTTCCCGTCTCCCGGGTAAAAACAAACAGATGGTGACGTCAGTGCGCTCTCCCGACGTACGTTTCGTCAGAGATGACGTCGCCTTAGGGAAGATAAATGTACAGTATGGTAGGGGTATCCTTGCGCTACTATGATAGGAGTGGTGCAAGAGGACTAGGTTGCTGCTGTACCTAGCTATATGACAATATAAGCAATGTAATTGAAAGGAATGGATGGTACTGCGCAGCCTATTTCTGTAGGTGTCAATATATAGTGGTCTCATACGTTATTCTGATGTAAAAATATACGTGTATGATGTAAAAATATATACAATGATGAGGATAACGCATGTAAAAATATATAGGTATAAATAGACGATATAAAGTGCAATATACAATAAATCCTTCAATAAAATGCAGTGGGTACAATCTTATAAAAGCATTGTCTATATAAAGCCTAAAACATTGAAAATGGCAGTGATATAATCCAGTGATTAAAAGTGACAGTGAAGATAAAACAGTAATTGTAATAGATTGAAATTCAGCAAATAGTTTCACTCTTAAAAAGTCCTAATTAAAACTGTAGTGATAGTGATAACTGTGATTCGTGTTCCAAGTGTTCCTATAAAATCATTGGTGCTTCATTTGAGTGCAGCGAATCTCTTTTGTAGGGGGGTCGTTCACCCCAAGAGGATTCCTTCAGTGAGTGCTCCGATCGGGTAAGTGCTCACAGAACTCTCACCTTGTTAGTTAAGGTCATGTGCGCATCATGGTTTCTTGGGGTCCTATTCCTCACTTCCACGCTTCCTTCGAGTCTCGGACTGGGCAAACGATCGGTACGACCAATCGGTCGCTCACCCTCTCCTGTGGTCCTAGAACTCCATGCGTCTCAGGCAATAGGGAAGAGACAAGACGCTCTCATGGTGTAGTATTGTAAAATAGTAGTATTTATTTACCCAATTAAAACCATAAAGAAGATATCCAAAAAGCTACAAAACTTTAAAATATACACAGCGGCGTCTAAGCACCTTTCACTGTGTCTCCAGCAATACAGGAAATGGCCTACGCGTTACGTCATGTGACTTCTTCAGGGCCCTGTCCTTTCATTACCACAAAAGATGTAAAATATGGACTTTATTTCTGATATTTCTATCCATATCAAAACAAAAAAATATCAAATGTGTTACAATGTTTTTCTTGTATATTGACAAATTCTCAGATAAAAAATATATTGTTTAAAAAAAAAAAAAAAAAAAGTTTGAAGCTTCACCTATGAAGATTTTTAAGTATCATAGATTCTCCTCATTCCATGAGCATGAAGGTGTGACATGTTTGGTATCTATTTCCTCAGGGCATACTCTGGTTTCTCTTCAGATCGTATAAATCTTTCGCCTTTTACTCAGGGCAACATCATCTTTTATGTTTTACCAAGAAATGGGTTACATGTTTTTTTTTTGTTTTTTTTTTTATTTGCATTAAAATTCAAAGTACCATTTTTATTGGTGTATAACGCACACTTTTCCCCCTTGAAAACGGGGCAAATCACAGTGCGTGTTAGACGCCGATATGTTACCTCGGAGGGGAAGGGGAGGACGAGCGCCGCCTGAATTCGCTGAGCCGTCATCTCCGGTTTATTCAGCTCTCGCAGTCGTACACAGTCCCACCTCCGCCACGGGCATTGGACCAGTGTTCTGTCTATCCTAGGAGCTGGTCCAATGCCGGTGTGTGTGTGTGTGACTGCGAGAGCCAAATAAACAGGAGATGACGGCTCTGTGAATTCCGGCAATAATCAGCCAGCATTGATGGCAGATGGTGAAGCTGCAGATGGGCATTGATCAGGCTGCAGATGGGCATTGATCAGGCAGCATTGATGGGAGATGGTGAGGCTGCAAATGGGCACGGATCAGGCTGCAGATGGGCATTGATCAGGCAGCATTGATGGGAGATGGTGAGGCTGCAGATGGGCACTGATCAGGCTGCAGATGGGCATTGATCAGGCAGCATTGATGGCAGATGGTGAGGCTGCATATGGGCATTGATCAGGCTAAAGATGGGCATTGATCAGACTGCATTTATGGGAGATGGTGAGGCTGCAGATGGGCATTGATCAGGCAGCATTGATGGGAGATGGTGAGGCTGCAGATGGGCATTGATCTGGCAGGATTGATGGCAGATGGTGAGGCTTCAGATGGGCATTGATCAGGCTGCATTGATGGGAGATGGTGACGCTGCAGATGGGCATTGATCAGGCTGCAGATGGGCACTGATCAGGCTGCATTGATGGGAGATGGTGAGGCTGCAGATGGGCACTGATCAGGCTGCAGATGGGCACTGATCAGGCAGCATTGATAGGAGATGTTGACGCTGCAGATGGGCATTGATCAGGCTGCATTGATGGGAGATGGTGAGGCTGCAGATGGGCATTGATGGGAGATGGTCAGGCTGCAGATGGGCATTGATCAGGCTGCAGATGGGCATTGATAAGGCTGCATTGATGAGAGATGGTGAGGCTGAAGATGGGCATTGATCAGGCAGCATTGATGGGAGATGGTAAGGCTGCAGATTGGCATTGATCAGGCTGCAGATGGGCACTGATCAGGCAGCATTGATGGGAGATGGTGAGGCTGCAGATTGGCATTGATCAGGCAGCATTGATAGGAGATGGTGAGGCTGCAGATGGGCATTGATCAGGCTGCAGATGAGCACTGATCACGCTACATTGATGGGAGATGGTGAGGCTGCAAATGGGCATTGATCAAGCTGGATTGATGGGCATTGGTGAGGCTGCAGGTGGGCATTGATCAGGCTGCATCGAAGGGAGATGGTGAAGCTGCAGATGGGCACTGATCAGGCTGCATTGATGGGAGATGGTGAAGCTGCAGATGGGCATTGATCAGGCTGCAGATGGGCACTGATCAGGCTGGATTGATGGGCAATGGTGAGGCTGCAGGTGGGCATTGATCAGGCTGCATTTAAGGGCACTGCCCCTTATTTTGCTTCAGAGTTCTTTATTTAATTTTTTTTCTTTTTCCTGAAACTCCCCTCTTAAAGATTAACGTGCGCGTTATACACATATTTTTTTCCCCAAATAAATTGCCTTTGAAAAACCACTGCACATATACCGTCTGGCTTAAAAAATTACAACAACCGCCATTTTATTCTCTAGTGCCTATGCTAAAATAGAAATCTATATTATTTGGGGGTTCTTAAGTAATTTTGTAGCAGAAAATACTGATTTTTAACTTCAGAAGAAGGCCTGGTATTCTCCAAGAATATAAAAAATACTCGATCACTCGGTGAGCATAAACTGAAAATAAAAACGATGGCAGCCGGCACATCTAAGGACCGACAAGCTGCAAGAGATTTAGACACACTGTAGCAAATTTTCTGCTTCCGCAGAGCATGCAGAGCAATTTCTCATTAAACACTGTCGCCCGCAATGAGGTATTGACCGCCGCCTGTCTGAACAGCCTGATAAAGTTGAGTTTGCAGCATCCCGTTATCAGTGTTTCTTTTGTCACTGTCACATGAACCAGGCCTAGACTTGACAGGGATCCCTGTTTCCATGGTAACCGCAGGCTGAAGTCAGTTTGCATTGATCAAGAAATATATATATATCCTCTCCGATACCCATAGGAACCCCTGTCTGCTCGCTGGCCTTATATTCTAGTACAGCATGGAAGGAAAATGTACCTACCTTCTCACAAAACCGTAAAAGGAACATATTACTAGTTCTGACGTATCCAAGAAGCGCTTATGTGAAGAGCAGCATGGCCAGCCATCCAATTGGAAATCATCTTTAGCCACTTCAGCCCCGGAAGGATTTACGCCCCCCCCCCCCCCTTCCTGACCAGAGCACTTTTTGCGATTCGGCACTGCGTCCCTTTAACTGACAATTGCGCGGTCGTGCAACGTTGTACCCAAACAACATTTTTTGTCCTCCACAAATAGAGCTTTCTTTTGGTGGTATTTGATCACATTTTAATTTTTTTTTGCGGCATAAACAAACCAAAGCGACAATTTTGAAAAATAAACAATATTTCTTACTTTTTGCTATAATACATATCCAAAAAACAAACAAACAAATGTATTCATCAGTTTAGGCCGATATGTATTCCTCCACATATTTTTGGTAAAAAATATCCCAATAAGCGTTTATCGATTGGTTTGTGCAAAAGTTGTAGCGTTTACAAACGATGAGAATTAATTTATGGCGTTTTTATTTATGTATTTATTTTTTAATAGTAATGGCGGTGATCTGTGATTTTTTAGCGGGACTACAATATTGCAGCGGACAGATTGGATACTTTTGACACTTTTTTGGGACCACTGACATTTATACAGCGATCAGTGCTATGAAAATGCACTGATTACTGTGTAAATGTCACTGGCAGGGAAGGGGTTAACACTAGGGGGCGATCAAGGGGTTAAATGTATTCCAACTGTGTGGGGGCTGGGCTGACTGGGGGAGGAGAGAGATCGCTGCTCCCACATACTGGGAACATACGATCACTCTCCTCTCCCCTGTCAGAACAGGGATCCGCTTGTTTACACTCACGGATCCCCGTTCTGTCACTGCCACGGAGCGATCGTGGGTGAGCGGTGGACATCAAGTTCACCCCACCCGCTCACTGACTCCCCCACTACACAGTGAGCGCGCAACACACGCTCCCGTGATGGCGATTTGCGCAGCAGAGCCATACTGCTGCCGTCAACAGACGGTGGGCGGTCGGGAAGTGGTCAGTAAAGTTTGGGGATGGCTCCTTCCTGTTCCAACATGACTGCACACCAGTGCACAAAGCAATGTCCATAAAGACATGGATGAGCGAGTTTGGGGTAGAGGAACTTGACTGGCCTGCACAGAGTCCTGACCTCAACCGATAGAAGACCTTTGGGATGAATTAGAGCGGAGACTGCGAGCCAGGCCTTTTCGTCCAACATCCATGCCTAACCTCACAAATGCGCTTCTGGAAGTATGGTCAAACATTCCCATAGACACATTCTTAAACTTTGTGGACAACCTTCCCAGAAGAGTTGAAGCTGTTATAGCAGCAAAGGGCGGGCCAGCTCAATATTGAACCCTACGAAGACTGGGATGCCATTAAAGTTCATGTGTGTGTAAAGAAAGGCATCCCAATACTTTTGCTAATATAGTGTATCTAATAAGGAATTCCAAGCCCTGGTTAAGGGGCCATTTAAGGACATAAGTGTGTTTTTTCCTTAGTTGACTCATGCCAAAGGAATGTTATTGTTAACTGACCAGGATGTGTCTAAACCCTCTTTCTTCTCTAGGATTGGCTATTTCCTTACATTCAATTTCTGTATTACCACAGCCAAAGCTGGTAAGACTTTAGTTTCACATCAGAGCCGCCGTTAGGCATGTGTCTGAACCTGATCAACAGCCATGGAATGAGTTCCATGGTTCCATGGTTCCATCATGGGGTACTCCATGGCGAAACAGCTTCTTTCCGTATTCTTATCACATTTTCATTATCTGTATCTGTGGTTACTTTCAATACATGTTACACCTATAAGTATTTCTGTGATCTCTCTTTTCACATATCGAACGCAACCTCAAAAACGTGACAAACCACTTGGTACCAGGAGTGGGGTGTTTGATCTCTCTGTGCGCTTATCGAACACAACCCCAAAAATGTGATGAAACATCAAATTACAAAACTCAAAGAAAGCGAACAGAAGAAAATATATCAAATCATTATTTGGCATGGCTACCCTTTGGCTTCAAACCAGCACCAATTTGTACAACTGCACAGTTTGTACACTCGCACCAAGTCAGGGATTTTGTAGGATTAGAGTAGGGTGTAGGACTAACCAGTTATACCAAGCAGTTGCTAATGATCATCAATTGCATACGTAGGTTGAAACATGGTCATTAACTGTGAAACAGAAACAGCTGTGCAGGAAGCTTAAAACTGGGTGAGGAACTGCCAAACTCTGCTACTAATGTGAGGTTGGGGAAGACCGTTTCATGTCACCAACTGAGCACAGCAACAAGACACAAGGTTAAACTGCATCAGCAAGGTCTCACCCAAGCAAAGATTTCAAAGCAAACTGGGGGTTCAAGATGTGCTTTTCAAACTTCTTTAAAGAAGCACAAATAAATGGGCAGAGGAGCATAGAGACAGTGGTGGGGCAACATTGAGGCACGTAGACGCAGTGGTCGGGCAACGTTGAGCATAGACACAGTGGTCTGGTAACATTGAGGTGTGTAGACGCAGTGGTCGGGCAACATTGAGGTCGGCCAAGGAACACCACAGCCTACCTGAGTATTGTTGCTGACCATGTGGATCCCTTTATGACTACAGTGTCCCCATCTTCTGATGGCTCCTTCCAGCAGGATAATGCACCATGTCACAAAGCTCCAATCATCTCACCACTGGACAATGAGGTCACTGTACTCCAATGGCCTCCACAGTCACCAGAACTCATTCCAATAGAGCACCTTTGGGATGTGTTGGAACGGGAGATTGGCATCATGGATGTGCAGCCGACAAATCTGCAGCAACTGTGTGAGGTCTGAGGTCTGATGCTGCTGTAGCCCATTTTCAAGGTTGGTTGTGTTGTGTATTCAAAGATGGTATTCTGCATACCTTGCATGTAACGAGTGGTTATTTGAGTTACTGTTGCCTTTCTATCATCTGATCATCGTCTGCCCAATCTCCTCTGACATCATCAAGGCATTTTCCTCCACACAACTTCCCCGCTCACTGGATATTTTCTCTTTTTGGACCATTCTCTGTAAACCCGTGAGATTGTTGTGTATGAAAATTTCAGAAATATTCAGACCAGCCTGTCTGGCACCAACAACCATGCCACGTTCAAGGTCACTTAAATCCCCATTCTTTCTCATTCTGATGCTCAGTTTGAACTTCTGCAAGTCATCTTCACCACGTCTAGATGCCTAAATGCATTGAGTTGCTGCCATGTGATTGGCTGATTAGTAATTTGTGTTACCAAGCAATTGAACAGTTGTACCTAATAACCTGGCCGGTGAGTCTATAAAGTTGGGGTTCTACTTTAAATGATGGTTTCCAAAGAAGGTGCTCAAGTCAAGAGGCAGCATTGTCAAATGCTGCCTTTTGCATGCAAATTTAAGCTTTAAGGCGCATGCAAAATTTATTTGACTTCCGTTGACCTGCATCTCCATAGGATCTGCCACATTCAAAGAAACGCAATGCAAAGCAGGTCAGCCGCAGCCTCAGAACTGCCATCCACGCTGCACCATTGAAGTTAATCGGAATCTACAGATCTGTGATTGATGTGCATTTCAAAAGCGGGAAAACAACAGGCCCGTCGACATTCCCTCCAAAACTGCTGTAATTCTCGGCTCCACATTTTTACACATGTGACATTTGCCCCATCCCCCATCTTCGCAAAATGCAGAGCTTATTTCTGAGTCACATCATGTATCCTATACCTGATAAGAGACTGAAGTGAGAAGTTTTCCCTTATACCGCTGTTCCAAGACACCCCTTGGATAGAACCGGGGAATGAAAGAACATAGAGTGCCGCAGGTGCGCAGAGCCCAGCCCACAGGAACTCGTTTTCTAATAAAGGCCCGAAAATGTGTTTTATGACGAAACGTGTTGGGTGGAGCCTATTTGACGTCTTTACGCAAGCCGCTGTTTGTGAACGTCCAATGTACTGAGACCTTTGTGAGTAATTTACTTTGGATGATACTTGGCCATGCTATGATTTTATTATTGCATGACACATTCACCCTCTGGATGGCACTTTACCGAAGTTATGGAACCATTGGGAGAGCCACTTAGTTGGGGTCCAGGCTGCTGTTGCCGTGGAGCTAGGTTACTTCGAGTGGGATCATGGATATGTATGTCCTCTGCTGCTTTTAACCTATTATAGTCTGGAGGTTAACAACCTTTGGCAAGGAGTGAGCACTGGTGGTGGTGGTGGAAATACACACAGAGGTGTATTGTAGCATCCGGAGTGGTGGTGTTGATATGCTTTGAAGTATAAGATTTCACCAATATTGCTTTGGCACTGGGAGTTTATGGACTTTTGATGAACATTTATTTGAATTGCTTTACCACAGAACTTTTTTATATAAATTTTCCACATATTTATTTTGGCACTTTATTTTCTTACACTTTTGATATGGTTATTGATCTTATTTGATATTGAGTTTTTTATTTTATTTATTTGGGCACTGTAGCACTTTTTTAAAGTTGTGTTGACATATTTAAAGCTACAGCGTAGTAGTAGGTAATGGGTAGTAGAAAGGTGCTCATGGAGACCACAGAGGAGGTCACCGGGGAACCAAGGTGAGGGTGCCACGAGGAGCAGATTGGAACAGCAGCTGGCTGGTCCAAAGCAGGCGGAGGTCAGCAGGCAGGGCAGAATGTAGAATCATGGTCAGGAGAAAGGGTGAGGTCACACTGGGAAGTAAGCAGAATCTTGGTCAGGAGGCAACCTGAGGTCAGAACAAAGAACTAGGTCAGGGTTTCTTAACCAGGGTTCCTAGAGGTTGCTAGGGTTTTCCATGAGTATTGAGAAATGTCTCCCTCTCAGATAAGTTCCCACTAACAGCATTGCTCTATTTAGCTATCTGTAAGATGGGAATTCTTCCCAATGACCACAAGTGTAAGGAACGTTCTTTCCACTGACCATCACACTAATGTATGAGTGGAAGCATGGTCCAAGGCAGGTGGAGGTCAGCAACCAGGAAGCAGATAGCAGACAGGGCGGAATGTAGAAGCATGGTCAGGAGAAAGGATGAAGTCACACTGGGAAGTAAGCAGAATCTTGCTCGGGAGGCAACCTGAGGTCACAACAATCAGCTAGGTCAGTGTTTCTCAACGAGGGTTCCTCCAGAAGTTAGCAGGGGTTCCTTGAGCAATGAGAAATTTCTTCCTCTCCAATAAGTTCTCACTGACACCATTGATCTTTTTAACTATCTGTAAGGTGGTAAATTCTTTCCAATGACCACAAGTGTAAGGAGCATCCTTTCCACGGACCATCACACTAATGTAGTCTGACCATTACACCAATGTATCAGAGTGGAAGCATGGTCCAAAACAGGTGGAGGTCAGCAACCAGGAAGGCAGATAGCAGGCATGGCAGAATGTAGAATGATTGTCAGGAGAAAGGATGAGGTCAAAATGGGAAGTAAATAGAATATTGGTCAGGAGACAACCTGGGGTCACAAGAATTGGGTCACAACCACTGTAACCTATTGGCGGGTGGTCCTTGTCGCCAAGCGGCCGTATATTTGCGTGCATTAGTGCAAATACAGCTGCACCAAGAGCGCTTGCCCTGCGCTAACGGAAACCTCCCAATCGCAACTTTCTGATCGTGTGACCGCCGTGGCAGCCAATCACATCGGTCACATGCTCATAAACCACACCCCCCCTCCTCGTATTCTAAACACCTTAAAGGACCAGGAGGCGCTGGCCCCAAGGGGTTGTAAAGTCTCTGGGTTTTTCACCTTAATGCATTCTATGCACATTTTTAGTGCAGCAGTCCCCCCAGAGCCCCCTTCACTTACCTGAGCCCGAACCGATCCCGCGCCGGGGACGAGCCTTGTCCCTCTAGCTGCCGGCTCCGGTCCTCATTGGATGGATTCATAGCAGGGGAGCCATTGGCTCCCACTGCTGTCAATCAAGTCCAGTGACACAGGAGCCGGGGGGTGGCCGAGTCACGCTGTATTTGTGAATACACGCAGCAGCAGGACTCGGGAGCGCGCTCGCACGGGTGACCACCAGGGAAAGCGCTTCCCTGATGGGTCACTCAATGCGGAGGAGGAGCCGCTGAGGGACTCCAGAAGAGGAGGAGCCAAGATTGCCGCCGAGGGACCCCAGAAGAGGAGGATCGGGGTCACTCGAGGAGGTAAGTATGGCATGTTTGAACCTTTATAATCACTTTAAGGAGCAGCCAGATAATGGTGAGGAGGTCTAAAAGGAACCGAAAATCTTTCCTTTAAACAGTTTTATGAATAAAAGGAAGGCTCTAATCCTGTAAAAAAAAAAGAATTTGCATTCCAACCTTGTTCCCTGAATGAATATTTACCTCCTGTTTACATTTTTCTTTTCCAGTTCTTCGTCTTTCTACCAATGCAGGACAGTGGAAGGAACCGGCCAGCAAGGTGACCCACGCCTTGGTCAACATCAGGTACGAGATTTGCTGTTTGCTGTCTTGAAATGCTGAGGATTTCGGAATTATTTATGCTAATTTATGTAATGCAGAAGCAACTATATCACTATATTATGGATCAAACTAGAATGCAGCCTATCAGAATGCTGGAAATCGCGGCGGGGTAGGGCAGACCCAAGGGTTGTTATGCCTTGTTTTTTTGAGAATTAAAGTGATTGTGAAGGCTTGTTTTTGTTTTTTTAAATAACAAACATGTTATGCTTACGCCCGTGTTCACACAGGGGTGAGCCGACTTCGGCGCGACTTTTCTAGGCTATTTTAATGGCGACTTCAGCGCGACTTTGGGCGACTTACAACGTGACTCCATGCCAAGCGACTTTGCCTGTGGCCAATCAGAGAAGGGAGGGAGGGGGCTGCCTGGGAATTTACTGGGTAAATTCTTTTCTTTTTCCTGTAAGTCGCTTCAGTATAGATGGAGACTTGGAGGCGACTTCCATTGAATTCTATGGGCACAAGTCGTATAAAAGTCGCCTTGAAGTCGTACAGGAAGCTTTTTTGTAGTCGGAGCAGCTTCAGTAGTGTACATTAAGACGGCTCCCATTCACTTCAATGGGATTTCTGATGTCAAGCAACTTGGGGCGTCTTGGGATGGCAGAAGCCGGAGCGCAAGCAGAAAGTCTTTCCTACAAAAAAGGGATTTTAAAGGCAATAACGGACCAAGCTCACTATGCAAACCAAAGCATTTTATTGTTGGAAGATAAAACGGGGTTTTGCATAATACAAAAAAAGGGGGGAGGCCTTAAACAGACAGGGTTCAAATTAGTGATAAAAAACTGTTATTAGCAGAGGGGATACATGGGTATACACAATACAAGATCTAAAACCATATTGATATGGGCTGGATGTATAAGAGGAGAGCATCCAACGCGTTTCGAGATTTTCTGTGGCAGAAAATAGCAGCTCTTCTTCAGGGATGACCTCAACTAAGAGGAGGGATTCGCATCTCGTGGGGCAAAGAGGAAAAACCCCCACACAGCCTGATTGACCATAAGACCGGACGATGGAGAGAAATGGAATATATGATGTGCATGTACAAAGCGCTGATAAAAGGATCAAAAATGATCTAAAGTGAAGATTGGCTGAGACAGGGTAACTGTGGATGTATGTATATATTTTTTTTCTCAGGACACAAAAATGAGCCCCCTGTGCTGGCGGGGGGGGGCTCCGTGCTGACAGGACTTGTCGCTGCAGCCGTTGCGCTACTTGTCCTGGCTAATGTGGCTACAGCATTTCTCTTTCTTTCTTGATTTAGGAATTTTGGTGTGGTGGTTCTCCTCCCTGTCCCCTAAGCTGCTGGACGTTTGGGGTTGGATTCCCTGCTCTGGAGGGTTGGATGTGCCCTTTGCTGGCTTCCCTACCCACCACCTCTACAATTCATGATTGTGTCCTTTTGAGAAAAAAAAAAAAAATATATATATATACATACATCCACAGTTACCCTGTCTCAGACAATTTTCACTTTTTATCATTTTTGATCCTTTTATCAGCTCTTTGTACATGCACATCATATATTCCACTTCTCTCCATCGTCCTGTCTTATGGTCAATCAGGCTGTGTGGGGGTTTTTCCTCTTTGCCCCACAAGATGCGAATCCCTCCTCCTAGTTGAGGTCATCCCTGAAGAAGAGCTGCTATTTTCTGCCACAGAAAATCTCGAAACGCGTTGGGTGCTCTCCAGTCTTACCATCTCAGGAGGCTCCTCTCTTATACATCCAGCCCATATCAATATGGTTTCATGTCTTGTATTGTGTATACCCATGTATCCCCTCTGCTAATAACCGTTTTTTATCTCTAACTTGAACCCTGTCTGTTTAAGCCCCACCCCCCCCCTTTTTTTGTATTATGCAAAACCCTGTTTTATCTTCCAAAAATAAAATGCTTTGGTTTGCATAGTAAGCTTGGTCCGTTATTGCCTTTAAAATCCCTTTTTAGGTGAAAACCTTTCTGCTTGTGTCTATACTCTGGGATGATGGCAAAGTTCTAGTCTCTCACCACAAAACTCCCTTTTCTCAATCCGGAGCGCAAGTCGCCCCTGTGTGAACCGACCCTAACTCCTCTGTGCAGTTGGATTTGCACAGAGCAGCCAGGATCCTCCTCTTCTCCTGTCCCCTCCTCCTACCGAGTGCCCCCTCAGCCAGCAGCTTCTTATGGGGGCAACCGAGCCGAGTCAGCGCTCAATGTATCCATTTAGACACAGAGCCCTGACCTGGCCCCGTCCCCTCTCTCCCCTGGTTGGTTAACTGATTTTCATTGACAGCCGTGGGAGCCAATGGCGCCACTGCTTTGTCACAGCCAATTGGGAGGAGTGTCTGGGACAGCTAAGACACCTGTGGACATCGCTGGCGAGAGAAGGGACTCAGGTAAGTGATTGGGGGTGTTGGGGAGTCTGCTACACACAGAAGCATTTTTATCTTAATGCACAGAATACACCTTCTGCCTTTACAACCACTTTAAAGGCATTCAAGTGATACTAAACACACTGTTTTATTTACATTGCCCCTTCTATTTCTGTATATAGATGACGGCACTATAATTACTTTTTTTAATCGAGATCCAGTTGTCACATGACCCAGCTCTCTCCCAGCCTGTCTACAGGGAAACATAAGCAGGAGTAGCTGCTAGTCCTCTGCTGATAGTCCCATGTTCAAAATTAAAAAAAAAAACAGAGTAAAAATTAATAATATAAAAAAACGGTTTTAAATTGTCATGCAAATATATATTTGAAATCAAATATTTATTATTTTTGGCAATAACATGGTGTGGGTGCATTTCTGCCAGTCACAGGCTGTGTCATGCCCCATTCGGCCTGTGTGTTAAAATAAGAGGGATGTGAAGCCTCCATTAATCTACATGTAATATCCCGCCCCCATTGTGTTTAACTGGTTAGTGGGCATGGAGGAGGATGGGAGGGAAGGAGCTGTCATTTACCACTGTCTATACACCCACATGTGTGACTTAATAGTCACATGGGCTGCTCAGATGTGATAAGGAGGAAATTCTCAGCATGGAAACTCACTGAGAACTGAGCATGTGCAGAACTGCCAACACTGCTCTGCAAAATCTCCAACTGCAGTGGGGACATGAACAGGAGGGGGGGATAGAGAGCAGCAGAATCAACCAGGTTTTTTCAGAATGCAATATGAATCTCATATGGAGGGAGTGAGTATGAACAGCATGGAATACATCTCTAAAAGAGAACAAAGATTTGGCTTCCGGTTCACTGAAGGTAGGTAATAAAAGAGAAGTGTGGGTTTTGAAAAAATAAAAAGTATACTCACCTAGGTGGATGTAGCATCAATCCAAGCTGTCCTTGCTAGCAGTGATTATTTCTAGCAGCTATAGCATTACTACTCTTCTTGGGGCAACCAAAAGTGTCCCAGGTCTTTTACAATCCTATAGTACAGGGGCCACACTTACGTAACAAAGGGCCAGTTTACCGTCCTTCAAACTTTTAGGGGGGCCGGAGTGGCCAGTGGGAGTAGAAAATGTACTGGTGTCAGTCTGAGTAAACAGCATCTCCTCTGGTATTGGGAGGAGGAATAGTGCCCCGTCATTGGTGTCAGTGGAAGGAATAGTGCCCTATAATTGGTGTCAGTAGAAGGAATAATGCCCTATCATTGGTGTCAGTGGGAGGAATAGTGCCCCATAATTGGTGTCAGTGGGAGGAATAGTGCCCATCATTGGTATCTGTGGGAGGAATAGTGCGCCATTATTGGTGTCAGTGGGAGGAATAGCGCCCCATCATTGGTGTCAGTGGGAGGAATAGTGCCCTATCATTGGTTTTGATGGGAGGAATAATGCCCCATCATTGGTGTCAGTGGGAAGAATAGTGCCCCATCATTGGTGTCAGTGGGAGGAATAGTGTCCCATCATTGGTTCAGATGGGAGGAATAGTGCCCCATCATTGGTGTCAGTGGGAAGAATAGTGCCCCATCATTGGTGTCAGTGGGAAGAATAGTGCCCCATCATTGGTGTCAGTTTGAGGAACAGTGCCCTGTTGTCAGTGTCCATGTTGCTGACAGTGGGTGGGGGGGGGGGGGGGGGGGAATAATACCCCAGGGGCCAGATAAAAGCAAGCAAAGGGCGGTGGTTTGGAGACACGTGGCTCTAGTATATACTACAAACAAAATAAAAATTACCATGCGCCAATAAGGAGTTTGGTTAGCCTGAAGTAAAGGTGGCAACCCTAGCTGCAAACCGAGGAGCGATCTTACAGCATTGTCACCTCCTCCACAGGAATGATGTATGGAGGGGACATTCTAGGAGGGTCACCAGGTAAGAAGAGAGGGAAGAATGGGGGGGGGGGGTGCATTGTGGATGCGGTGGAAGTCAGCACAGAGGAATGTACTGCATACGGCGTGGAAATTGATTTTGCCTGGAGACACACTTTAATGGCGTCCTCCCAGAACATCTGTAGCCTGTCATCTGTATGATGTGAACTGCCATACGTATGTAAAGCGGCAGGACGAGCGGAGAGGCAGATTATTGTGTTCATTTAATGCCAGAGACCGAACGTTTCCGACAGAAAAAAAAAGCCCCTTTCATCCTGATCAGTGACACTCGTGTTTGTTCCCGCTCCTCATCGCCATGTGCAGTCACGCTGTTCTCTTCGCGGAACTGTCTAATCACCCATCAACCAGTAGATTTTCCTGGATGCCGATTCTTCACAGTGACATTCCGGATTTATCATTTCCCTTCAACAGGCAAACGCTATAAATATTACCGCCGTGCCCAAACCTAATGGCCAGTCGATATTGGAGACAAATTGTCTTGGGCATTTCAGCGAATGATTATTCAGAGTTGCTCGCGTTGTGCGGATTTAGCTAACCGCCAAATGTCTGACGTAGGACGAATGTCTCTGGATTGAAGCCGTGTTTGGATCGGATGATAATATATGGAGATAACATCATCTTATCTATAAGGTTATCGCAGCGGTCCCTAACCTTTTTGGCACCTGGCACTGGTTTAATGGAAGAAAAGTTTGCCAAGGACCAGTGGGCTCCGCGGCCGATTTGTTGGGACATTGACTTGTGTTAACGCCTCAATCATCACGGCACCATGGTTGATATGGTGTCAGGATGATTAAAGCCCATTATTTCTATTATTACATTGTAATATACAATGAAAATATTACAGAATCAGTGGGAGCCCGGAGCGTGTCACTTTCCACCATTGCCTGGCACCAGATGCAGCTTGTCACTTGCCACCGTTGCCTGCCACCAGATTCAGCTTGTCACTTGCCTGGCACCAGATGCAGCTTGTCCCTTCCCACCATTGCCTGCCTCCAGATGCAGCTTGTTTTTTGCCACTGTCGCCTGCCTCCAGATGCAGCTTGTTACTTGCCACCAGATGCAGCTTGTCCCTTGCCACCGCTGCCTGCCACCAAATGCAGTTTGTCACTTGTGTCTGCCTTCAGATGCCGCTTGTCGCTTGCTACGCCACCTGCCACAAGATGCAGCTTGTCACTTCCCACCATTGCCTGCCTCCAGATGCAGCTTGTCCCTTGTCACCATATGCAGCTCGTTCCTTGCCACCGTTGCCTGCCACCAAATGCAGCTTGTCCCTTGCCTCTGTTGCCTGCCACCAAACGCAGCTTGTCACTTGGCACCATTGCCTGCCACCAAATGCAGCTTGTCGCTTGCCACCGTCGCCTGCCACCAGATGCAGCTTGTCACTTGCCACCGTCACCTGCCACCAGATGCAGCTTGTCACTTGCCACCGTCACCTGCCACCAGATGCAGCTTGTCACTTGCCACCGCCGCCTGCCACCAGATGCAGCTTGTCACTTGCCACTGTCGCCTGCCACCAAGATGCAGCTTGTCACTTGCCACCGTCGCCTGCCACCAGATGCAGCTTGTCACTTGCCATCGTTGCCTCCAGATGCAGCTTGTCACTTGCCACTGTTGCATGCCTTCAGATGCAGCTTGTCACTTGCCACCATCGCCTGCCACCAGATGCAGCTTGTCACTTGCCACTGTCACCTGCCACCAGGTGCAGCTTGTCCCTTCCTACCATTGCTTGCTTCCAGATGCAGCTTGCTACTTGCCACCAGATGCAGCTTGTCCCTTGCCTGCCACCAAATGCAGCTTGTTACTTCCCACTGTCGCCTACCACCAGATGCAGCTTGTCTCTTGCCACCATCGCCTGCCACCAGATGCAGCTTGCCACCAGATGCAGCTTGTCACTTGCCATTATTGATTGTCACCAGGTGCAGCTTGTCCCTTCCTACCATTGCTTACTTCCAGATGCAGCTTGCCACCGTCACCTGCCACCAGATGCAGCTTGTTTCTTGCCACCGTTGCCTGCCTCCAGATGCAGCTTGTCACTTGCCATCGTTGCCTGCCTTCGGATGCAACGTGTCACTTGCATTCATAGATGGTATTCTGCATACCTTGGGTATGGTTATTTGAGTTACTGTTGCCTTTCTATCATCCGGAACCAGTCTGCCCATTCTGTTGCCTTTCTATCATCTGGAACCCATTCTCCTCTGACATCAACAAGGCATTTTCCTCCACAAAACTGCCACTCACTGGATATTTTCTCTTTTTCCCACCATTTTCTGTAAACCCGAGAGATGGTTGTGTGTGAAAATCCCAGAAATACTCAGACCAGCCCGTCTGGCACCAACAACCATGCCACATTCAAAGTCACTTAAATCCCCTTTCTTCCACATTCTGATGCTCGGTTTGAACTGCAGCAAGTCATCTTCACCACGTCTAAATGCATTGAATTGCTGCCATGTGATTGGCTGATTAGCAATTTGTGTTACCAAGCAACTGAACAGGTGTACCTATTAAAGTGGCTGGTGAGCGTATTTCAAGGATTTTGCTGTTCTGCTGTAATTGGAGTGTATCTTTAATACTTCTGCTGCTATCAGCTGCCTGTATATTGCCTTATAAAAGTTCCCTTCCCGGGATGTGACAAGGCTGTGAGCCTCGGTGACTGATCCCAGGGGGAGCCTCTGTCTGCATAAAGAAAGCTTATTAATTTTTTTTCCCCTCTCTACCAGATGGGACCTGGAAAGGTTAATCTTTTCATACCAGTTAAGTTTTCTCCGGAGACATGCTGGCATATCCTTGATGCTTTCATAATTTTTTTTTATTGCACCTACATTCCGGCAAGCATATAGATCACACAGAAAGATTCCACCGCTGTCTACCAGCCACGCTTTTTCCTCCGTCATCGCAGTGCCGCTTTATGGCCGTATGCACAGGAGGGGCCCCCTGCTGCGATTTCCTACTTTGTCCAATGTAAGCGTTACAGAGGAAAAATCTGGATTAAAGAGGCCCTGTCACCCATTAAAAAAATTCAGATGGAATGTTTTAAACACTTCCAGTCCGGGCCAATTTAGACATCCCTCTCCTACATGTCAAAAACATAAATTTCTCTTTCGTTCATTGACGGACGCAGCCTCTTATCCTTGGGTTTATGCCACCTTTCACTAGGAGTGGACTAGGCAGAATGTAGTTCAGCTAAAAGCAGACACAGCCCCTCCCAGGGGGCCGTCCTCACTTGGCATAACCCCTCCTGCCCTGCTCAGCAACTCAGTTTTTTCTGCCTAGTGCAAGGAGTAGGACCTGGCTCCCTGCTGGGATCTGCGGTTCCCCATTTTTTTATTTTTTCTCTCAAGACTTCTGATGAAGAATACAATCAAGTAGCCGACTGGGTGACAGGCTTGATATCCTTGATCCAGGTAGTCTCCCCAGCGCGGCCAATGGATGCGAGCCGACCTTTAGCTGCATGCGGGGTCGGGCCTCGTTCCATGCAGGGCGGCCGGCGGGTTAAACGTCCCGCCAGTGCACTTAGGACCAGGTCCTCGGGCTCGCTTCACGGGTGTCGCATGGCCAGCAGCTCCCCCCGAACCGGCGGGGTGGCAGGTCTGTCTCGGGAGGCGACCCGCTATGCCCGTCTGGATGGGTAAGTATGCCCGTGCGGGGCAGGCAGGCACGTTCCTCCCCTGGAGTGTTAGGCTGGTGGGCTGGTTCCCCCTTTTCTGCACCCCCCTCCCTCCCCCTATGCTGCATGGCCGCTGCTCGTTTTCCCCCCACCCCCTCCAGGGGTCTCCTGGGACTTGGGGGCCCTTAGTGGCGCCCCTTACCTTCGGCGAGGCCAGCCGCATGGTCAGTAGCTGCGGCCGGCGCCATTTTGCGGTGGTCCGGCCGCCATTTTCCCGTTCGCCTCTGTTGCTGATCGCGGTCGCCATTTTGTTGTGGACGGCCACGTGTTTTGGCCTCTAGTGGTGCATGGCGGCCATATTGCGGTGGCCCATGCATTCCAGTCCAGCCTGTATGTGTGTGGGGGGCGGTTCCCTGGCCTTCTGGCACTGGTTTACCCCCCCGCACAGTAACTGATACTGGTCACAGCCCTGTCCCTGCATGACGTGGTGAAGGATTGGTGTACACAGGCCTGCCTTGGCAGCAGCTCGTGCAGGAAAAAGGCATATGCAGCAGCGGGGGGGGGGGGGGGGGGG
>BLSH010215089.1:1076525-1091259 GCA_018402905.1 Glandirana rugosa | reverse complement strand
TCCCCCCCCCCCCCTTTTTTTTTTTTTTTTTTTTTTTACAATATTTGCCGACACATTTTTAAATTTGCGGTAAATACCGCATAATCGTGTTTTTTTTTTTTTTGGTGAATTGGACTTTATTTACAGCATACAATAATTTATGCAAATTAGTCACGTGACCATGTTATCGTAGGTGGTGAACATTAGTCGATTAACCCAAAAGATTTTCCAATTAATAAAAGCACCCCTGCCAGTGGGACACCTTTTGCCTCAACTCCCTAACTGCTACATCTGTACTGTTTGTTCTGTTGAAAAAAAACAAACTTACTGGCTGGATCACCGGGTGAAAATAAAGGAAAAAAAAAAGAAAATGAATGCAGCCATCTCATCTAAGGATTGGTAATCTGCGATATATTACACGTTTGCTTTTCTGCTTAACTGCCTCCCACCCAGCCTATTGTAATATGACATCCGAGCGAGAGCCCTGGTATCCTGGGAGGACGTCCTGTCCTCCGGACACAGCCAATGACCTGCTGCCGGTACCATGTGATCACTGTGGCCAATCACAGCAGATCACATGAGAATTGTACACAATGAAAGGCTTTGATTCATGTCGTTCATTGCGTACTGTTGTGTTGATCTCTGTGATTGGTCACAGTGATCACATGGCACAGACAGGGCCAATCACAGCCCATCTGTACCATGCGATTAACTGTGGCCAATCACCGCTAACCACAATAGTAGGCACTGAATGAGAAGTTTTCATTCAGAAAAAAATGGTTGTTGAATTCACAGTTATATGTAATCCTAGTGTGTAAAAAAAAAAAAAATAAATAAATAAATCCTGATCACCTCCCCGGAGTATTTATGTATTGTATTTATTTAGAAAGATTTATTTATTTGCAAAATTTTATAACAAAAACTAAGAAACGTGTTTTTTTTCCCGACTTTTGGGGTTTTTTTTTTGTTTAGCAAAAAATAAAAAAAACCCTCAGTGGTGATTAAACGCCACCAAAAGAAAGCTCTATTTGTCTAAAAGATAAAATAAAGATAAAAATGTCATATGTGTACAGTGTTACATGACCGTGCAATTGTCATTCAGAGTGTACCGGCGCTGTAAGCCTAAAATTGGCCAGGAAAAGTGCCCGGTATGGAAGGGGTTGGTGCGAGTGACGGACAGCATCATACGCGTAATTTTTTTAAATTTTTGCACGTGGTTCCACTTTAATTGCCGGTGTAGCCCGGAGTGTGAAACGGCTCAGCATTCTGCTTGCTCATTCCATGCTGAACCTCATTAGAATGGATCCTGGCTGAAAGCATGCTGTGCTTAGCGCTGCGATCCGGATCATTAATATCGCTTTACCTGTGCTGAGCAGTGAGCCAAAGACTTAGAGCTGAACTCCGGCCTCACCCTTTTCTCAATCGTTCATTGACAGACGCAGCTTCTCATTCTTGACATGTGGGGTTTATGCAGCTTTCACTAGGAGTGGACTAGGCAGAACAAAGTTCAACTCAAAGCAAGCACAGCCCCTCCCAGGGGGCAGTCCTCACTTTGCATAACCCCTCTAGCCCTGCTTCAGCAACCCAGTTTTTTATGCCTAGTGCAAGGAGTTGGACTTGGCTCCCTGCTGGGATCTGTGGTTCCCCATTCTTTTTCCTATTTTTTTTCTTTTTTCAAGAAATCTGATAGAAGAATCCAATCAAGTAGCCGGCTGGGTGACAGGCTGGATATCCTAGATCCAGGGAGTCTCCCCAGTGTGGCTTATGGATGTGAGCTGACCCTTAGCTGTGCGCAGGGTTGGCCGCATCAGGCCTCATTCTGCGTGAGGCAGCCGGTGGGTTAAACGTCCTACCAGCACACCTAGGACCGGGCACCCCGCGTCCATGGCACGGGTGCTGCATGGCCGGCAGCTCCCCTCGTTTCGGCGGGGTGGCAGGACTGCTACGGGTGGCTACCCGCTGTGCCCGTCTGGAGTGGTGAGTACGATTCCCCCCACCCCCCCTCCATTGGAGGGCGGGGGGATTGGGGGGGGCAAAGGGCGGTGCCCCCCTTTTCCTTCCGCTAGGGTCTGACCGTTCTTCTGGTTGCCTCCCCCCCTCCCGGAGCTGTAGTCCTCCCTGCCTGCGTGGGTCCCCCTCTGTGGTAGCAGCCGCCATCTTCCTGGATCCGGCCGCCATTTTCCTGTGGCGACCGTGTGTTGTACATGGCCGCCATTTTCTCAGAGCCGGCCGTGTATTGGCTTGGCCGCCATTTTCTTGTAGCTGGCTGCATGTTTCACTAGGGGCCGCATTTTGCGGTGGCCGACCAAAGTGTTCGGCCTCTAGTGCCTATGGCGGCCATTTTGGTGTGGTCCACTATATGCTGAGGGGCGGCCCTGCTTCTCCTGGCGCAATTACAGGCCGGAAGAGAACTCCTGACACGTGGGGATCGTGAGCAGAGGGACAGGCAGCTACAGCAGCACAGCTCCTGGGGCGGTGGGTGAGTCCACCTGGGAACCTCTGTGAGCCCCAAGGCGACGACTGCGTGGCGGTCTTGTGTTATACTCATATCCGGTGTCGCACAGGGTGCGGGCTATGGCGGCTGAAGCTGGGGCTTCCCAGCTGTCTCCGGTGGGGACCAGGCAGCGCTGGGACCGGTGGTCCCGCTGCACACCTTGGCAGCCCTCCCGGAGGGATATTTGTCGTACTTTGATCAGTTAGTTTACAAAGAGTGGTGGCGTCCTCAAGGGTCGTTCACCATGCCAAAACGTTTTTCTGTGCGTTATCCCTTCGAGGATACCCTGCTGCAGAAGTGGAAGTCCCCAACAGTGAATCCGTCGGTGGCCCGCTTGAACAAGGCAACCACTATCCCGATGGAGGGCTCTCCATCCTTCAAGGACCCGGCCGACAGGAGGATTGAGGCGGTGTCCAAGGCCATGTTCCTGGTCGCAGGGTCGGCTATGCGGGCGACGCTGGCGTCTGCGCTGGTGGCACAGGCGCTTACGGAATGGGCGACTATTGTGCACCCGGCTTTGGTGACTCTCCAGGCCCCTCCGGAACCTGTGCGAATGGCAGACCAGTTGATTCAGGGACTGACGTATCTCTGTGATGCGGCCCTTGACATGGCCCCCATGCTGTCTAAACTGTCCATGTTTGCAATCGTCATTAGACGGCTGTTATGGCTGCATTGCTGGTCAGGAGACCAGCCGTCAAAGAGGGGCCTGACGGACTTGCCTTTTCAGGGGGGGTCGCCTCTTTGGGGCTCGACTAAACCATCAAGGATTACACTGGGGGTAAGAGTACTTTTCTTCTGGAGCCCAGAAGGGTTAAGGAGCCCCGGCGCAGGGTGGGCCCTTCCTTCTCTGCGCAAAAGAGTTTTTTTCGTGCACCACGCACCTCGAACAAGGGTTCTCAACCCACCAAGGCCCCCGCTGGGGGCCATAAGCGTCCCTGGCAGCGTAAGTCTGAAAAGGCGGAGGAGAAGTCCTCCTCCGCATGATGGGTCGCCCCCATCCGCGATTCAGGTGGTGTGGTGGATCTTACGGTTCGTGGACCGGTGGACCTCGCGCATCTCAGATCTCTGGGTACGCGAAGTGGTTTAGTCCGGGTACAAGATAGAGTTCCGTACCCAACTCCCGAACAGGTTCTTCACCTCCAATCTGAGGCTTCCCCCGGAACGGCTGCAGGCCCTGTTCGGGCCGTGTACGTCCTGCTCCATCAGGGGGTGATTGTCCCGGTTCCTGCTACGGAATGTTTCCGTGGTTTTTATTCCAATCTTTTTGTGGTTCCGAAAAAAGACGGGGTCAGGCCTGTCCTGGACCTGAAGGCCCTCAACTTCTTTGTGAGGGCGCTGAAATTCAGGATGGAATCTGCCTGCTCTGGGGGGGTGGCTCTTCGGCAAGGAGATTTCCTGGCCTCCCTGGACATCAGGGACGCGTATTTATACGTGCCCATATGTGTACACCACCAGCGCTTCCTGCGCTTTGCGGTGGGGGATCTCCACTACCAGTTTGTGGCCCTTCCGTTCGGTCTGGCCTCAGCCCCTCGGGTCTTCACCAAGCTCCTGGCCCCGGTGCTGGCTCTGCTGCGGCAGAGGGGCATAGCGGTAGTGGCATATCTCGACGATCTTCTCCTATGGGCGGAGTCTTCCTCCACCTTGTTGGAAAGTCTGGACATCACCCTTGGTTTCCTGCAGGAATTCGGCTGGGTGATCAACCTTCTGAAGTCGGTGCTGGCCCCGTCGCGCCGGTTGGAATACTTGGGATTGGTCCTGGATACGGAGCGGGCGAAGGTGTTTCTCCCTGCCGCCAAGGTCTTAACACTCCAGGGGGCGGTGCGGGCCCTGCTGTCTCAGCGAAGGTCCTCTCTCAGGTTTTGCATGAGGGTGTTGGGGCTGATGGTCTCCTCCTTCGAGGCGGTGCCTTATGCCCAGAGTCACACCCGGCTCCTGCAGCGGGCAATGCTGCTGAGGTGGGACAAGTCTCCGCTCTCCCTGGATCGGGTGATCAGTTTGGATCACCGGACTCGAAGCTCCCTCACCTGGTGGCTACGGGCCCCGACCTTGGAGCAGGGGAATACGTTTCTTCCCCTGGACTGGATGGTGGTCACGACAGATGCCAGCCTGCACGGCTGGGGTAGGATCCTGGGGCGGTTGCTGACACAGGGTCGTTGGTCTCAGGAAGAGTCCCGTCTCCCGATCAACGTGCTGGAACTGCGGGCTATCAGGCTTTGTATCTCCCACTGGTCGGGGAGGCTGCACGGGCGTCCTGTTCGGGTCCAGTCAAACAACGCAGCGGCGGTGGCTTATGTGAACCATCAGGGCGGACCAAGAAGCGCGGCAGCAGCGGAAGAAGTGGCCCACATTCTGCGGTGGGTAGACTATCTCAGTCGCCAGAAGCTGGATCAGGGAGAGTGGTCCCTACATCCGGAGGTGTTCCACCAGATTTGTCAGAGGTGGGGCGCGCCAGACGTGGATCTCCTGGCGTCCCGGCTCAACCGGAAGGTGCAGGTCTTCGTGAGCAGAATAAGGGATCCGCTGGCAGACGCGGCGGATGCCCTCGTGGCTCCGTGGTCTCGGTACCGGCTGCTCTATGCACTCCCACTATCCACTCCCGTTACTCCCGTGCCTGCTGCGCAGGGTAGAGGCGGAAGGGATCCCAACCATTCTGGTAGCGCCAGATTGGCCTCGGCGTCCTTGGTACGCCGACGTGGTGCGGATGGTGGTCAACGTCCCCTGGCGAGGACCTGCTCTCACAGGGACCCATCTTGCACCCTGCTTTACCCTCACTGGCTTTAATGGCCTGGCTATTGAGTCCCAGGTGTTAAAGGATAGGGGACTCTCTGAGTTTGTCATTCGCTTTATGCTCAAGGCACGCGAGGCCACTTCGCGGAAGATCTATCACCGCACATGGAAGGCCTACAGTGCTTGCTGCGAGGCGGGGGGTTGGCACCCCCGTTCTTTCTTGGTGGCTCGGGTGCTGGCCTTCCTTCAGCAAGGCCTAGATCACAAGCTGGCGTTGAGCATGCTTAAGGGGCAGATTTCTGCCATGGCAATTCTTTTTCAGTGTCCCTTGGCGACACATTCCCTGATTCGTACCTTTGTCCAGTGGTTTCGTCATGTCTTTCCCCAGGTCTGCTCGCCTTTGGCGCTGTGGGACCTTAAACTGGTCCTTTCTGTGCTACAGAAGCCGACTTTCGAAAATATCAGAGAAATTTCCCTGCAGCTCCTTTCACAGAAAGTGGCCTTTCTGGTGACAATAACATCCGCTAGGCGGGTGTCTGAGCTGGCAGCTCTGTCCTGTAGGTCCCCGTACTTGGTCCTGCACAGGGACAAGGCAGTTTTGCACCCCTCTCCCTCCTTCTTACCGAAGGTGGTCTCTTAGTTCCACATTAATGAGGACATTGTCCTTCCTTTGCTGTGTCTGTGCCCATCTCATCCTAAGGAGGTTGCCTTGCACTCCCTGGATGTGGTTAGGGTGTTGCGGGTGTATCTGGCAGCCACGACCTAGTTTCGGAGGTCCGATGCGCTTTTTGTCGCGGTGGATGGGCCTCGTCCGCCACCATTTCCCGTTGGATGCGTCAGACAGTGACCCATGCTTATGCTCTTCGGGGCCAGGAGCCCCCCTTTCTGGTCACGGCTCACTCTACCAGGACGATTAGTACTTCCTGGGCTTTCCGAAACCAGGCGTCAGTTTCTCAGGTGTGCACCCTTTTTCCAAGTTTTACAGAGTTGATGTTGCAGCTTCTTCTGATGCTGCTTTCGGCCGCAAAGTTTTGCAGGCTGTGGTGTGAGGCGCGTCTGGCACCTCCCAGGGAACTCTTTTGTTGGGTATTGTTGTTCTTGTTGCCCACCCCTCGTTGTGACACTTCTTTGGGACATCCCCACATGTCAAGAATGAGAGGCTGCGTCTGTCAATGAACGATTGAGAAAACAGGATTTTTTGACTTACCGTAAAATCCTTTTCTCTGAGTTCATTGACAGATGCAGCACCCACCCCTCTTTGTTTGAGTTTGTACTGCTTTCTACGAACTGGGTTGCTGAAGCAGGGCTGGAGGGGTTATGCGAAGTGAGGACTGCCCCCTGGGAGGGGCTGTGTTTGCTTTGAGTTGAACTTCGTTCTGCCTAGTCCACTCCTAGTGAAAGCTGCATAAACCCCACGTGTCAAGAATGAGAGACTGCGTCTGTCAATGAACTCAGAGAAAAGGATTTTTACGGTAAGTCAAAAAATCCTATTTTTCCCCCCATTCTTGTATCAAGTCTTGTTCTGTTTGTCTTCCCCACCATATAGTCTTTGGAAGCTTTAGCAGCTATCTTCAGTGTTATTCATTTCTTGTCTAAGACTTCAATCATCATGAGAAAAAAAAAAAAAAAACAGTAAAGTTAGCCCAATTTTTTGTATAATATAAAAGATGATGTTATGCCGAGCAAATGGATACCTCACATGTCACGCTTTAAATTTGCGTGCACTTGTGGAATGGCGCCTGTAACAAAACCTGCTTCCTACACTCTGCTTCAGTGCTTCCATCATTACGCCGCTTCCTCCAGTCCGAACATCAATATCAGATATTATAGCCGCTTGCAACCAAGAACTAGGCCAGACTCATTTTAGCTGCTAAACTGGAACATTTTATTTAAACAAGAATACTGGCTTTTATACACTTGAGAAGATCATCTCCGCCCCCCCCGCGATTATATTACCCCAACAATACAACTGTAACCAGAAACATAAATTAACATGAGCTTATTACCTAGTCATTTAATCACTTCCCGCCCTGCCTACAGATAAATGATGGCCGAGCGGTGGCTCAGTTATCCTGATGGGACCCCAGATCTATCCTTCTAGGTTAGGGTTGCCACCTCATCCCTTTAAAACCGAACACATACTTATTACACAGGTTCTGTGGCTGATTAAGATGGTAATTAAGCTCACTTAGTGCCGAATCTGAATTAAATTAGCCTCAGGACCTGTGTAATTCATGTGTTCAGGTTTAAAGGGATGAGGTGGCAACCCTACTTCAGGCCGAGATCAAAAAAAATAAATGGTCTCGGCCTTTCCAGCCGGGTCCCCGGCAGTGTTTGCAAACGCCGGCTCAGACGTGACATCCTAACGTCGTGCACGGGCCTCCTAAAGATGACCTGGGACCATCTGGTGACCATCAGGTGAAATGTGACCGGCCTTCTAAAAGGAACTTTTAATGAACTGAGATTGCTGACCCCCAGTGACCTTTGTCCCGCGTCAGTGACTTACTAAGTTTTCAGTCGGTATAACTTTTTTTTTCCTTAATTGATTCAATCATTTCCAGCTCTTTTCCGCCTGTCTTGGCGCCGGTCCGGAGATAAGTTTACAGAGCTTACAGTCCTCAATTGACACCGCTGATTTGTGAATCTTGTCAAGTGTCACAGCCGATCAATTAGAATGTTCACCGAGCTATGCTGGAACGCTAATGACCTCTGACACGCTGTCAGCTTGTAGGAATCTGCGTGGAACCATGTAATGAAAGATCGCTCCGTGACCTGACGTGATTCCCCCGATTAAAACTTTTCTCTAGGAGCGCAGCACAAAGTTACAACACACAAGAGCCTCTTAACCAATTGAAGACCAGGCCTTTTCTGGCTCTTTTTGTTTACAATTTTAAATCATTTTTTATTTTTCTTGCTAGAAAATGACTTAGAACCCCCAAACATTTTATATATATATATATACTTTTTTTTTTAGCAGCGACCCTAGGGAATAAAATTGACGATCATTGCAATTTTTATGTCTCACAGCATTTGTGCAGCTGTTTTTCAAATGCAATTTTTTTGGAAAAAGTATATTTTACTGAATTAAAAAAAAAAACAATATATAACCACATTTTTTTGTATAATGTAAAAGATGATGTTACCCCGAGTAAATCGATACCTAACATGTCACACTTGAAAACTGCACACTCTGGTGGAATGGCGACAAACTACGGTTATTACAAATCTCCATAGGGGACCCTTTAAAAAAATGTACAGGTTACCAGTTTAGAGTTTAGAGAGAGAAGGTCTAGTGCTAGAATTATTGCTCTTGCTGGAAACGTTTGTGGTGATACCTCACGTGTGGGGCGATCACCATTTACATATGCGTGTGCGACTTCAAAGTTTTTTCGAATTTAATTTATTTTTAAACTGTCCTTTTAATTCTTTTTTTTATCGATTATTTTATTATTTTTTTTTTTTTTATTACTATTAGAATGAATGTAAACATCCCTTGTAGTAAAAATAAGGATGACAGGTCCTCTTTATGGAGAGATCTGGGGTCAAAAAGACCCCGAATCTCTTCTTTACCTTTTAAAAGCAAAAGATAAAAAAAAAAATCTTTTGCGTTAAAAAAAATAATTGTTTACTTCCCCCTTAGTCCATAAGTGACGTCATAACGTACAACATATACACTACATTACCAAAGTACGCACATGAACTTTAATGGCATCCCAGCCTTAGTCCATAGGGTTCAATATTGAGTTGGCCCAACCTTTGCAGCTATAACAGCTTCACCTCTTCTGGGAAGGCTGTCCACAAGGTTTAGGAGTGTCTATGGGAATGTTTGACCATTCTTCCAGAAGTGCATTTGTGAGGTCAGCACTGATGTTGGATGAGAAGGCCTGGCTCACAGTCTCCACTCTAATTCATCCCAAAGGTGTTCTATGGGATTGAGGTCAGGACTCTGTGCAGGCCAGTCAAGTTCCTCCACCCCAAACTCACTCATCCATGTCTTTATTGACCTTGCTTTGTGCAGTGGTGCACAGTCATGTTGGAACAGGAAGGGGCCATCCCCAAACTGTTCCCAACAAAGTTGTAAACATGAAATTGTCCAAAATGTCTTGGTATGCTGACGCCGTAAGGGGCCCAACCCAACTCCTGAAAAACAACCCCATGCCATAATCCCCCCCTCCACCATATGATTTGGACCAGTGCACAGTGCAAAGAAAAGTCCATAAAGACATGGATGAGCGAGTTTGGGGTGGAGGAAATTGACTGGCCTGCACAGAGTCCTGACCTCAACCTGATAGAATACCTTTGGGATGAATTAGAGTGGAGACTGCGAGCCAGGACTTCTCATCCAACATCAGTGCCTGACCTCACAAATGTGCTTCTGGAAGAATGGTCAAACATTCCCATAGACACTCCTAAACCTTGTGGACAGCCTTCCCAGAAGAGTTGAAGCTGTTGTAGCTGCAAAGGTTGGGCCAACTCAATATTGAACCCTACGGACTAAGACTGGGATGCCATTAGAGTTCATGTGCGTGTAAAGGCAGGCGCCCCAATACTTGTGGTAATATAGTGTATAAATGTATACAGCCCATACATTGTCTCTATAGTCCGTTCTCCATCCAGCAGCATCCATATCACAAAACAGCGGCCATACTACCGGAGTCCAGACACTAGAGGCCAACACATTCCTCCAGGGATCGGTGGCCATATTTCCGAAGTGCAACACGTTTTTATTTATATTTCTTAATTATATGTATGTAGATATATTGTCAGTGCAGCTATCACTATTTAGTTATTTATATTGTCATATTTTTCTGACACTTGGCGCAACCATTTTTTTCTTTACATTTTTTCATGTTACACTGTATGTGTGCCGTGGAAAAAATACATTTTAATGAATTAAAAAAAAAAACACACTATATATACCCCAATATATTTGTACAATATGAAAGATGATGTTACGCCGAGTAAATAGATACCTAACATGTCATGCTTAAAAATGGCACACGCTCGTGGAATGGCAGCAACCTACGATACTTAACCAGCTTCCACCCAGGCCAATTCTAACGTTTCTCATCTACATGTAAAAAGCAGGATGTTTTTGCTAGAAAATTACTTGGAGCCCTGAAATATCATCCTTATTTTTTATAGCAGAGACCCTAGAGAATAAAATGGTGATTTTTGATGTCATACGGTATTTGCGCAGCCGTTTTTTTATGCAAAAAAAAAAAAAACACAATATATAACCCAACTTTTTGGTAAAGTATAAAAGATGATATTAAGTTGAGTAGTGTTGGGCAAACATTGGCTGTTCAGCCATTTCGTCCAACGCCCGAATTTGCAGGGTGTTCACACCGTCGTTCGCACTGTGCATTTTGCTCCCTGATTGGGCAAAGTTTTGCCCAATCAGGGCGCAGTATAAGCTGGTTGTTAAGGAGGGAGCTGGGAAGCCGGCTGCGGTGTCCTTAACAGCTGATGAGTCAACAGCTGTCAATGAGTTTCCCTGCTGACAGCTGAGTAAAACAACAATAATTTGCCGGTTAAAAAAATAAAGAAAAGAACGGTGTGGGGTCCTCCCTCCTTTCCAGACCCCAGCATGCAGCCTGGCAAGTCAGGAAAGGGCAGGGGATGAGCAAGGCCCCATGCCCTCAACAAAGGGGTGGATGCTTTGGGGCAGCCCCCCAAAGCACCTTGTCCAAATGTTGATGGGGACAAGGGCCTCATCCCGACAACCGTGGCCGGTTTTTGTGGGGGTCTGCAGTCACGGGGCTTATCGGAATCTGACCCCCATCGCCCCTGTGTGAATGAGTATGGGGTACATTGTACCTCTACCCATTCACCAGAAAAACTGTCAAAAAGAAATAAAAACACACACACAGTTTTTGAAAATTCCTTTATTAAAAAATAAAGAAAATTGTCCTCTGATGTAAATCCATTGTCAATTATGCAGCACCCAAAAAACTTTCCCGCCGACATGAAGGCTGGCTGCCTACCGCAGGCTCCGCCATTTGACATTTCTTATATACCTAAGGGACGGGAGCACCTGGCTATGTCACCTGGTGGCACCGCCCCCTTTTGACGTTGCCGACCCAGCATGGACTGGTCCGTGATGTCAAAGGGTGGCACCTTGATGTCACCTGGTGGCACCACCCCCTTTTGACATCACGGACTGGTGCATGCTGGGTTGGCAACGTCAAAACGGTGGAGCCTGCAGTAGGCAGCCAACCTTCATGTCGGTGGGAGAGTTTTTTATTTTTTGAGAGCGGTGTGATTGACGATGGATCTATATCGGAGGACACAATTTTTGTGTTGTGGGGATGAGGCCCCCGAAATCCATACTAGACCCTTATCCAGTCATGCAGGCTAGCAGGTCAGAAAAAGGGGGGGGGGGGAGCGAGCAAGCACCTCACCCCCCTTCTGAACCATACCAGGTCACATACCCTCAACATGGGTGGATGGGGCAAAGGTGCTTTAGGGTGGGGTGGGCAGAGCCCCCTCCCCCCGCCCTGAAGCACCCATCCACCCATGTTGAGGGTATGTGACCTGGTATGGTTCAGAAGGGGGGGGGGTGTGTTTGCCCGCTCCCCCCCCCCTTTTTTCTGACCTGCTAGCCTGCATGATTGGATAAGGGTCTAGTATGGATTTCGAGGGGGGGGGACCCCACGCCATTTAAAAAAAAAAAAAAAGTATGGTTCCCCTTAAAATCCAAGCCTCACTTTAAATCTAAATGGGATCCAAGCCCCACTTTGGATCTTAAATGGCTCCCGCTTATTGAATGTCACCACAGCTGTCCGCAACGTGTTGGAATGAATGGAGTTGAGTGAAACGTCATTCTGTGTTTTTCATTAAAGTTTTAAAACAAAATAATGACATGGACGGTGATCTCAGCACTGCTCTTGCATGGGAGTGCAGATAACAGTGGTGCTGCACTTACAAGGGGTGGGTCCATGACGCCCTGTTCTCACAGGATGTCCTCACTAGGCGTCATTCAGCCCAGAAGATTGAGGACAGCTAGTGGTGGAAAGGCGTAATTGCAGGGAACAATGCTAGAGAGGGGGTATTTCATGTCAGCACTGCTGTCTGCATCATTTTATGAGTGTACAGGTAACACTGGTGATGCACCTTTAAGTGGCGGGTAGATGACACTCTGTTCTCATAGGATGTCCTCACTAGGTGGTGCTCTGCCCAGAGGATTGCAGGACGGGTTTTCATTTCTCCCAGGAGGATCTCTTATGTCTATTGAACCCAGGGCCGCTGATGAGGGGGTAACACTGGCCCTCCTGTATAGTGCCCAAGCCCCATCAGTTGAATGGGGGCCGGAGTTTCTTTATGGTGCAGGCAGTTCCCTCTCACTGCAGCACAGCTGGCTTCTCCTAATCTTCCTCCTGCAGACTGTCAGCTATGGCAGGGGGAGCCACAGAGGGATCAGCTTCAGGGATTGGCCCCTCTTCTGCTGCTCCTCCTCTCCTGTCCAGGATCCCCTTAATCTGCAGCTTTGATCTCCATGTTTCCCCCTTGTGTTCACTATGCTTTGGTTTGTGAATGAAGAGGGAACCTCTGTATAGAGTGCTTCCTGTACATTCATTCTGTAGCAGCTTAGACTGCAGAGAAAGGATTGGGGATTTGTGTCCTCAATCATTTTCTCTATCTCCAATGTGAGAAATCAGGAATCTGTTTTGACCGCTGACATTACACCAAAGTCCCCTTCCCGACACATCCTTCCCCACCAGGGCTATTAACTACTTGACCTCCAGAAGATTTACCTCCCTTCATGACCAGGCCATTTTTTGTGATACGGCACTGCGTTACTTTAACACCATGTTTATTGAGGACCGGCGGAACACCACACCATATTATACTCTTGCTTGGAGCAGCGCTGCAATGTTTGGCAGGTCACAATTTTTTATGCCAGCCCTGATTTTCCCTTACCTCTATAGCAGTGGTCTCCAAACTGTGGCCCATCGCTTGCCTTGATCCAACCCTTGGGGCACTATTCCATCAGCTGACACCAACAATGGCGCATAAGTCCTGTCACTGACACCAACAATTGGGCACTATTCCTCCCACTGACACCAAAGATGGGGCACTATTCCTTCCACTGATACCAATGATGGGGCACTATTCCTCCCACTGATACCAATGATAGGATACAATTCCTTCAATTACACCAACAATGGGGCACTATCCCCTAGACCAGTGGTCTCCAATCTGTGGCCTGGGGGCCAGATGTGGCTCTTGGCTTGTCTTTATCTTGCCCTTGATGCACTATTTCTCCCACTGACAGCAATAATGGGGCACTATTCCTCTCATTGACACCAATGATGGGGCTCTATTCCTCCCATTGGCACCAACAATGGGGCTTTATTTATCCCACTGACTGCAATGATGGGGCACTATTCCTCCCATTGACACCAATGATGGGCACTATTCCTCCCACTGACACCAATGATGGGGCACTATTCCTCCCACTGACACCAATGATGGGGCACTATTCCTCCCACTGACACCAATGATGGGACACTATTCCTCCCACTGACACCAATGATGGGACACTATTCCTCCCACTGACACCAATGATAGGACACTATTCCTTCCACTGATACCAACAATGGGGCACTATTCCTTCCATTGATACCAATGATAGGGCACTATTCCTCCCACTGACTCCAATGATGGGACACTATTTCTCCCACTGACACCAATGATGGGGCACTATTCCTTCCATTGATACCAATGATGGGACACTATTCCTCCCACTGATACCAATGATAGGGCACTATTCCTCCCACTAATACCAATGATGGGGCACTATTTCTCCCACTGACAGCAATAATGGGGCACTATTCCTCTCATTGACACAAATGATGGGGCTCTATTCCTCCCATTGACACCAACAATGGGGCTTTATTTCTCCCACTGACACCAATGATGGGGCACTATTCCTTCCATTGATACCAATGATGGGACACTATGCCTTCCACTGATACCAACAATGGGGCACTATTCCTTCCATTGATACCAATGATAGGGCACTATTCCTCCCACTGACTCCAATGATGGGACACTATTTCTCCCACTGACACCAATGATGGGGCACTATTCCTTCCATTGATACCAATGATGGGACACTATTCCTCCCACTGATACCAATGATAGGGCACTATTCCTCCCACTAATACCAATGATGGGGCACTATTTCTCCCACTGACAGCAATAATGGGGCACTATTCCTCTCATTGACACCAATGATGGGGCTCTATTCCTCCCATTGACACCAACAATGGGGCTTTATTTCTCCCACTGACACCAATGATGGGGCACTATTCCTTCCATTGATACCAATGATGGGACACTATTCCTCCCACTGATACCAATGATAGGGCACTATTCCTCCCACTAACACGGGATAGTAACCATAGTCACCCTCCTTATCACAGGGTAGTAACCATAGTTACCTTCCTTATCACGGGGTAGTAACCACAGTCACCCTCTTTATTTCGGGGTAACAACCACAGTTACCCTCCTTATCTCGGGGTAGTA
>BLSH010215089.1:1051405-1072015 GCA_018402905.1 Glandirana rugosa | reverse complement strand
CTTGCCATACAACACGGTGAGTCTCCCTGATTTGCCATTGTAGTCATGTCCCATAATGAATTGCGTCTCTGCGCACTTATTTATTGCTTTATTTAGTTGATTAATTGATTGTGCTGTGTATAGGCAGAGCCCCGTCTTCATTCCACGCGGTTTCATGCACCGCGGCACACGTAATTGCATTCGCTGGTTATGGAGATATTAGTTATGTCATTGTCAGCTCTGTGAATTGATTTCATTGTCGGCAGGAAAACATTGTTATGACTTTATTCATTCAGGGTTTTGTTATGTGTGAGAGATCAATGAAGTGATCTGTCACTGTTTACATTCTCTGACACCTTGTAGAAGAACACCGATCTCTGGATCTCCGGTGACACCGGTGCAGGCAAGCAAAAACAGGGGCATCACTTGTAGGTGGTGCAGGTGGTTCTTAGACAGTCGCTACCAACCAACCAGGACGGAGGGGGGGGGGCAGGAGGGATGGCTGCCCTGGTCACTGTGGTATCATGTGAGGGAGGGAGAGGAGTTTTGTTGGGGGGGTTTGGGTGGCAGCAAGAGGTAATAATTACTCTAGTGGGGGGGGGGGGTGCTAGGACTGGTGATTTGGGATATTTTTGTTGGGAGGGAGAATTGGGGGGGGGGTTGTGTTGGGAGGGGGGATGGGTTGGAATAGAATTTGTGCTAGGAGTGGTGATTTGGGGAGAATTGTGTTGGCAGTGGGGGGGGGGGAGGGGGTGAGATGGAATAGGATTTGTGCTAGAAATGGTGATTTGGGGGATTTGTGTTGGGAGGGAGTTTGCAGGGCCGCTAGGCAGAGTAGGCGGCCGCCTAGGGCGCCACTACCACCAGGGGCGCCCATCCACTGTTGATCCGTCACTGCTGAGCATCAATCACTCATGTCACTGGAGAGGCGCGGCTGGCAGCACCCCAGGGCGGTAAAATGAGGCGGATCCAGGGGCACAGGTGTGGGCCTGCTGACCACGGCTAAAGAAATGGGTAGAGAGGCTCTGCAAAAAATCTCTGCCTCCACCACCTCCATCGTATAAATTGACAGGGCAAAGGGGCTGGAGTCAGGGGCGGGGCCAAAGGGGCGGCGGCAAAATGAGGTTTCCCCTAAGGTGTCAAAAATCCTTGCACCAGCCCTGGGAGTTTGGAATAGGATTTGTGCTAGGAGTGGTGATTTTAGGGATTTGTGTTGGGAGGAGCGATGGGGGAATGGGATTTTTGCTAGGAGTTGTGATTTTAGGGATTTGTGTTGGGAGGAGGGATGGGTTGGAATATGATTTGTGCTAGGAGTGAAGATTTTGGAGGTTTGTGTTGGGAGGTGGAATAGGATTTCTGCCATGAGTGGTGATTTGAGGGATTTGTGTTGGCAGGAAGGTTGGAATAGGATTTATGCTGGGGGGGGGGGGGATTGTACTAGAAGAGATGATATGTAGAGGGGGAGGTAATTTGTGCTAGAAGAGAAACATTTTTTTTGGTGGGGATCTGTGCTAGTAGGGCTGATTGAGGGGTATTTGTGCTAGGAGGGAAAATTTAGGGTGGGAGAATTTGTGCTTGAATGGGGGAATTTGTGCTGGGAGTGGAGATTTGGAGTGGTGGGGAGAGATTTCAGCTCAGGGGAAATTTGAGGGGTAGAGGATCTGTGCCAGCAGGGGTGATTTCTTTGCGGTGGTATTTGGGGTGAGCGAGGATTTGAGGTAGGAAGGGGGATGGGGTGCAAATATTTTTGCTAGGAGGGGGGGATTTCAGCAAGAGAGCAGATTTGTACTGGGAGAAGGGGTAATGTTTGGGGGGTAAGCATGCAGATCATTACTCAAATTACTTTTCTTTTTTTTGGGGGGGGGTGGTTGCTGACACATAATGCTCATATATCTTGCGGGGGAGGGTCCAGTTTGGCATGTTTGCCCTGGGCTCTAGGTGACCTTGTCCTGGCACTGGACGCTACTATTCCCAAGGGGCGGGGTGGTGCTCTGTTAGATACATGGATCCTGTGATCGCTAAATCACTTCCTTTTTGATACTTAATAGTAAACAAACAGGTCACATGACTGACACTAGAGGGGGCCCAGCATAGGGCCCACTTCCTGCCCACAGGAGGTCATATGACATCCTAGACTTAAAGTGGTGATATCTGGATGATGGGTGCAGCTACAGGATTCATCCAGATATCGTCTTTCTTTTCAGCCAGCTATTCCCTCTCAATTAAAAGCCATCCTAGTGGCTGATTAGCTGCTGGATTGCTTCTACAGGCAGCGGGATGGGATGACCCCCCCCACTGTCCATTGCTTTCTCTTAGGGCTCTCCTGCGTGATTGGAAAGCCCGGGATCCAATCTGACGGCGGTGATTTTCACAGAGTTGGCCAAAGACCCGATGGTCTCTATGATCCTGGGAAGCCATCATGACGTCACTTCCGGTTCTGGCTGATGTAAAATAGCCTTTTTTTCTGGAAAGCAGAGATCAATTTTTTTTTTTTTTGATCTCATGCTATCCAGGGTAGAGGGGAAGATCTTTCTGTTTGGTCGGCGATTCCCTCTCATGTAAAAGCCATCCAAGTGGCTGATTAGCCACTGGATTGCTTTTACAGGCAGTGGGAAGGGACGGTGCATCTTAGGACTCACTGTGCGGTTGGGGATCCTAGGATCTGATCCGGCAGTGGCGCTGGGTTATCATAGAGCCAGCCAGGGCCATCTGGTCCCCAGCCATCTCTATAGTCATTGGAGGCCCAAAGTGATGTTCTGGTAAACACTACCCCAGAAAGCATGGGATAAAAAAAAAAATCTCATGCTTTCCAGAACAAAATGGCGGAGGAGAGATCTGGGGGTCAAAAAAATTGCATTCTTCCATCTAGCCACCAGATGGGGTTCTAGGCTTCCTTGCACAATTTAGCATTGTATCTTTGCTGATGGAATACTGAAAAAAAAGAACAGTGTTTATAGACCTCATAATAGTAACTCATCCCTGATCAGACAGCTCAGTAGAAGGTTTCAGACAAGAAGAGCTGCAAAGCAAACTCTTTAAATAAACCGTAGTGCTTTGGGAATCCTTAGACAAGAAGAGCTGCAAAGCAAGTAGCTTCTGTGGGGCGAACTCTTTAGGTAAGCTGTAGTGCTTTGGGAATCCTTTGACATTTAGGATTGTATCTTTGCCGATCCAAGCTGCTGAAAGCTCAGTGTTTATAGAGCTTACAGAAGTAACTCATCCCTTGTCAGACAGCTCAGTAGAACAGACAAGAAGCGCTGCAAAGCAAACTCTTTAAATAAACCGTAGTGCTTTGGGAATCCTTTGACATTTAGGATTGCATTTTTGCTGATACAGTGCTGCTGGAAGCTCGGGGTTTATGGAACTAACAAGACTAACTAACCCCCTGTCAGACAGCTCAGTAGGAGGTTTCAGTCAGAAAAGAAGAGCGGTCTTGGGCCTCATTAAAACTTGCAGTTGGTGGTTGAGGTTGAGCTGTATTTTTACCACCTCCAGCTGCTCCCCCTTAAAGTGTCACCAAACCCACATCATAAAAATGATCAATACATGCTGTATTCCATGCTGTTCATACTCACTCAGTCACTATGAGATTCCTTTTCTGTATTCTGCAAAAAACCTGATTGATCCTGCTGCTCTCTATCTCCCCCTTCTGTCCCAATGCAATTGGGGGATTTTGCAGAGCAGTGTTGGCAGCTCTGCACATGCTCAGTTCTCAGTGAGTTTCTATGCTGAGCGTTTCCTCCCTATCACGTCTGAGCAGCCCATGCGACTATAGAGTCACAGATGTGGGCGTATACACAATGACAGGCCACTCCCTCCCTCCTCCTCCATGCCCACTAACCAGCTTAACACAATGGGGGTGGGATGTTACATGTAGATTAATGGAGGATTCACCTCCCTCTTAATCTAAGACACAGGCTGGATGGGTGTGACAGCCTGTGACTGACAGAAATCCGCCCACACCATGTTATTGCCAAAAAATAATACAAATTTGGATTCAAATATATATTTGTATGATGATTTAAAACAGTTTATTGATATTAATTTTACTCTGTAGTCCAATTTTTTTTTTTTTTTTTTAAACGTGACCAGCTGCAAAGGACTAGAATCTCCTCCTGCCTATGTTTACCTGCAGACAGGCTGGGAGAGAGCTGGGTCATGTGACAGCTGGATATCGATTAGGAAAAAGGTACCTACAGTGGGAAAAATAATGATTGGCTCCCTTGCAGATTGTGTAAGTTTGCCCACTTAGAAAGAAATGAAGGGTCTATAATTTTTATCATGGGTGTATTTTATATGATAGAGACAGAATATCAAACAAAATCCAGAAAAAACACATGATACAAATGTTATAAATTGAGTTGCAGTTCAGAGAGTAAAATAAGTATTTGATCCCCAAGCAACCAACAATAATTCTGCCTCCCACAGACTGGGTACAGTAGGTGCTCATGTGGTACACAGATTAGTCCTGTCAATGTAAGAACGATCTCCTAACGACAACTCATTATCTGTATAGAAGACTCCTGTCCACAGAATCTCTTTCTTCCATTCAATCCTCACCATCATGGGCAACACCAAAGAGCTGTCAGAGGACATCAGGGAGAAGATTGTAGACCTGCACAAGGCTGGATTGGGCTACAAAAGACCCATTGGCAAGAAGCTTGGTGAGAAGGAGACAACTGTTGGAGCGATTATTCTCAAATGGAAGAAATACATGGTAGCCATCAATTGCCCTCGGTCTGGAGCCCCATTCAGGATTTTGCCTCATGGGGTGAGGATGGTCATGAGAAAAGTGAGGGATCAGCCCAGAACTACACAGGAGGAGCTTATGAATGATCTCAAGGCAGTTGGGACCTCAGCCACCAAACAAACCATTGGTAACCCAATACACCGCCATGGATTAAAATCATGCAGCGCCCGCAAGGTCCCCCTTCTCAAGAAGGCACAAGTACAGGCCCATCTGAAGTTTGCCAATGAACATCTAAGCCTGCATTCAATCAGAGAAGGGAGGGAAGGGGCTGCCTAAAAATAAATTCTATTCTTTTAACTGTAAAGTCGCTTCCATGTAGATGGGGGATCCGACTTGGAGGCGACTTCTTTTGAATCCTATGGGCACAAGTTGGATAGAAGTCGCCTAGAAGTAGTACAGGAACCTTTTCAGAAGTCACCTTGAAGTCGGAGCAACTTCAGTCGTGTATATTAATACGGCTCCCATTCATTTCAATGGGATTTGAAATGTCAAGCGACTTGAGGCAACTCAAGTCGGATCGCAAGTCTCCCCTGTGTGAACGGGCACTAAATGATTCAGAGGAGGATTGGGAGAAAGTGCTGTGGTCAGACGAGACCAAAATTGAGCTCTTTGGCATCAACTAAACTCGCTGTGTTTGGAGGAAGAAAAATGCTGACTACGACCCTAAGAACACCATCCCTACAGTCAAGCACCGAGGTGGAAACATTATGTTTTGGGGCTGTTTCTCTGCTAAAGGTACAGCCGACTTTGCCGCATTGAGGGGCCAATGGATGGGGCCATGTATTGTAAAATCTTGGATGAGAACTTTCTTCTCTCAGCCAGAACACTGAAGATGGGTCATGGATGGGTCTTCCAGCATGACAATGACCCAAAACATACCGCTAAGACAACAAAGGAGTGGCTCAAGAAGAAGCACATTAAGATCATGGAGTGGCTTAGCCAGCCTCCAGACCTTAATCCTATAGCAAATTTATGGAGGGAGCTGAAACTTCAAGTTGCCAAGTGACAGTCAAGAAACCTTCAGGATTTAAAGAAGAGAGGACCAAAATCCCTCCTGATATGTGAAATCCTGGTAACCAATTACAAGAAACGTCTGACCTCTGATTGCCAACAAGGGTTTCTCCACCAACTACTAAGTCATGTTTTGCTTGGGGATCAAATACTTATTTTACTCACTGACCTGTAACTCCATTTATAACATTTGTATCATGGGTTTTTTCTGGATTTTTGGTTGATATTCTGTCTCTATCATATAAAATGTGGCCCATTTGAATATCATGCTAGTGCAGGGTTTAAGGGGTTAAAACAGGCGATAAGGAAAAGATAGAAGTCTTCTAGTATCCTGGTGGCTGCCTCAGGAAACTGAGATTGACATTTTTTCTCCTGTATGTGTAGCTGTTGGAGGTTTCCCTCTGGCAAAAAGAGCTGCAAAGCAACCAGAATCTGCTGTGCTCGGGTCTTTGGATAACCCGTAGTGCTCTGATGATCCTCTGTCATGCATTATAAAAATATTATCAGTACAGGTTTTGTAGGCACTCAAAGAGCTTCCATGAATAAAGAAGGAGAATAGTACGATAGTCTTTCTGGGGGGGGGGCTTGGCCTGATAGAAGCTTTGTTACAATAAAGCTACCATACCTTCATCTTTGTTGCTTCGTTCACCAAAAGCATTTATCTTAGACCGAGTGCACAATACCGCCATCCTTATGCCTGTATGCATCGATCAGTCATAACATTATGGCAGGTGAAGCGAATAACATTGAATATCTCGTTACAATGGCATCTGAAAGTTGGAAGTACATACACTATATTACCAAAAGTATTGGGACGCCTGCCTTTACACGCACATAACTTTAATGGCATCCCAGTCTTAGCCTGTAGGGTTCAATATTGAGTTGGCCCACCCTTTGCAGCTATAACAGCTTCAACTTTTCTGGGAAGGCTGTCCACAAGGTTTAGGAGTGTCTATGGGAACGTTTGACCATTCTTCCAGAAGGGCATTTGTGAGGTCAGGTGCTGATGTTGGATGAGAAGGCCTGGCTCACAGTCTCCGCTCTAATTCATCCCAAAGGTGTTCTATCGGGTTGAGGTCAGGATTCAGTGCAGGCCAGTCAAGTTCCTCCACCCCAAACTCATCCATATCTTCATGGACCTTGTTTTGTGCAGTGGTGCGCAGTCATGTTGGAAAAGGAAGGGGCCATCCCCAAACTCTTCCCACAAAGTTGGGAGCATGAAGTTTTCCAAAATATCTTGGTATGCTGGCGCCTTAAGAGTTCCCTTCACTGGAACTAAGGGGCCAAGCCCAACCCCTGAAAAACAACCCCACACCATAATCCCCCCTCCACCAAATGATTTGGACCAGTGCACAAAGAAAGGTCCATAAAGACATGGTGTGGTCCCTCCAGATGTACCCAGACCACATGCTTAACTCTGTTGGGCCACATGTGAGCCGTGGGTTGGACACCTCTGACTTAAATTGGTTGGCAACCCTTGACAAACCACTTTAACCTACAGGTAAGCCTATAATAAGGCTTACCTGTAGGTTCCCTGCATATTTCCTAAACCTGCATAGGAGATATACAGTGTACTGTGATGTGCCTACATCATCGGGCGCATGCGCAGTGAAGAAACGGCCTATGTGCCATTTCTTCACTGAGATCCGGCTGCGTTTGGCGGCTCCCGCGCGTATGCATGGGAGTAACAGTCAGAGAGCCGGAGTCTGCGGCCCCCCGGAAGGAAGAGGGGCAGAAGATGGACGTGGCCTGGAGCGGGGACATCACGGGCTTCCAGTGCATGTAAGTGCCACATAATGGACTAGTTTTTACATTGCAGGGTAATTAAGAGGAAGTAAAACCCGTCAGGAGTTACTTCCTCTTTAATGACTCTGCTACTGACGGTTTGGTGCCAGATACCACAGCATACCTTCAGAGGTCTAATGGAGTCCATGCCGAGACAAATCAGGGCTGTTTTGGTGGCAAAAGTGGGACCTTCTCATTATTAGGTGGGTGGTCAATAGATTTATGGCTGTTAAGTGTATATACCCACAGTGCTCTGGGGATCCTTTGTCATGTATTAAATTCATAGGCAGATTGCTGTTCTGTCTCTCTCTGCCTGATGATCCGTGGATGCCAGAGGCATTTTTTTTTTTTTGCATAGGGCAAAAAGGGCAGCTGCCCCAGGCCCAAAGTAGCTGCCCTAGTAGCACTTGAGCCCACACTGCCTACAAATAGTTAAGTGGATCGGGAGGGCCCAAGAATATGTTTGCCCAGGGTCCAATCAATATTAAAGACGGCCGTGGCTGGAGGACATCAAGTCCCCGTGGTACAGCGAGCCAAAGACGGGGTTCATGCGCGCCCCCTACCCAGAGGAGTCGGATCATGTGTATATATATATATATATATATATATATATATATATATGTGATCTGGCGCAGAGGTGCCACCCTGTAGCAGTAAACCTGCTATAGGGTGGACCTTAAGTGGTTAAAGTCTGATTGTTTTAGTGAAATGTTATTTTATTTCCTTTAAATCACCGAAATCCTCAACCAGGTTTAATGCCACTCAGGTCTCCTTTAGATTGGCGCTGCCCTCTTTGAGCTCTAGACGCAGCATGCAGCGAGATTATGCGTTTAATTTTGTCTGGGTTGCCCCCTGTGCCGGCACCCCTGCCCCCCTGCTGCTCTCTCTCTCTCTGGATACAGCCAATTTATTTTTTGAACTGCGACCAGAAACCTCGGGGGGTGGGGGGCATACAGCCATATATACATAGCGCCGACTCTCCCGCAAGTATCAGAAACCGCGAGGAGAAGTGCTACCCGCTAATCTCACGCCGAGAAGACAGGCATGCGTATTAATACAAATCGCTGTTTCTTTTTCTCTTCCAGGGCCATTATAAACCACTTTAATCCTAAGATCGAATCCTACGCCGCCGTGAATCACATCTCGCAATTATCCGAGGAGCAGGTAAGGCACAAAGAAGAAAAAAAGAATTATAATAAAAAGAAATCCATAAATACATTTTTTTATTTTTTTTTGCTTTTCATACTTATTTTCTGCTAAATTTCAGGCATATATTTTAATATGATTTCTAGTGAAGCTTTTAGTGGAAGCGCTAGTTGGCTACGATCCCTGTGGTTATTGACAAAGATCAAAGACGGCGGCGTGAGAAATATTTATGAAGATTTTGCCTTTGTTCGCTACGGCGATCGCAGAACTCGGTTGCCATGTTTGTGTCGGCGTTAAAGCTGCTTATTTTTTGCCTTGCCCAGTTCCTCCTCTCCCTCCTAATCAACATGCTAATAACATTTTTAGAGATGTTGCTGTTTTATTGCACACTTTACTCAGACGATAACAGGAAAAAATGAACAAAAAATGCAAAAAAAAAAGTAAAAGAAAAGAAAAAAAAAATGGGAAGACTCGATAGACTACTCAGTATTTTTCTGCTATCACTTTTCTATTTTTTTTATGTTATTTTAAAGCAAGTAACATCATCCCCGGGTCTCTTTGCTTCTCTATATAATGCAGGCAGATCATGGCTGGTGGGAGGGGCCGGCCAGGGGCTGTATATAGCTTCCCCAAAACATCACAGCACCCCGAGTCAGTACTCCTCTCGATTACTGTAGTTATTATTAGTAGCATTATTATTTGTAAGTGTATTATTATGATTTTTAAATATTATTATTATTTACAAATCATAATACAATTACAAATAATAATAATAGTAATATTATTATTTGTAAGTGTTATTAATAACTACAAATAATAATATAATATTCTATAATCTACATTTATATACTCTATATATTATTATTACTATATTAATAATATTATATTTGTTACTGATATTATTAATAATAATTACAAATAATATACTCTTAATATAGTTATAAATATCATTATTACTTTACAGGATTTGTAAATAATAATATTATTTACAAATGATAATACAATTACAGATAATATTACTACTAGTATTATTATTATTTGTAATTGTTATTAATAACTACAAATAATAATATAATATTCTATAATATATTATAATATTCTTAATTTTTATATTCTATATATTATTATTATTACTATATTAAGAATATTATATTTGTAATTATTATTTTTATTTGTATTTATTATTATTATTTGTAACTGTTATTATTATTACTATTATTATTAATAATACTAATTACAAATAATATATTCTTAATATAGTTATAATAATTATTAGTACTTTACAGGATTTATGTGGGGCCAACAGTTTACACAGCGCATTACAATTTGAGGGCAGACAGTGCAACTACAATACATTTAAATACAGGAGGAGTCTGAGGGCCCTGTTCGTTAGAGCTTACAATCTAAGAGGGAGGGTCAAGAGATACAAGAGGTAATAACTCTGGGGGATGGGCTGATGGAGAAAATAAATGTATAGTTGTTAGGTGGAGGTAGGATAGGTTTCTCCGAAGAGATGAGTTTTCAGGTATCGTCTGCAAGTGGACAGAGTAGGAGATAGTGGACAGTTTGTTGGGAATTCCATAGGAAGGGAGAGGTTCTGGAGATGTCCTGGAGCTGAATATGGGGTGATGTGAAGAGGCAGCTAGAGGGCAGTAGGTCCTGGGAGGAATGATTAGGTTGGCATTTCAAAAAAGTTATAAATTGATTTGCATTTTAATGAGTGAAATAAGTATTTGACCCCTTCACAAAACACGACTTGGTGGAGAAACCCTTGTTGGCAATAAAAGAGGTCAGACGTTTCTTGTAGTTGGCCTCCAGGTTGGCAGACATCTCAGGAGGGATTTTGTCCCACTCCTCTTTGCAGATCCCCTCCAAGGCATTAAGGTTTTGAGGCTGACGTTTGGTAACTCGAACCTTCAGCTCCCTTTACATATTTAACATGGGATTAAGGTCTGGAGACTGGCTAGGCCACTCCAGGACCTTAATGTGCTTCTTCTTGAGCTACTCCTTTGCTGCCTTGGTCGTGTGTTTTGGGTCATTGTCATGCTGGAATACCCATCCATGATCCATTTTCAATTCCCTGGCTGAGGGAAGGACGTTCTCAGCCAAGATTTGATGGTTGATGGCCCTGTCCATCGTCCCTTTGATGCAGTGAAGTCTCCTTAGCAGAAAAACACCCCCAAAGCATAATGTTTCCACCTCCATGTGACGGTGGGGATGGAGTTCTTGGGGTCATAGGCAGCATTCCTCCTCCTCCAAACAGAGTTGATGCCAAAGAACTTGATTTTGGTCTCCTCTGACCACAGCACTTTCACCCAGTTCTCCTCTGAATCATTCAGATGTTCATTAGCAGACTTCATACGGGCTGTACATGAGCTTTCCTGAGCAGGGGGACCTTGCGGGCGCTGCAGGATTTCAGTCCTTCACAGTGTAGAGTTACCAATTGTTTTCTTGGTGACTTTGGTCCCAGCTGCCTTGAGATCATTGACAAGATTCTCCTGTGTAGTTCTGGGCGGATTCCTCACCGTTCTCCTGATCATTGAATCTCCACAAGGTGAGACCTTGCATGGAGCCCCAGACCGAGGGAGATGACAGTTATTTTGTGTTTCTTCCATTTGGAATAATCCCACCAACTGTTGTCACCTCTCACCAAGCTTCTTAGCGATGGTCTTGTAGCCCATTCCAGCCTTGTGTAGGTCTGCAATCTTTTCCCTGACATCCTTGGACAGCTCCTTGGTCTTGGCCATGGTGGAGAGATTGGAATCTGATTGATTGATTGCTTCCGTGGACAGGAGTCTTTTATACAGGTAACAAGCTGAGATTAGGAGCACTCCCTTTAAGAGAGAACTCCTAATCTCAGCTCATTACCTGTATAGAAGACACCTGGGATCCAGAAATCTTCCTGATTGATAGCGGATCAAATATTTATTTCACTCATTAAAATGCAAATCAATTTATAACTTTTTTTGAAATGCGTTTTTCTGGATATTTTTGTTGTCATTCCGTCTCTCACTGGTAAAATAAACCGACCATTAAAATTATAGACTGACCGTTTCTTTGTCAGTGGGCATAAGTACAAAATCAGCAGGGGGTCCAATACCTTTTTTCCCTCACTGTATTTTGAATGGAATTTGTTGGGTGAATGTCAGCCAGTGGAGGGATCGGCAGAGAGGAGTAGCAGACGCCGAGGGGTTTGTAAGGTGGATGAGCCTGGCGGCAGCATTCATGATGATAATAATAATAATTATATATTATTAATTTATACTTTTATTTTTATTATTGATGATGTTTTTGTTATTGTTACAATTCATTGGCCTATTTCTATTGAAGTAATAGAAGGAATCTTCGCTTCCTTTTGGTTTGTGAATCTTTTTTTTATCTTGCACTTGAAATTTACGAGGGGACATACGAGACTTTCCACCCCACACCCCCGGCTCGGTAATTTTTAACCTCTTGAGATCCGTAGTATAGACCAAAGACGGCTACAGCGCGGATCTCAATCTCCGGGTGGACATCTATTGACGTCCGCCCCTTTGCACGCTCCCGGCGTGCACTCACAGGCGGTGGTGGGGCGTGCGTGCGCGGCAGCCGCACGCTGCGTGGGTGTGCCCGCGGGTCCGGCGGACTCGATGTCCGCTCCTGACCCGCGATCGCCTGCGGAGCTGCAGAACGGGGAACCGCCAATGTAAACACGGCGGTTCTCCGTTCTGTGAGCGGGTCTGTCACTGGGATCAGTTAGATCTGCTATGTCCCTGCCAACCCATCCCCCCCCCACTGTTAGGACACGCCCAGGGATCACTGTTAACCCCTTCACTGCCCCCTGCAGGTTAACCCCTTCACTGCCAATGACATTTATACAGTAATCAGTGGACATTTAAATTTGTGATCGCTGTATAAATGTCATTGGTCCCAAAAAAGTGTCAAAAATGTCCGACATCTCCGCCCCAATATCACAGTCCCGATAAAAATCGCAGATCGCCGCATTACTAGTAAAAAAAACTAAAAATAATAAAAACGCCAAAAATCAGTTCCCATAGTTTGTAGACGCGATAACTTTTGCTCAAACCAATCAATAAACGCCGATTGCAATTTTTTTTTTACCAAAAATATGTAGAAGAATATAAATCGGCCAAACCCAATGAATAATTTTTTTTTTTATATTTTTTTTTTGGATATTTATTAGAGCAAAAAGTAAACAATATTGTTCTTTTTTCAAAATCGTCGCTCTTTGTTTATAGCGCAAAAAATAAAAACCGCAGAGGGGATCAAATACCACCAAAAGAAAGCTCTATTTGTGGGGAAAAAAAGGACATCCATTTTGTTTGTGTACAACGTCGCACGACCGCGCAATTGTCATTCAAAATGCGACAGCGCTGAAAGCTGAAAATTGGTCTGGGCAGGAGGGGGGTTTAAGTGCCCAGTAAGCAACTGGTTAAAAACTCATTTTTCTGGTAACTGAAGCCGGCCCCAAACAGCTATCTTTTTTTTTTTTTTTTCCCAGATGCCTGATTAATAGGTTATTCTTTTGAAGCAGCGGGGGCTTTCTCCTGCATTACCTGCAGCGCTGTGTTTTATTTCTCGGGAACGCTCTTCCAGGCTCCGAGATTTTTTTCCTTTGATGTTATTACATTTCGGTGATGTGCTGTTATGTTTCCGGAGCTCCGCCTATAAGCACAATGGCTCTGTTTGTCTCTCTGTGTAGTCATAACCGGGCTTTAAGATTATTATATTTGTCATTCTTGGAAAAATGCAAATTGTGAATTTACATTTTGTGTTGTCTCTGCCATATGGACTCAGTGAGCATTAAAGTGGAACTCCAGGCTTTGTTTCAGTCTGGCACGGGTGCACCGGCAATCAACAAACAAACAAGGGTATACTTGGCAAACTCCAGATCAGGCCGTGGGGTTAAAAAGATTGTGGGCACCATAAGCCTAGAACAGTCATATATGGTCCATCATATCAGTAGTGTATTGGAAAAGTTGCGCAGACTATAAGGATCTTCAGTCTCTCCAACCACGCTTTGACTGCTCCCGAATTGTCTCTTCTAGCTCTTGCCCCTACCGCAGCCCCCAACCCTTTCACTCGGTTTCTCGATTTGAACAGGTCCATTAGAAATATCAGTTAAGCGGTATTATAACATTCAAGCCCTAAAAAGACAACAACCCAGAGGGCGACCTCACTAATATGGACCATGAATCTCTAGTTGATATATCTCTTGATTCTACTCCATTAGACGAGTTGGCCCTAGACCAGCTGGGACATCTACAGAGGATTCAGATAAATACGTGTCAGGATCCATGAATCAGACTGAGACAGAAGTGCAGTAAAAGTCACACTTTTTAATAAAATGGTAAAATAATACAAGCAGAATAAACGTGGTCAAAACAGATCCCCATGACTAAGCTCCAGGGGGCAGAGTGAAACTCGTTGGGGCGTGGCCTCGTCGGAGTCCAGGCTGAGGTTACCACTCTATTCACCTCCTTAGGACATCTTAGATGTGCAACTTCCAGGGGCTACCCCTTTCTTTCCTGAACCATTGTAGGAGCCAGGATGGGCTCCATTCCCTGTCAGCACTCTAACAGCAGTTGCAGATGCACCATTCATATATCCCCTCTCTACCGAGCCTGAGCGGCACACACATCCTTTTCAGGTCACAGTGGTCAAAACATAGCCAGGGTTCGGTAACCAAAGCGGGTAGTCGAAATAAGCCAGTAAAACAGGAATCCAGAGATCAGTGTAATCAGAAGCAGCAAACCAGATCAGAAACAACCAGAAGGGAAGTCAGCCAGGCAAAAGTCTTTAACAGGAAAACACAGCAGAGAGTATCTGGATATGTTGACCAAGGCGAAGGTACAGGAGATCTAATCCAGGCATTTTAAATGGCCAACAAGGCTGACTGACGAGCAGGATATGATCATCAGGTGAGTCAATGTGGAATGATGAATACTGGCAATTAACAGACAGCTGAGCAGCCTGAGCTCTGAGAATGGAGGGCTGAGCCCAGCCCTGACAATATGTCCAATTAATCACTCAACACCTGCCTATCTCTCCACCCATTCAGCTTACATTATTTCGTCCCAAATCGGTCTTCAACCCCACCTTTGCCAAGGGTTCTTTCATTCACTCAGGTGGTCTATGTGGATATTCTTCGCATGTGCCAACAGACCACCCAAGCTCCACGGTTTACATCCAACCTTGCAGCCCATGAAACCCTAGCCCTAAAACAACTGACCAACAAATGTAACCTCATTATTAGGTCAGCAAATAAAGGGTGTGAAATTGTAGTTTGAAATCGAACTGACTACCTGCTAGAGTCCACTAGATTACTTTTGGGCATGTGCAGTTATGAAAAACTTCCTAGTAACCCCTTGCTCCAATTTTCTATAGAAGCACATAGCTTGATGGACAGGGCGGCAGCAGTGGGGATAATTACTCCAGCCGAAGTTGTATTCCTTAAGCATGCATTCTACAAAAGGCCCTACTTTTATCAACTTCCCAAGATCCATAAAGATCTAACCAGTCCACCTGGAAGACCAATTGTAGCCGCTATGGAAAGCATTACACGCCATTTTTCCATATATATCGATCATTTCCTGCAGCCAATAATGCAAAATCTCCCTTCATACATTAAAGACCATATCCATCTGCTCAACATGCTTAAAGAATATCCTTGGGAACCATCCTATCGTTGGCTCTCTTTGGATGTAGTGTCCCTATACACCCCCATTCCTCATAACATTGGGCTACAAGCTCTACAGTATTTTCTGAATGACGACCCATTACTCAATCCTCGCCAGGTCCATTTCTTGTTGGAAACTCTAGAATATGATCTTACACACAATTATTTTGAGTTTGATTGTGAATTCTACATTCAGATATAGGGCACAGCCATGGGGGCACATTTTGCCTCCAGCTATGCTAATCTTACCATGGGTTATTGGGAACATTTTCACATCTGGCAGAACAATCCATATGCCTGCCATTTGGTATTCTATGGGCGTTACATTGACGACGTGGTGATCATCTGGGATGGCCCAGAATCCTCTATTTCTGCCTTCATACAACATTGTAACAGTAACACTATGGAATCCGTTTCCGATGCTAACAAACTGGCATTTCTAGACCTAGAATTGTACCACCATGACAATGACATTTTTGCACAAAACTACAACCAACCAACTAAAGGCAACTCCTATTTCCTTAATAAGAGTTGCCACCATCCACGATGGAAAAACAATATCCCCCTGAGCCAGTTTTGCCGCCTGAAGCATAATTGCACCCGGACACAGGACTATGAAACTCATGACCAACTTCTAAAGAAAAAATTCTTGTAAAAAGGGTACCCTGATGAAATAATAGATGAGACCACCTTGTTCGACCTTTACAAGGATGTTAGTGGTGACTAAGAGAGGTGAAATCAGCTGATAATCCTCAACCCAGTTCCACACTCAATTTAGAAAGATGGAGCATATTTTCCAGAAACATTGGTCCATACTGAAGGAAGACCCCCATCTGACATCCGCACTCCCCGACTGACCCAAAGTCACTTACAGACAAGCAAAAAATCTCAAGGCCCTAATAGCACCTAGTAAAATCAACCCCCCACGACCAACAGCCAGTGCCCCCCTCACCCTTTTCAATATAAAAGGAATGTATCGGTGCCTGAACCCCCTATGCCTACCGTGTAAACACATGACCCATGGCCAAAAAGGACTTTACATCCAAAGGGAAGCAATACGTTTTACCAGATTTTTTTTACATGCAGTAAGTACATGGTCTATGGGTAGGGACTGATGTGAATGTACAATATATATGTAAAGTGCTGCGTAAATTGACAGCGCTATGTAAGTACCTGAAATAATAATATTGTATAACCTGTCTATGTGGCCTACTCTATGTTGGCCGCACTATCCTTACCCTCAGGAATAGGTTTGGTGAAAGAAAAAAAAAGAAAGGAAAGCTCTATTTGTGGGAAAAAAGGACGTACATTTTACTTGGGTACAGCATCACACGAGCGCGCAATTTGTCAAGTAACGCAGTGCCGTATCGCAAGAAATGGCCTTGTCACGAAGGGGAGAGGGGGGTAAATCTTCTGTAGCTGAAGTGGTTAAGCACTGATGTAGCGCGAAACGCATGGACTTTTCTCATGCCCCACAGTGTCATGTTGCTTTCATGAGCAAATAAAGTTGGGTCATTTTGGAGTGCATCTGTTTGAATCTTTGGATCTTATATTCATTTTCACTTTCTTCCTTTCCTTTTTGATCCCCAAAATCCCGGCTGTTCTGATGAGACTTGGAAAGCATCCCATTAAATCTCAACCTGCACCTAACGCTGCGACCGCGCAGGTCGCTCCACACCACACAGGTCGCTGAAAACCGCACAGGTCGCTCCACACCACACAGTTCGCTGAAAATCACACAGGCCGCCGCACCGATCGCCGCACAGGTTGCTGCACACCGACTCGATCGCTGCACACCGCACAGGTCGCTGCACACCGCACAGGTCGCTGCACACCGCACAGGTTGCTGCACACCGCACAGGTTGCTGCACACCGCACAGGTCGCTGCACACCACACAGGTTGCTGCACACCGCACCGATTGCCGCACAGGTTGCTGCACACCGACTCGATCGCTGCACACCACACAGGTCGCTGCACACCACACCGATTGGTGCACAGGGTGCTGTGCACCGCACAGGGTGCTGTGCACCGCACAGGCAACTGTACACCACATAGGTCACTGCACACCACACAGGTTGCTGCACACCGCACCGATTGCCGCACAGGGTGCTGCGCACCGCACAGGTCACTGCACACCACACCGATCGGTGCAGAGGGTGCTGCGCACCGCACAGGCCACAGTACACCGCACAGGTGGCTGCACACCACACCGATCGCCGCACAGGGCGCTGCACACCGCACAGGTCGCTGCCCACCGCACAGGCCACTGTACACCACATAGGTCGTCACACACCGCACAGACTGCTGCACTCCACAGAGTTCAGCTGGTTTTGCTGTAGCTCTCTGTGGGACGCACCACCCATTAATCTTGGTCCCAGTTTAAGTAGACAGCAGTGAATTATGTGAGGCACGTCTGAGTTATGGATGCACATAATATAAATAGAATTAAAACCCTGTAACACCGAGATGGCAATTAGAAGGTGATAGAAAACGGAAAACAATGTTATTACCTTATCTATTAATCTTACCGAGTGTATGGTGATCTATATTTACACCCCGAAGGAGGAAACACTTTCATCCTGAGAATCCAATAGAGCTTCTCACTCATTCAGTATATGAATCACGTCGGTTCCTCTTGTGTTACTGGTTATCCGAATTTCTGGCAAGCCATGGGTGTTGTGTAACAGTAAATGGTGGGAACATCTAGTAAGATTGCATATTAACCCATGTATTTCATATTCTTCATATTGATTTCTATATGTTAATAATAATTATCATGAATTAAGTTATTCATATTATTATTAATATTGTAGTAGCAGCACTAATATTATTATTAATTCAATATTAAGTTAGTAGCCTATAGAAATGTACACTATACATTTTCATAATCCGGGTGGATAAAAACCAGTTGTTTAAAAAAAAAATCTGATTTTTAAAATTTTTATCATAATTATTTTAATAAAATGCTTTTGGATTAAAAATATATCTAAAGATAGTTTTCTATTTAGGATACATTAATAATTTAGTTAATGAAATTGAGCTTAGTTATGTAACATGAAGCTGTATATTCTCCAATATTTACATTTTTGGTAAACTCATTCAATGAATCCAAGCTTCGTTGCTGAGATAACATGCACTGCATTGATGCATTCACACAATGTCACAGTAACCATGAGATAAAACAAAGTTCAGGAATATTCCTTTAATCCATTGTTTTGCAAATCTATGTACACTACAAACTGTATGATTGAATCGGTTCTGATATCGCTGTTTTACTAACCTGACAGCTAATTATTCTAAATAGGAAACCTTCATTGTGTTTGCAAATATTAAAGATTCTAATTACCAGCAAGAATAAGTCCTTACATTTAACCACTTAAGGATCGGAAGGATTTCCCATTTTAGGACCAGAGCACTTTTTTTGCAATTCGGCACTGCATCACTTTAACTGGCAATTGCGCGGTCGTGCGACGTTGTACCCAAACTAAATTGACGCCCTTTTTTCCCCACAAATAGAGCTTTCTTTTGGTGGTATTTGATTACCACTACGCTCCTCTGCGTCATTTCTGATCACCGCTATAAACAAAAAAGAGCGACAATTTTACAAAAAAAAAATGTTTCTTTTTGCTAAAATCCAAATCCAAAAAAAAAATCTAAAAAAAACAAATGTATTCATCGGTTTTGGCCGATTTATATTCTTCCTAATATTTTTAGTAAAAAAAAATCGCAATCGGCGTTTATTGATTGGTTTCTGCAAAAGTTGCCGCGTTTACGGATGGTGAGAATTAATTTCTGGCATTTTTACGTTTTTTTACATTTTTTACTAGTAATGGCGGCGATCTGCGATTTTTATCGGGACATCGATATTGCAGCGGACATGTCGGACATTTTTGACACTTTTTTGGGACCAATGACATTTATACAGCGATCAGAAATTGAAATATCCACTGATTACTGTATAAATGTCATTGGCAGTGAAGAGGTTAACCTGCAGGGCACAATCTAGGGGTTAACTGTGTTCCCTAGGCGTGTTCTAACTGTGAGGGGCTGGGCTGCCAGTGACAGGGATCAGTAGATCTCTTACATGCCGCCTGACAGAGCGGGGAACCGCCGTGTTTACATCGGTGGTTCCCTGTTTTTCTTCTGTGCCAGGCAATGGCGGCTCGCCGGCGGACATCAAGTCCGCCCGAGCCGCGGCCACACTCCTGCAGAGTGCGGCGGGCTTGAGAGCGCACTGCGCTAGCCGCCGTTTTTAGACAGCGATTCGTGGGACGCTGCCACTCTGCAGCAGTAAATGTACGCGAGGCGGTCGGGAACCGGTTAAAGAGCACCTGTCATTTCAGATCCGTCGTGGCAGTGTCTGTTACCCGACATCCACTCACTCGCTGCCGCCACGTCCCTCACCTTTTTGTGTCACTGCCCCATCACCAGCCGTCCCATTAAAGTGAATGGGACTGTCGGTGAGTCAGCAGCAGGTCAGAGGAGGAGTCGCTGCGGAACAGAGATGACAGTGGCTCTTTCAAAAATCTGATTTACATCAAACCTTTTTACTAGGGATTTAAATCAACCCCACCGTGTTCATAATATAGAAACCATCATTTTAAAGTGTTACTAAACCCTTGTTTTATTTTTATTTTTTACCTTAAAATAACAAACTTGTTATACTTATCTGCTCTGTGCAGTTGGTTTTGCACAGAGCAGCCTGGATCCTCCTCTTCTCAGGTCCCCCGCTGGCGCTCCTGGCCCCTCCCTCCTGCCCGGGTGCCCCCAGAGCAAGCTGCTTGGCACGTGTCCATTCACGTGCGGAGCTGTGGTTTGACCCCACCCTGTCTGTCTCCTGATTGGCTCACTGGCTGATTGACAGCAGCAGGAGCCAATGGCTCCCACTGCTGCCTAAAGCCAAAAAGGAGTAAGAGCCACGGCTCTTGTGGACATCACTGAATCAAGATGGGGCTCAGTTACGTATTAGGGGAGCTGGGGGGGGGGTCGCTGTACACATAGAATGCATGAAGATAAAAAACCTTGTGTTGAAAAAACAACCCTGAGAAGAGATAAAATAGAACCTGTTTAACCGCTTGCCGACGGCTGATCGGCAAATGACGGCGACAAAGTGGCTCTGTAACGCGAATCGCCGTCATACGACGGCGGCCGCGAGATCGAGCCTAGTGAGCTCGGTAACCGAGGACGACGACAGTTAGTCGGTCACTCGGTTAGTCCTCTGTCTGTCCCACCCCAGTTTGGTGTCGAGGCGTGCACTTA
>BLSH010215089.1:1035781-1046623 GCA_018402905.1 Glandirana rugosa | reverse complement strand
CTAGGTTTCCACTCTTTTGCTATAATAATGTTTAGGTTGATTGTATTTATTAGTGTTGGGTTGTTCGGAGCTCCTCCCCCTCTGGCAATGGGAAGCAGTCTGACAAGTTTGGAGGTCAGTGGTTGATGGTGGGCAGGGCTTCCTTCATTTCGGCCCTTCATCTGGCTTGGGAGAGGCTTGGGAAAAGTTCTGGAAGCGAGCATGGGAGGAGGTGACGAGGGAGCTAGAGAGCAGGAGGTCTTAGGAGGAACAAAAAGAACAATTTGTTTGGTATTTTGAGACTAGGTTAGTGTTCGGAGCTCCTCCCCCTCCAGCAATGGGAATGCAGCAGTCTGGCAAGATTGGGGGTCAGCGGTTGATGGTGGGCAGGGCTTCCTTAATTCTCCAGTCGGTGGGGGCAGGGTAGGGTTCTCTAAAGAGAGAGGTTTTCATGGATCGTCTAAATATAGACCACAGTCAGACAGATTGGGGTAGGAAGTTCCAGAGGGGGGGGGGGGGGGTTTGGAAAAGTTCTGGAGGCGAGCATGGGAAGAGGTGATGAGAGAACTTGAGAGCAGGAGGTTCTAGGAGGAAGCAAGGGAACGATTTGGTTGGTATTTTGAGACTAGGATAGTGTTCGGAACTCCTCTCCCTCCAGCAATGGGAAGCGGTCTGACAAGATTGGAGGTCAGTGGTTGATGGTAGGCAGCGCTTCCTTAATTTCGGCCCTTCAACTCCTTAGAGTAAAAGTCATTACAGACAATGCTGAGGCCGGAGATGAGGGAGAAGAAGGTGTGGAAGTTGATGCGCCCATCGTGGTACTGATCCAAATCCTATGATCTTATCGTCGTTCTGGTTTGTCACGAGTTCGGAGAACTGGCTCTCCAGAAGGTTGGGGCAGGGTAGGCTTCTCTGAAGAGAAGGGTTTTAAGGGATCGTCTAAATGTAGACAGAGTAGGAGACAGTCGGACAGATTGGGGTAGGGAGTTCCAGAGGATGGGAGAGGCTCGGGAAAAGTTCTGGAGGCGAGCATGGGAGGCGGTGATGAGGGAGCGAGAGAGCAGGAGGTCTTGGGATGAATGAGGAGAACGATTTGAGAGAGAAACAGACAGCTCCAAACCTCCTGGCTCCAATGGGTAATCACACAGTCCGGGAGGGTGCAGGCTTAATGTGCTGAAACACAGTAGCAAAAAAACTCCGGATAGCCGCACTCCAATTGAAAGTTTTATTGAATCAGATCCATGTGGTACAGACAAGGAATATATTCTAACGCGTTTCACGCCCCCATGCTATGAATAAGCGCCCTTAGGGGGGCGTGAAACGCGTCAGAAATATATTCCTTGTCTGTACCACATGGATCTGATTCAATAAAACTTTCAATTGGAGTGCGGCTATCAGGAGAACGATTTGGTTGGTATTTTGACACTAGGTTCGTTTTCAGAGCTCCTCCCCCTCCGGGAATGGGAACATGGCAGTCTGGCAATATTGGCGGTCAGTGGATGATGGCGGGCAGGGCTTCCTTAATTCTGGCCCTTCATCTGCTTACAGTAAAAGTCATTACAGGCGATGGTGAGGCCAGCGATAAGGGAGAAGAAGCTGTGGAAGTTGACATGCCCATCGTGGCACTGATCCAGATCCTTCATGATCTTATCCACCCCCAGGGGGTCGTTCTGGTTCTTCATGAATTTGGAGAACTGGCACTCCAGCAGTCGGTGCAGGTCCTCCTTGGACATGTAGTTCTTGTCCCCGGCGTATTTACTTAAAGTGAACCTGTATGATTGCTCCATCACCCAACACGGCATTTTGGTTGGGTTCCAATGTCCATGTATGGCCCACACCCAGAAGTTCTGCAGGGGCTGTAGTGATGGAATGGGGCAGAAGGGGAGCCTGGTATGAGAAGGCATCTCATGAAGCCTGCTGTAGGTCTGCGGTGCCAATTTAAATTGATTGGAGGTCTTACAACTTCCCTTGGGATTGACACACTGCCAAAAAAAATCAGCTAAAGTGGGTTTTGTCAATACAGAGTGTCTGAGCCAGATACTTCCTTTAAAAAATAACTTCGCTCCCCTTTGACGCACTTACTCAACTAATCTTTGTAAAGGGGGAGCAAAAATCCAATTCCAGTGCCAGCAGCAGCTCACTGTATTGGTGGCGGGGATCCACGATGATAACAAACATTCGCTACATTGCACAGTTGTTTGCATCCATCACTACCTTCTACGAGAATCAACCTCGGCACGTCAAGGACCGTTATTTATTGCAAAGGCCACAATCACGGATCACTACTGGAGATTCTCTGTGGAGATAATGCGTGACTGAGAAACTGCTTGCAATACAAGATCCTTCCTCCGCCATTAAAAACAGCGGTTTGTTTTGTTTATCCTGACCTAAACCCCAAATTGCATGTTTCGGCTTAAGTCTTCTGTTCATAAACCAGCCTCGCGTCTCTCATACCTTCTCGTAGCCCTGATCTCCTGCCGACAATTTCTGCTGGCAAAGCTTCAAGAAAATGTGAAAGTAGCAGAAAGATGCAGATTTAAAACCTTTTGTGCCAAACAGAATGAACTGTTTGCATCTCATTGTTGCGGGAAATTGCAAAATATGCGAATCATGCTCCTCATCCATCTACATAAACCCAGGGAACCAGAAAACAGATCAGTAAATAGTTAGTACACCCTTCAAATATGGATTAGAATTTCATTTCCATTAATTAAAAAAAAAAAAACGTCTTACAGCCAGATTGTTGATTGCTCAGCAGTGCTTATATCTGCAGCCAGGTAAAAAAAGAGTTGCAAATTTATAAATGGCGGATGTTCTACAGATCCAAGGCAATACACAAAGTATTGAAGAATACGGTTGCTTGTGCTCAAGCAGTAGCTTCTTGTCCAGTTTTGGCTCCACCTTGATTAGTTGGAAGACTTTCTATACAGCCAAAAGTTTGTGAACATCTTGACCATCACATCTCCATAACCTTGTTGGACATCCCATTCCAACAGGTTCCTCTGATGACGTCACATATGACGAAACGCGTCGGGAGGGAGCTACGAACACACGCCACCACACATGCGCGGTCGATTTTACTTTCTGGAAGAACGAATCAATAGACATTGACGCTGACCTAATTGCCTTAAATGTGAGTGTAGTTTCATTTCTCACTGTTAACGTTTTTAAGACGGTATTACACTATATTGGCACTTTTATTTTTTTATACCTGGGGATTTGAGCCCGTCCTAGAGGTGTATCCATGCACGAGGGCCTGCGTTCATTCCACTCTGATTGGTGAGGAGGTAATGAACGGATCTGGATCCCCGGCTGGGTTTATTGTAATCTATGCGAGTTTGCCCACACGGCACATGGTAAGCGTGGTGTGAAATCTGTGTTGGTGACACCTGTGCTGTCTTTTCCATCCATCATGGAGTGTGGGACTTCTTTCTTCCTTTTCGTGGAGTATCAGCCAAGATTCCATACAGACTGTTATTTGTCTCATTAACCATCTTTTATTAGGGCTGCACTATTGATTTATATCAGGGATGTCAAACTGACGGCCCTCCAACTGTTGCGGAACTACAAGTCCCATCAAGCCTCTGCCTGTGGGAGTCATGCTTGTAACTGTCAGCCTTGCAATGCCTCATGGGAATTGTAGTTCCGAAACAGCTGGAGGGCCGCCAGTTTGACACCTGTGATTTATATGTTTTTGCATCCCATTCCAAACATCATGGCCTTTAACCACCCCCTTCCTGCCCAGGCCAATTTTCAGTTTTCAGCGCTGTCGCACTTTGAATGACTATTGTGTGGTCGTGCAACGCTGTACCCAAACGAAAATATTATCATTATTTTGAGACCGATAACGTTTTCTTTTGGTGGTATTCAATTGGCACTGGGTTTTTATTTTTTGCTGAACAAAGTTTCTGTTGTAAAATGTAAATAAGTAATTTCTCTCCGTCACTGATGTGTGCTGATAAGGCTGCACTGATGGGCGCTGTTGGGCTGCACTGGTGTCCACTGATGAAGCGGCACTGATGGGCAAAGATTAGGTGGTACTTATAGGCGGCAATGATAGCCAACACTGATGGGCACTGACTGACTGCGCTGATTGGCAGCACTGATAGGTGGCACTGATGGACAGTGATAGGCGGCACGGATGGACAGTGACTGGCGGCAGTGATGGGCATCACTGATAGGCACTGACTGACTGCACTGGTTGGTGGCACTGATAGGCGGCACTGATGGACAGTGATAGGTGGCACTGATGGACAGTAATAGACGGCACTGATGGACAGTGATAGGCGGCACTGATGGACAGTGACAGGCGGCAATGATAGGCATCACTGATGGGCACTGACTGACTGCACTGGTTGGCGGCACTAATGGACAGTGATAGGTGGCACTGATGGACAGTGACAGGTGGCAATGATAGGCATCACTGATGGGCACTGACTGACTGCTCTGGTTGGCGGCACTGATAGGTGGCACTAATGGACAGTGATGGGCACTGACTGCCTGCACTGGTTGGAGGCACTGATAGGTGGCACTGATGGGCACTGTTAGGCGGCAATGATAGGCATCACTGATGGGCACTGACTGACTGCTCTGGTTGGCGGCACTAATGGGCACTGATAGGTGGCACTGATAGACGGTGATAGGTGGCACTGATGGACACTGATAGGCAGCAATGATAGGCATCACCGTTGGGCACTGTTGGGGCTGCACTGGTGGGCACTTTTGGGGCTATACTGACATTTCAGGGCACTGATTATCAGTGTAGCTCTCCCCTATGATGATTTTCCGGTTATCGGCTCTCCTCTCCTCACACACTACCAGTTGCTCTGGCCCATAAGGTGGTGTACAAGTACAAAAGCTGAACGGTTACATTGATCTGACCCTAGTCGCCCACATCGGGCGTTTTCCTTGTTTCCACTCTCTCCGCTGGTCATCCCGCGCCAATAGACAAACCCGCGTATCTCATACCTGCTTCTCGCTGTATATTTGCTTCTGACAATTTCCGCTGGCAAATCTTTAAACAAACATATAAAAACAGCGGACCCGTGCAGATTTACATCCTTTTGTGCCAAACAGAATGAAGCGAGCGCGTCTCATTGTTGCGGGAAATTGCAGAATATGCGAATCGCGCTCCTCAATCCCTCTACATGAACCCAGGGAACAAAAAAAAAAAAACAGATCAGTAAATATTTAGTAAACCCTTCAGATTTGGATTAGACTTTCATTTCCCCTGACAAAAAAAAATCTCGCCGAATTGTTGATTGTTGAAGAACGTTTATGTCTGCAAGCCGGATAAAAATGTAAAAGACCTGCAAATTACAAATAGCGGATGTTCTGCGGATCCATTATGCGCGGATCATAAGGAAAAATGTGATAATTGCATATTTTCTAAACAGTCGCTTAACGCCAATGGTGGCCATGAGTTCTGCTCTCGTCTTTGGTTGGTTTTTTTTTTTGCTGTCATGCCTTTTTTCCCCCCTGGATAAATCTGTGAGAGAACAAATAAATAGTCTAAAGCTGGCCATAGATGGTTTGCAATTTCAGCAGGGACTGTACAATCAATTTATGGGCACTGTGATTGTCATTTTATCGATCGACTTCTGTACAACCAGTTTGTTGGGTTTTCCCCACTTGATCAGAGCTGCAGGCTAAAGACTGCAGCACCAATTAATGTTTTCTGGAAGGTCTCCCCGTTGCCTGATTACAGAGCATCCAGAAAGTATTCACAGCGCTTCACTTTTTCCACATTTTGCTAGGTTACAGTCTTATTCCAAAATGGTTTAAATTCATTATTTTCCTCAAAATTTTACAAACAATCCCCCATAATGACAACGTGAAAGAAGTTTGAAAACTTTGCAAAATGATTAAAAATAAAAAAACGAAAAAAAAATCCCATGTCCATAAGTATCACAGCCTTTGCTCAATACTTTGTTGAAGCCCCAATTACAGCCTCAAGTCTTTCTGGGTATGATGCTACCAGCTTGCCACAGCTATTTTTGGGCAGTTTCTCCCATTCTTCTTTGCAGGACCTCTCAACCTCCATCAGGTTGGATGGGGAGCGTCGGTGCTCAGCCATTGTCAGATCTCTCCAAGATGTTCAATCGGGTTCAAGTCTGGGCTCTGGCTGGGCCACTCAAGGACATTCACAGAGTTGTCCCCTAGCCACTCCTTTGTTATCTTGGCTGTGTGCTTAGGGTTGTTGTCCTATTGGAAGATGGACCTTTGCCCCAGTCTCTCTAGAGCATGTTTTCATCAAGGATGTCTCTGTACATTGCTGCATTCATCTTTCTCTCAATCCTGACTAGTCTCCCAGCTCCTGCCGCTGAAAAATATCCCCACAGCATGATGCTGCCACCACCATGCTTCACTGTAGGGATGGTATTGGCCAGATGATGAGCGGTGCCTGGTTTCCTCCAGACATGACGCTTGCCATTCAGGCCAAAGATCTCAATCTTTGTTTCATCAGACCAGAGAATTTTGTTTCTCATGGACTGAGAGTCCTTCAGGGGCCTTTTGGCAAACTCCAGACGGGCTGTCATGTGTCTTTTACTGAGGAGTGCCCCCCGTCTGCCCACTCTACCATACAGGAATGGTTGGTGGAGTGCTGCAGAGATGGTCGTTCTTCTGGAAGGTTCTCCTCTCTCCACAGAGAAACCCTGGAGCTCTGTCAGAGTGACCATCAAGTTCTTGGTCGCCTCCCTGACTGAGGCCCTTCTCCCCCCGATCTCTAGGAAGAGTCCTGGTGGTTCCAAACTTCTTCCATTTACGGATGATGGAGGCCACTGTGCTCATTGGGACCTTCAATGCTGCAGAAGTTTCTCTGTCCCTTCCCCAGATCTGTGCCTCCATACAATCCGATCTCTGAGGTCTACAGACAATTCCTTGGACCTCATGGCTTGGTTTGTGCTCTGACATGCACTGTTAACTGTGGAAGTTATATAGACAGGTGTGTGCCTTTCCAAATCATGTCCAATCAACTGAATTTACCACAGATGGACTCCAATCAAGTTGTAGAAACATCTCCAGGATGATTGGTGGAAAGCAGCAGGAGGCACCTGAGCTCAGTGCTGAGCGTCATGGCAAAGGCTGTGATACTTATACATGGGATTTTTTGTTTTTTTATTTTTAATAAATTTTCAATGATTTGAAACCAACTTTTCACGTTGTCATTATGGGGAATTGTTTGTAGTATTTTTAGGAAAATAATTAATTGAATCCATTTTGGAATAAGGCTGTAACAAAACAAAATGTGGAAAAAGTGAAGCGCTGTAAATACTTCCCGGATGTACAAAGGCTCAGCAGGGAGGATTCCCCCCATCCACATCGATTGTGTAGATGGGGAAATCAGATCGTTTTTTTTCGTTCATGCAATTCAAAACTGACTTATGTGTAGGCGGCTGCTTCTCCCGGAGGCACCACCCTTCAACTGTCTGTCTTCTACCAACCCAAACACCGGGAGCAGAGCGAGTGTAGCGATTTTACGCATGCCTTACATGGAACACTAAAAAAAAAATGAATTAGAAAGAAGGAAAACTTTATTACAAGTTTAAAAACCCTTTAACCACTTGAAGACTGGGCTTTTTCTGGCACTGTTCGTTTAGGGAATAAAACGGCGTAGCCATTTTTTATGTCACATGGTATTTGCGCAGCGGTTTTGCAAATTAAATTTTTTATTGGGGGGGGGGTACTTTTTAATGAGTTAAAAAAAAAAGCAATATATATCCTATTTTTTTGTATAATGTGAAAGATGATGTTTCACTGAGTAAATAGATACCTAACCTGTCGCGCTTTAAAATTGCGCACGCTCGTGGAATGGCGACCAACTACGGTACTTTAAAAAATCTCCATAAGCGACGCATTAAACGCCTTTACAGGTTACCGGTTTAGAGTTACAGAGGAGGTCTAGTGCTAGAATTATTGCTCTCGCTCTGACGCTCGTGACGATACCTCACGTGCGGTGCGAACGCCGTTTACATATGCATGCGCGACTTACGTATGCGTTCGCTTCTGAGCAAGAGCACGGAGGGATGGGGGCGCTTTAATCCTGTTTTTTTTTTTTTTCCTTATTTATTTTACTTTTTATTTTTACACAACTTCCCTTTTATTTGTTTTTTTTTTTTTTATTAACACTTTTATTCCTATTACTAGGAATGTAAACATCCCTTGTAATGTAAATAAGGATGACAGGTCGTCTTTGTGGAGAGATCTGGGGTCAAAAAGACCCAAAATTTCTTCTTTACCTTTAACCTCTTCAGCCCCGGAAAGTTTTACCCCTCTTCATGACCAGGCCATTTTTTGCGATACAGCACTGCGTTTCTTTAACTGACAATTGGGCGGTTGTGCGACGTTGGGCACAAATGTAATTGGATGTCCTTTTTCCCCCACAAATAGAGATTTCTTTTGGTGGTATTTGATCACCTCTGCGGTTTTTATTTTTGCGCTATAAACAAAAATGAGCATCGATTTTGAAAAATATATATAATTTTTTTAATTTCTGCTATAAAAAATCCAATAAAAAAAATCGAATTTCTTCATCAATTTAGGCCAATATGTGTTCTGCTAAATATTTCTTTTTTAAAAATCCCAATAAGCGTATATTTATTGGTTTGTGCCGATATTGTGTCTACAAACTATGGGACATATTCATGGATTTTTTATTTATTTTTTCTACTAGTAATGGCGGCGATCAGTGATTTTTAGCGGGTTTGCGACATTGCGGTGGACAAATCTGACACTAAGTGACACTTTTTGGGGACCAGTGACACCAATACAGTGATCAGTGCTAAAAAAAAAATGCACTGCCACTGTACTAATGACACTGGCACATCCGGGGCGATCAAATGGTTAAATGTGCTCCTCGGATGTGCTTTCTAACTATGTGGGGGGTAGGTGCCTTGACTGGGGGGAAACAGAGATCCAGTTTCCTGCTTAGCAGGAACACAAGATCTCTCTACCTTCCCTACTAAGAAAACGGCGGTCTGCCTTCTTTACTTTGGCAAACTGCTGTTCTTTCTCTCTTGGGAACGATTGGCGGGTCCTGGCAGACATCGGGTCCGCCAGACCTGCTGATTGGCTCCCGCTGTGTCCAATCACAGACCCAGACCCAGTGCACGAAATCGCGTACAGGTACATGATTCTGCGCAGGAGAGCCGCCTACGGCCGGCAAGCGGTTGAAACAAATTCCATGAATTTCCTTGATCAGGCACTTCCTGTTCTAGGGTGACAACACCCTGTCTTGTCTACCTGTCTGTCTGTCTGCCGGACTCACTGATTGTCTCCCGCTGTGTCCAATCACAGTGGGAGCGGGACGACAGTGGTGTGTGCGCGCCCCCCAGACCAGGTGCACGAAATCACGTACAGGTACACGATTTCACGCAGGAGGTCTGCCCTGCCCTGCCCTGCAGTATATATGCAGTCCTTAAGGGGTTAAAAGCAAAAGATCAATAAAAATAAAAATTTGATCTTTTGATTAAAAAAACAAAACAAAAAAAATGATTTACTTCCAGCCTGGAGTCGTAGTGACGTCATAACTTCGCTCCGGTCCTCCAAGGCCATAGAGGCGATCAAAAAAAATATATGGGAGAAAAAATGGTAGCGGGGCAGGAGGACAGGAAATACTACATATGCCCTGATGGCGTTTTTTAGGGCACTGTCTGCTGGAAACGGGTCACAGGAGTGCAGAACCATCCATAGGAGGAGTACAGCCAAACGAGCTTTCCCCCGTACTTTAACGATGTGTGGCAACGCAAGCGCGACACGCGGAACGTAAGCTTGAGATTTTGCGCATGTTCAATGGGGCCTAAAAGACCCGAGTGTGTGCTCATCCAATCAAGCAATTCATTTCTGCAATAACCTGGCGATAAAGGGTCGTCCTTATGGGGGAATTGCCCGTGGTAAGTATGCAGAGACTTAGACGCCTGTCACACAGGGGCTGCAGTTGCGTTAGTGGTTTAAGCTGTGCTTTTCAGCCTCTAGCGGGGAGCTTTTAACTCCAAAGAAGGGGTTAAAAACTCCCGTGTTGTGGCGCTTCCCAATCGCTTTTCAGGCGCTGCCCATGGATTCCAATGGGCAAGGTAGCAAACCGCCCCAAAGATGCTGCTTGCAGGACTTTTTACTAACGTCCTGCAAGCGCACCTGCCTCAGTGTGAGGGCACTCAGGGCTTTAACACATGGGAGGCAGTTTTCAGGCGCTATTTCTAGCGCTAAAGCGCCTGAAAACCACCTTACGTGTGAAAGGGGTCTTACCGACATGCTGGAAAATCTCTGCCATACATTATTTTTATTTATTTATTTATTTTAACCAAAGACAAGGCAGGGAACGTGTAATATCACATACGCCTAGGCTCGGGGCTGGCTCTACCACTAGGCGTCCGCCCAGGATGCACTGCTCCAAGGGCGCCCGGCCGCTGTTGATTCGTCACTGCTCTCTGCCCCCCCCAGAGGCCACTCTGTCTTGATCATGACACCGTAGAGCCGTGGCTGGCAGTACCCCAACAGGTGGGGTATATACGGGCAGAGCAAAGGGGTTGGAGTCAGGGGGGAGCCAAGGAGGGGGGGGGGGGCGGGACTGAGGTTGGGGAAACGAGACGGGCATATATGGGGTGGACAACCCCATGACGGTCGGTGCCGAGATGCCACAGTACTAGTTCTGTCTCACCGGAGACCCCCCCCGTCTCTCGTCACTGCTTAGTTGTCGCCGGCCCGCGGGAACCTCGTCACGTAGGACCCGCCTGCGGATCACCATCTCGGTCGGGGCTCGGATCCGCATACACTATAATGTGCAAGGGACGGAACAGAAACCAATTTTATTTATTTATTTATTTTTATTACATACCGTCTCTAAAAGGTCGTACAGCCATTCTG
>BLSH010215089.1:1018928-1035771 GCA_018402905.1 Glandirana rugosa | reverse complement strand
CCCCCCCCCCCCCGGCGTCATTGGATTTGATTGACAACAGAGGGAGCCATTGGCTGCGCTGCTATCAATCTATCCAATCAGGAGCAGAGACAGCGGCTGGAGCGGGTGTGCTCGTCCTCGTTGCTGGAAAGGCTGGGTTCAGGAAAGTAAAAGGGGGGGGGGGGGTCTCTGGGGTGCTGCTGCATCGCAGGAGGCTTTTCACCTGCAAAGCCTCGAGGGTTTACAACTCCTTTAATCTTTTATCCCTGCTGAGCTCGTTAACAAAAAGACGATGGAATAAAACTGCCTCCTTGTATTTTAAAAAGCAATCAAGAGCGACGTGCCTGGAGATTGAACTTTCCTATTACGGCAGCCGGAGCCGGAATTTTCGGATCGATCTGCATATTCACCGCTGTGATTCATAATTCAATCTCCCCGATTGCTCTCTCACGCCCGCTCATTGTTATGCCTGCCATTTAACCCTCAATTATTGTCATTCAAATTTTATTCGGCTCGGATTAGCTGAGCGTTTCTGCTAGTAAAATCATTCTGGCTGAACTTCACATGCATCTTACCGGCGACGCGTTGGCTGGGCATGGCGCCGGACGCTCACACGTATGCGACATTCCTGACGTGGACGGCGTCTCAAACAATGACTTGCATCCGGGGGGGGGGTTATCATCTGCCCCTAACTGCAGGTAATCGCTCAATGTGTGGTTACACCCGAACACCGGATCCCCCCCGCCGTTCTCCGGTGGTTCTCAGGCTTAATTGGTGACTCCGGGAACTGATCTGGCAGTTGACCACAGAGATTTCCTGGTTTCCGGTGCTTCTCAGGCTTACCGGAATGATCGGTGACTGGGATGATTCCCTGAGGAAAGATGGCCTCCACTCATCTCTATGGTCTTGGAGGACCGGGGCGGCGACATGACGTCACTTCAGGTTTCGGTCCAATGTAAACCATGCCTTTTTTTTTTTTTTTAAAGCGGAGTTCCACCCAAAAGTGGAACTTCCGTTTTAAGTCCTCATCCCCAGCTCCAGATGCTGAAACAGAGCTTTTGGGGAGGAGGGGGGGTGGGGATACCCTATTTTTAGGGGTACTTCCGCCCCGGTCGCCTTAGGCAATCGGAAGTAGAAGGACTCCTTCCCCCTCCCTCCCGAAGTCTTCTGGGACACAGGACAGGTCCTAGAAGACTTCGGGACCAATCACAATGCGCAGCGCCGCTCGCGCATGCGCAGTGTGCGCCCGGCCGTGAAGCCGCGGCCGGGTGCCCACAGTAGCAATGTCGGCACCGCGGAGGGGGAGAGGAGCGAGGCTCCATGCGGCTCCATCGCTGGACCGGGAGACAGGTGAGTGTCGGTTTATTAAAAGTCAGCAGCTACACTTTTTGTAGCTGCTGACTTTTAATAAACCTAAGGAAAGGTGGAACTCCACTTTAAGCTTTAGATCATTTTTTTTTTTTATCTCATGCTTTCCATTGTGGCAGAGAGATGTGTGGTCTTATAAACCCCAGATCTCTCCATAAAGAGGACCTGTCATGCTATATTGTTATCACAAGGGATCTTTACATTTCCCGCGTTTAGCAATAAAAGTGATTAAAAAGGACAACAAAAATTAAAGGGAGATAGAAAAAGAAAATGTAATAAAAAAAAAAAACAAATTTTGGCGTGAGCTTCTGGGCTCCATGCTCAGATGAGGGTCTGTTATCGATTTGGGGAGGGGATCCCACGCTTTTAAAAAAAAAAAAAAAAATTTGGCGTGAGATTCCCCTCCAAATCTATACCAGACCCGAAGGGTCGGGGCACAGTGGCAAATGCATAGGTCGGTCACGCCCACACATGTAAGCAGATGATCGCACCACACAGGTGAGGTATCGCAGTGAACGTTAGAGCGAGAGAAATAATCTTAGCACTAGACCGCCTCTGTACCGCTAAGTCTAAGTTCACATCTATGCGGCTGCGGTTGATGTGGTTATCGGGCGCGTTTCGAATTTTTAAACCTGTTTTTTTTTTTCCATGCAGTTTTGATGCATTTTGCGTTATTTTTTTTTTCTCTTTAAACACACTGGTTGCTAAGGAGCAGACCGGCCGCCGTGTCGTTAACAACCCATGAGTAGTCAGCGGAGTTCCCCGAGGACAGCTGGATGTGAAGGAAAGAATTGCTGGCAAAAAAAAATCGAGGGAACCCCCCCCCCTCCGCAAATACATACCAGCCACTTCGGGTCTGGCATGGATTTGGAGGGGAACCTCACTCCAACATTTTTTAAGATGCTATGGTCCCCTCCCCAAATCCATACCAGACCCTTATCTGAGCATGGAGGGAAGGAAAGGAAGGGACGAGCGAGCCCCGCCCCAAAGCACCCCTCCCATTTTGAGGGCATGTGGCCTGGTATGGTTCAGGATAGGGGGGCGCAGAAGGTCCTGGTATGGACTTATAGGGGGACCCCACTTTTTTTTTTTCAGATTTTTTATGGCAATTTTTTTTTTGTACAGTCTACTGTACTGAGCGGGGCATCATAGTTTGGCGCCATTCCATGAGCGTGCCCATTTTAAAAGCATAATATGTTGGCTCTCTATTTACGCGGCGTAATATCATCTTTTATATTAGGGGTGCACCGAATGAAAATTTTGGTGCCGAAAACTGAAAAACAAAACGGAAATGACAGTTTTTAAAAAAATATTTTTATTTTTATATAGAATAGTATTAGCAAAATTTCCATTCGGTGCACCTCTAGCAAACATGATACAGGAGATAAATGCAGCCTCACCAGTGCCCATCATACGTAGCCTGCCTGTGCCCAGCAGCCTCACCAGTGCCCGTCATGTGCAGCCTACCTGTGCCTAGCAGCCTCACCAGTGCCCGTCATATGCAGCCTACCTGTGCCCAGCAGCCTCACCATTGCCTGTCATATGCAACCTACCTGTGCCTAGCAGCCTCACCAGTGCCTGTCATATTCAACCTACCTGTGCCCAGCAGCCTCGCCAGTGCCCATCATATGTAGCCTGCCTGTGCCTAGCAGCCTCACCAGTGCCTGTCATATTCAACCTACCTGTGCCCAGCAGCCTCACCAGTGCCCGTCATATGTAGCCTGCCTGTGCCCAGCAGCCTCACCAGTTCCCGTCATATGTAGCCTGCCTGTGCCCAGCAGCCTCACCAGTGCCCATCATATGTAGCCTGCCTGTGCCCAGCAGCCTCACCAATGCCTGTGGATGCAGCCTCACCAGCGCCTGTGGATGCAGCCTACCTGTGCCCAGCAGCCTCACCAGTGCCTGTGGATGCAGCGTGCCTGTGCCCAGATCAGAGTGGCGATCTCCGTGTGTTACAGAGCGGATCGGAATTGCCCAGGCCGCAGTAACAATGCCCCACCATTGGATCAGTGTGCCTTCTATTACAGGAGGCGGGACATTGTTACTGCGACCCGGGAAATTCAAATCCAGCTCCATGACACACAGAAATCTCTGGAAGGAGGAGGAGGGAGTAGAGGACTGGGCGCGCTAGTATGACACTCCTGCAATGGGCGGCACTGGGCTGGACCCCGCCCCTTTTCGGTATCAGCTTTTTTTTTTTCTCTTTTGGCCAATAACGAAGACACCATTTTCGGCGGCAGAAATTTCGTCGCACCTCTATTTTATATTTGACAAAAATTTGAAAAATTGCTGCACAAATACCATGTGAGAAAGAAAGACAACGACCACCATTTTATTCTATAGGGTCTCTGCTAAAAATATATATTTAAGATTTGGGGGTGCCAATAAATTTTCTACCAAAAAAAAAAAAAAAACCCACAGATTTTTACATATATGCGAGAAGTGTCAGAATAGCCCGGTAAGCGAGTGGTTAAAGCAATACAGTTCCAGGTATGAGGCCCAGCTAAAGCGGTATTAAACCCCAAACCATAAATGTCACACATTGAGGCTTGCCAATCATTAGCCTTAGTTTTCTTTTTTAGTCTTTTTTTCCCCCTCTATTTTCACCTTGTGATTTGTATTAGAGCACTCCTCACTCTGGAGGAAGGAGCACAGAAGACGCAGCATACAGCAGCATTGCCAGTCTGGGAGGAGGGGAGTGTTAGATGGACTAGCAGATTTAGACAACGAATTAAAGAGAAACTCCATCTAAAACTATAATCGGTTACAGTTTTTTCCCCTTGTTTTGGGATAAAGGTTTTGCATAAATAAATAAAAGCTGATCATTGTAAGGACCCCTGTCAGTGGTAAATGGTTTGTCTCATCCCTCCAACTGCTACATCTGCAGCACAGCTAGTTCTGTTGAAAAGCAACATGCTTACTGGCCAGATCACCAAGTCAAAATGAGGGAAAGAAAGCCTAAAAAAAAAAAAATAATAATGCAGCTGTCCTATCTGAGAATTGGTGAGCTGCAATGTAATAAAATGTTTGCTTTTGGGTTCATTACTGCTTTAACCCCTTCCTGTGCAGGCCGGAGCACTGGCGCAATCTTTCACCCGCTGTGTCCATCCGACACTGTACAGTACCATGTGATCACTGTGACCAATCACAGCAGATCACAGGACAATTGTACACAATGGGGTTCATTTACTAAAGACAAACAGACTGTGCACTTTGCATGGTGCAGTTGCTCTAGGTCTTAGTAAATGAGGGGCTGCTCTGCTGACTTCCATCATCCAATCACGTGCAAGCAAAAATGTTTTTTGTTATTCTGCTTGCATGTGATTGGGTATTCTTTGCACAGGGAAGCTTTGCCTTATTTACAAAGCTCTGGAGCAACCGCACTTTACAAAGAGCACAGCCTATTTGCCCTTAACCACTTCCCGCCCGCGTCACGTCCTATGACGTCGCAATCTTTGAGCAGGGATATCTGAATGGTGGGTGCAGCTACAGGCACCATTCAGATATTGATTTTTTTTTTCTGCCGGCGATTCCCTGCACCATAAGAACAATCATAATGGCAGTTCAGCCGCTTGATTGTTCTTACAGGCTCCGGGGGGGCGGGGGGCACCATCCGGTGCTTTCTCCTGGTACCTCCCGTATGATCAACGGCCGCCGGCGGAAGTTTACCATAGAGCTGACTGGTGACCGGGGGGGGGGGGGACTTATTGACCCCACATCTCTCCATAAAGAGGACCTGTCATGCACTATTCCTATTACAAGGGATGTTAACATTTCTTGTAATAGGAATAAAAGTGATCAAAAGAAACATTTTTAAAGAGACAGTGTAAAAATACAAAAATAAAGTTAAAATAAACAATAAAAAAAATTAAACCGCCCCCATCCCTGCGAGCTCGCGGAAGGATTTCACACTTTAGGACCAGAGCAGATTTGCAATTTGGCACTGTGGCGCTTTAACAGACAATTGCGCGGTCATGCGACGTTGTACCCAAATGAAATTTGCGTCCCTTTTTCCCCACAAATAGAGGTTTCTTTTGGTGGTAATTGATCACCTCTGCGTCATTTCTGATCACCGCTATAAACAAATCAAACCCGCGTTTACAAACCATAATTCATTTATGGCGTTTTACACTATTTTTATTTTGTACTAGTAATGGCGGCGATCTGCGATTTTTAGCGGGACTGCGACATTGTGACAGACATGTTGGACACTTTTGACACTTTTTTGGGACCATTGACATTTATACAGCGATCAATGCTATGAAAATGCACTGATTACTGTGTAAATGTCACTGGCAGGGAAGGGGTTAACACCAGGGGGCGCTCTAAGGGGTTAACTGTGTTCCCTGGAATGTGTTTCTAACGATGTGGGGGCTGGGATGACTGGGGGAGGGGAGGGGAGGGATCGTGGCTCCCATATACAGGAAGCCTGTGATCACATTCCTTCCCCCTGTCAGAACGGAGATCCGTTGTTTACACACACGGCCCTCTGTTCTGTCTCTGCGGGGGAGAGATTGCGGGTAGCCAGCGAACATCAAGTCCTGCCTACCCGCTCCCTGGCTCCCCTCTACACAGTGAGCGCGTGCCCACAATCCGCAATCTCGCAGTCGCCATCAGGTGACGGTGGTTTGCGATATCAAGGCAAGTTGCCGCCATCAATCCACGGCGGGCGGTCGGCAACTGGTTAATCTCCTTCTTGTGAAGCCATTCCTTTGTTGATTTGGATGGATGCTTTGGGTCGTTGTCATGCTGAAAGATGAAATTCCTCTTCATGTTCAGCTTTCTAGCAGAAGCCAGAAGGTTTTGTGCCAATATTGACCGGTATTTCGAACTGTTCATAATTCTCTCTACCTTGACTAAGGCCCTTGTTCTAACTGAAGAAAAACAGCCCCAAGGCATGATGCTGCCACCACCATGCTTCACAGCGGGTATGATGTTCTTCTGGTGATGTGCAGTGTTGGCCAAAAGTTCAACCTTGGTTTCATCAGAACAAACACATTTTCCCACATGCTTTTGGGAGACTTCAGATGTGTTTTTTCAAAATGTAGCTGGGCTTGGATGTTTTTTTTTTGGTAAGAAAAGGCTTCCGTCTTGCCACTCTACCCCATAGCCCAGACATATGAAGAATACAGGAGATTGTTGTCACCACACAGCCAGGACTTTCCAGATATTCCTGCAGCTCCTTTAATGTTGCTGGAGGCCTCTTGGCAGCCTCCCTGACCAGTTTTCTTCTCGTCTTTTCATCAATTTTGGAGGGACGTCCAGTTCTTGGTGATGTCACTGTTGTGCCAGATTTTCTCCACTTGATGATGACGGTCTTCACCGTGTTCCATGGGATATCTAATGCCTTGGAAATTCTTTTGTACCCTTCTCCTGACTGATACCTTCTAACAATGAGATCCTCTGATGCTTTGGAAGCTCTCTGCAGACCAGGGCTTTAGCTGTAGGTTATGACTAAGAAAATGTCAGGAAAGACCTACTAGAACAGCTGAACTTTATTTGGGGTTAATCAGGGGAACGTTAAATGATGCAGGTGTGTACTGACTCCTATTTAACATCCGTTTGAATGTGATTGTTTAATTCTGAACACAGCTACAATCCCCAGTTGTAAGAGGGTGTGCACACTTATGCAACCACATTATTTTAGTTTTTTATTTTTACTCCCCCCCCCCAAAAAGATTTCAGTTTGTTGTTTATAGGTCACATCAAAGGTGGAAAAAGTTATGAAATTATTTATCTTTGTCTCATTTTTTTTGCATCACAGAAACCAGCCATTTTAATAGGGGTGTGTAGACTTTTTATATCCACTGTATATATGATTTATTCCTGGAGAAGGGGGGGCTTAATTCCACCGAAATGGGTTGGCTTGATGTACATGTTTACTTCTTCACTAAAATGTTCTATGAACCCTACATCAAGAGTTGTGTTTTCTCCTTCATCTCCATCCAAGTCTTCTTGCTGAAATGACCACAAGGCTGTACGAAAAAGGTAGCAGCTCAAGCCCCAAATAGGCCCAACCATCCATCATCACCATCCACCGCCGGACGCAACCCACTGGAAGTGATCCCTTCCTCACTGCCCGCGACTAGTGACCGATCCAGTCAGTGCAGCGGGGTCCCCAGCCCAAACCATATAGCAATGGGTGCGCAACCTGTGGCCCTCCAGCCGTTGGAGAACTACAAGTCCCAGAAGGCATTGGGAAGGCTGACAGTTACATTCATGACTCCTAAAGGCAGGAGACTTGTAGTTCCACAACAGCTGGGAGGACACAGGTTGAGCACCCGTGCCATATAGCATCTGCGGATGGAAGTTCATCCCTTTGATCTGCAGATGAATGAAACAGAGTAGCAACAAAAGTTAGAATGTTTCTTTGTATTTCTCTATTCTGCGTCTGAACAGTGTTCATAATCACGGATTCAGCAACTCCCAGCTTAAAGTGGAGTTCCACCCGGTTAAAAGTCAGCAGCTACCAAAACAGTAGCTGATGACTTTTAACAATCGGACACTCACCTGTCCCCCAGTCCAGCGATGCTGCCGCCAAGGGCTCGCTCGTCTCCTCCCCTCGGCGGTGCCGGCATCACAAGTGTGGGCACCCGGCTTTGGCTTCAAAGCTGGGCGCGCATTGTGCTGCGCCTTTTGAATGGCCGGCGTATCTTCTGGGACCTGTGACGTGTCCCAGAAGATCACCGAGATGGAGGAGGGGAGGTGAACTTCCTTCTAGAGCCGCGGCTCTAGGAGAGGAAGTGGACCTGAGACCCTGTGAAAACAGGGTCCCCCCCGCAAAAAAATGCCATGCCGGTTGTGGCATGTCAGGGGGTCACCTTCCCTTAAAGCGGAAGTTCCACTTTTGGGTGGAATTCCGCTTTAATTTTCAACACGGGGGAATTGCTGGCAAGTGGGGGAGGGGGGATCCAGTACAGGGGTAGAAGGAATGGACATACTACACAGGTCCTCTGTACTTTAAGGAAGTGTTTATGGGCGTATGTAGCATGTCCACTGTCCTCAACTGCTTCACTCCACCTAACACATTGGAATCTGTCCTGGAATGTGACAACTGGAGTATATGAACATTGATTTTGGTTGATGGAATAGAATAGTTCTTATTTAGTACCGTTGATAAATGGGGTGCATTGTTTGTGAATATTGTCCCCTTATGAGACTCCCTGGGCCGTGTTCTGTACCCCTTGGCCTTGTGGCGAAGCATTGAGACCTTTATAAGATCGCCCCTGTTCCTGGCACTTTGCTCATTAGAATGCAGATCGTCGCCTGTGCCTTGCCTGTTAGGAGGATCTGGAGAATAAGAGCAATACGTTTCACCCCATAAAGCCCAGACTGGAACCGCTCCCCGGACTCCGTGTAACACAACAGCGGGACTGACTAACGAGCAATCATGGTTTTGTGGCCGCGCATTCCGACTTTAAAAACATTCATATGCGTTTTGCTGGTTAGAAGCTGATTGCAATTCACCCAGCGTCTCAGAAATCCTTATTAGCAATCTGATTTTCTTCATGTTTTGTTTTTCTTCATTATCTGTGGAACAAAGTACACCGAGCCGGCCGTCTCCCAAACCTTTCATTTTATTATTGATCCTTTTCTGCCTGAATGGCCAACACCTCTTCCCCAATCAAAGATGTCACAGAGCTTAATGGGAATTGGATGTGTTTTTCACTCCTCCGTGTATGTTTGTCTGAGTGGGCGGTGTGTTGGTGGTTACACCTGGGGGAGGCAGCCATTTTGAACAGCCGTTAATTCAGTAGGAAATGGTGACATCATCAAGTTCATGCAGAAACCACACATGGAAAGAAATATGTCCTAATGTCATAGGTAACAGTCAAATCTCTTCCATAGATACACACATTTCTGTTCTGTCCTTCAGTAAGGCTTCTAATCCACTTTCTGACCATTCTCTTAAAATTCTGGCTGCCTGGCTGTCTCCAGCTTCAGTCACCTGATAAAAACTACACAGGAAATGAAGTCATAAAGAAGTCAGAACTCTTGACCTGCATAATGAAATTATTGAAACCATTGGCTAAGCATGACAGCCACAGTTGGCACTCCTAACCCTATGGAGACTGCCCTACCTTTTTATCCTTCTGCACATTGACCTCCTTCCCTTTTACCCTCTGATCCTCACTCTCTCTATTTACTATTACTCTGGTTCTGTTTCTTTATTCCTCTAGTCCTAAACCTCAGAGCCTTAGTCCTCATCTCTTTATCCCTCAGGACCTCAGCCTCCATCTCTTTATCCCTCTAGTCCTCACCCTCAGAGCCTTAGCATCATCTCTTTATCCCTCAGGACCCCAGCCTCCATCTCTTTATCCCTCTAGTCCTCACCCTCAGAGCCTTAGCATCATCTCTTTATCCCTCAGGACCCCAGCCTCCATCTCTTTATACCTCTAGTTCCCGCCGCTCAGAGTCTTAGTCTCTTTTAATCCCTGTGGACCCCAGCCTTCATCTCTTTATCCCTCTAGTCCTCACTCTGAGTCTTAGTCTCAATCTTTTTATCCCTGTGGACCCCAGCCTCCATCTCTTTATACTTCTAGTTCCCGCTCCGCAGAGTCTTAGTCTCAATCTTTTGATCCCTGTGGATCCCAGCCTCCATCTCTTTATCCGTCTAGTCCTCACTCTGAGTCTTAGTCTCAATCTTTTTATCTCTGTGGGCGATAGCCTCCATCCTTTTATACCTCTATACCCCATCCCCCCTTTTTTTATTGCTCTGAATCCCATTATTCAATTCTTTACCCACTATTCCCCACCCTCAGCATCTTAGTCTCAATCTATTTAACCCTTTTTTCCCCAGCCTTCATCTGTTTATCCCACTACTCCTCACCTTCAGAACCTTAGTCTCAATCTCTTTATCCTTCTGGACCCCAGCCTCCGTCTCTTTATCCCTTTAGTCCCCACCCTCAGCATCTTAGCTCAATCTATTTATCCCTCTCAACCCCAGCCTTCATCACTGTATCCTGCTAGTCCTTACTGTCAGAGCCTTAGTCTGTCTCTTTATTGCTCAGGACCACAGCCTCCATCTTTTTATACCTCTATAACCCATCCACCCTTTCTTTATCCCTCTAAATCCCAGTATTCATCTCTTTACCCACTACTCCTCGTCCTCAGCATCTTAGTCCTAATCTTTTTATCCCTCTCAACCCCAGCCTTCATCTCTTTATCCTACTACTCCTCACCCTCAGAACTTTAGTCTCAATCGCTTTATCCTTTTGGATCCTAGCCTCCATCTCTTTATACCTCTATTCTCCATCCTCCCTTTCTTTATCCCTCTGAATCCCATTATTCATCTCTTTATTCTTCTTTACCCCAGGCTCTGCCTGTTTGTCCCTCTGGACCTCAGCCTACATCTCGTCATCCCTCTGGATATAACCTTGGTCTTTTATCCATCTGAACCCCAGCCTAAATCTCTTTATCCCTCTGGACCCCATCCTCCCTCTCTTTATACCTCTAGATCCCAGCCTTCATCTCTTTATTCTTCTAAACCCCAGCTTCTGTCTTTTTACTCCTCTGGGCTCCAGCCTCCATTTCCTTATCCCTCTGGACCCCAGCCTCCATCTCCTTATCCCTCTGGATCCCAGCCTCCATCTCTTTAGCCCTCTTAACTCCAGCCTACATCTCTTTATCCATCTAGATATCCGCCTTTGTCTATCCCTCTAGACCCCAGCCACCCTCTTTTAATTCCTCTGGACCCTAACCATTATCTTTTTTTTTTCTCTTTGGACCCTAGCCTTTATCTCTTTATCCCTCTAGACCCCAACCTCCATCTCTTTAGCCTCTGGACTCTAGCCTCCATCTCCATGTCCCTCTGGATTCCAGCCTTCCTCTTTTTATCCCTTAGCTTTTTCTTTTCATCTCGCTGCCAGTAGTACTCCTGTCCAGGATGTTAAAGTTGAAAACCATTACACCAATTAACATGGCTTCCAATAAATCCAGCCTTCCACCCTCTTCTCTGTGTAGTAACACAGGTCTTTGACTGATTCACTGGTCTTCTATCACTATATTAATCTGCCATCACCTTTGGAAAATCATATGTCAGTGAGTGGAGACAGACATGCCAATGTGATGTAGAGGGTCCTCTTTCTGCCCTGGAATGATTCCATCCCCGATAATTACATTTATCTGTTAATGGACACAGGAAACATTTTGTAAGGATGACGGTCATTATTTTTGCAGCCGAGATCGTTCTGAATGACTCAAGTGCTGCAAGTAACCTCTTCAATTCCTGTGAAAATGACGGCTGATGATTGGTTGCTGTGGAGAACCACTAAATCCTAAACACCGTTTTCATATAAGATGTGTAAAATCTTCACTATAAATAAAAGTCCCTACAAGTATGCCAAACCAACCTAAAGGATAAATGTATCTTAGAATGAATTGTTTTCTTGTTCACCATACGGCTACTATAAAGCACTTGCTTTTAATGGTGGGTAATAGTATGTGTTCAAAAGCAAAAACACAAAATAAAGAAGCCACAGATATCACTAGCAAACTTTAAAAAAAAATCTTCATGAATGTATCTGTAGGCCATTTGCACCCTCACTGTAGCCTGCCACAAAAACTCCCTATTTTCTGCATTGCTTCATCCTGTCATGTTTCCAGGATGAGTGAGCTGGAGACCAATTAGATGCAGTGTGCGGCGTACGGTCTGAGCACTGACAGGCTCACCCCCCACCCCTTCAACCTCTGCAGCAATGCTGGCAGCACTCATACATCTATTTCCCAAAGACAACCTCTGGATATAACGCAGAGCACGTGCACTCAACTTCTTTGGTCGACCATGGTGGGGCGCTGTTCTGAGTGGAACCTGTCCTGTTAAACCGCTGTATGGTCTTGGCCACCGTGCTGCAGCTCAGTTTCAGGGTCTTGGCAATCTTCTTATAGTCTAGGCCATCTTTATGTAGAGCAACAATTCTTTTTTTCAAATCCTCAGAGAGTTCTTTGCCATGAGGTGCCATGTTGAACTTCCAGTGACCAGTATGAGAGAGTGAGAGCAATAACACCCAATTAACACACCTGCTCCCCATTCACACCTGAGACCTTGTAACACTAACGAGTCACATGACACCGGGGAGGGAAAATGGCTTATTTTTCCCAATTTGGACATTTTCACTTGGGGGTGCACTCCCTTTGGTTGCCAGCGGTTTAGACATTAATGGCTGTTGAGTTATTTTGAAGGGACAGCATAACCACCCCAAGCACACCTCCAAGACGTCCGTTGCCTTGCTAAAGAAGCTGAGGGTAAAGGTGATGGACTGGCCAAGCATGTCTCCAGCACTAAACCCTATTGAGCATCTGTGGGGCATCCTCAAATGGAAGGTGGAGGAATGCAAGGTCCACCAGCTCTGTGATGTCATGGAGGAGTGGAAGAGGACTCCAGTGGCAACCTGTGAAGCTCTGGTGAACTCCATGCCCAAAAGGGTTAAGGCAGTGCTGGAAAATAATAGTAGTCACACAAAATATTTGCACTTTGGGCCCAATTTGGACATTTTCACTTAGGGGTGTACTCACTTTTGTTGCCAGCGGTTTAGACATTAATGGCTGTGTGTTGAGTTATTTTGAGGGGACAGCAAATTTACACTGTTATACAAGCTGTACACTCACTACTTTACATTGTAGCAAAGTGTCATTTCTTCAGTGTCGTCACATGAAAAGATAGAATAAAATATTTACAAAAATGTGAGGGGTGTACTTACTTTTGTGAGATACTGTACTTGTGAGCTGGGAAACGCCTTTAACTTAAACATTTCACAAGTTGTAAAGAAGCTTGGGGCATTTGCAATTAGAAAATACATAAACAGAGGTGAAGCCTGCATGCCAGGAAGACCTATAGATACAAAAATATAGACAGCTGAAGATCTATGCAGATATTAACAATTGCCCATGAAAGTTGAGCTTGGCAAAACCTGCTCTTGCCTTTCAGATTCTTTATTGATCAGTAAGGCCATCTGTTATAATAAAGCGGACCTTCTATTAAACTCAGCACTTTTAATCCCTACAAGCCCCCCACCCTCTGCAATCTGAAATGCCCCATCTCCCCAACCTCCATTCTTACCAGCTGAGAATGATGTCTTCTCCGCTCCTGAAGCCTCCTGGTATATGAACATCACATATCCCAGGGGGAGTCCGCTTCAACACAGCGACCAGAGGAGGGCAGGCTTGGTGGTGTATCATCAGGGTCTAGCTACCTGGACCAGGAAGAGACAGCCTGCTCCCGATGACATCAATAGGGAAGATGATAGTGTGGGACCCTGTGTGCAGCAGTGGTTTGGTGGATCACAGCAGGACAGGGTGTAAGTACGCTATTTGGGGACAACCCAGCGGACAAGGTAAGAGGTGATTTCCTGTTCAAGGAGAAGCTCAGGCGGCAGGAGAACAAAACTTGTCTTTCTTCAACTAGTATTGATTAGGGATGAGCTCAGGCATACAAGGGCCATGTATATGTGCTATTGTGGATGGGGAATGCCTCTGCCCCAGGGGCGTTGCTAGGGGGTGGCTATTGGGGCTATAGCCCCGAGTCTGGGGCCCATAGCCCCGAGTCTCTTACCGGGTGGGTGCAGTTCTGCAATTAGCAGGTATGTCCCAGTCCGGAATGCAGAAGGCAGGGGCAGACTGAGCCGCTGTAGCGCTGGCTTTGGCGCCGCCCTCACCTACACCTGACTCTACTCCTGGTCACTGTTTGCTAGAGTTGCCTAGTGTCTAGCAACCAGCGACGTCACAGCCACGACTCCTTCCCTGCCCAGCATTCAAAGCGGAGGATCTCTGGGGACCCTGATGTAAGGGGGATCCGCACTCAGATATGTAGCAATATTTTTATATATATATATATACTCAAGCGTATGACTTTCTTTACTTCGCTGCTATGGGCTCTAGCCCCAGATCTTTTGGAGACCTAGCAACGCCCCTGCTCTGCCCCCTATGATTGGCTGTTGGCTTTGACTGCTGCTTGGTGGAATAGCTCAGGCGGGTTCATACTCGAGTCAGTGAACCCAAAACTCTGGTGCTCCACAATCATAGCAAAGACTTCTCACTTGTGCTCCACCTCTGCAAATGACGCCCTCACCTTAAACCCTGGACCCATATAAGAATACAGGTCTTATGCGCATAACCCTTCCTAGGGTAGCCAGTAGGTCTGATATCCGGCAACCAAACATCAGTATTGCGAGGAACCCAAGGGAGTGGACTGTCACAAGTACATATTCCCTTTAAGAGGCCGATCCATTCATCAAGCAGCTGAAGTTGGACTCAACACATAAAGAACCACCATAGTGTATCAGTTTTCCACACCTATAAGCACGTATTAACCACTTCAACACTGGGAACTTTCAGCCCAGGCCAGTTTTCAGCTTTCAGCGATGTCGCACTTTGACAGTTGTGCGGTCATGCAGCACTGTACCCATATGACATTTTTATAATTTTTTTGAGACAGATAGATCTTTCTTTTGGTGATATTTAATCGCTGTTTTTTTATTTTTTGCTGAACAATCGGGAAAAAGGCTGAAAATTTTGACAAAAAAAGTTTTCTTCATTTGTTATCAAATTTAGCAAATAAGTAATTTTCTTCATCTTCTGCACTGATGAGACTGCACTGGCGAGCACTGATAGGCTGCACTGATGTGCCGCACTGTTGGGCACTGATATGCTGCACTGATGAGCACTGATAGGCTTCACTGATAAGGCTGTACTAATGGGCACTAGTGAGGCGGCACTGATATGCTGCACTGATGGGCACTGATATGCTGCACTGATGGACATTGATTGGCACTGATGAGGCTGCACTGATAATCAGGGCACTTATGATCAGTTCCCTAATTATCAGTGTAAATGTCCCCTGTCACAGGACAGTAGACGGTTATCGACTTTCCTTTCCTCACACAGTGACAGCACTGAGGAAAGGAAATGCTGATAACTGGCATTTGTTGACATGTGATGAGCTGCGATTGGACACAGCTGATCACATGATAAAGGGCCACTGGGATTGTCCCTTTACCTCGATTTGTGATCAGCGGTGTCCGACAGAGTGAACCCAATGCGTGCCCGAGGCCGCGCAGGGGGGCAGGGTTCTGTGAGGACATCAATAGACACCCTCCCAGGACTGGATGACCGCACCGTAGCCATCTTTCTGCTATAGCGTGGTCGGCAAGTGGTTCAAATAATTTTTTGCTGTCACATTTAAATAGTCAACACAGTACTTCAAAGTTGCCACATCGGAAATCCAAGCACCGTATCGGTGGTAGACTTCTGGTTTTGGGAATGACGTCACTAAGCACCGCCCAACACGTTGCGTCATCCAACCACATGACTTCATCTGGGGATACAGATGCTTTAGCGTCGTATTGACTTTTACTCAACAGATTAAAGAGCATCTTCACCCTTTTTTTACCTCCCTCCTGCCTCCTCCCCCATCCCTATAACAAAGTTGCCAAAAAAGTATAAATATTTTTTTTCAATAAAAGTTTAGGTCCGTCATAATCACCTAGGCCAGAATGACATACCCAGACCCTGCTCATGCTCAAGAATGTGCAGGTCACCCTGGTATCCGTTGTGGTGTGTCTGCACATTTGCGCCGTCCTGCAAACTGCCTCCTGGGATATCTACATCCCCCATCCCCTGGAGGCCTTGGTGGGGATTTTGGGCATTTCTCATTTACCTAGTGTGCAGCATATGAGCGGGGTGAGCACCCTTTCGTCAGTAGTGTGGCATGTGGACAGCATGGACTGACCTGGAGCAGCTGACTTTCAGTGTCATCCCTGGAGGCACATCGTGGAATCTCGCAAATGCGTAGATTCTAGAGCAGCCTTTCTCAACCTTTTCAACATGGAGGAACCCTTGAAATAGTTCTCCAGTTTCAGGGAACCCCTGCTAAAAATGAGAACTCTACAATTCATGATACATTAGTGTGATGGTCAATGGGAAGAATGCTCCTTACACTTGAGGTCATTTTACCCTTTACAGATAGCTAAAAAGATCAATGGTATCATTGGGAATTTATCAGAGAGGTAGAAATTGACCATTGCTCAAGGAACCCCTAGCAACCTCTGGAGGAACCCTAGGGTTCCACGGAACCCTGGTTGAGAAACCCTGATCTAGAGACTTTTTTGATTTACGGGTTTCAAACAAGGTGGCCCCTCCTGCATGCTCTCATCCATGCTACGTTTTAATTGGCTGCATTTGCAACATGGTATTTAGTTCTGTGTTTACTGGTCGTTTAGCTGTTTTACAGTCCCAAACGCGTAATTAACGAAGATGTCTCTCGACGTCGTAACACTGTCACTGTTTCAGAAGCACTACAACCTTAAGTAACCTTCTAGAGTCGGGCCAGTCACTGACGGACAGGGGAAAAGTTACCTTTTTTTTCCCCTGAGGAGTCCTTTCTGAACCTTCTACATTATTGGACGTCAACCATGTAGGGTGATACGAGGTGGGTTTATGGTACAACGTTTACGTCGGTTAATTTTGCATCGTACCTACTCTCGTACGTCCTCCCCGGTGG
>BLSH010215089.1:1001129-1015072 GCA_018402905.1 Glandirana rugosa | reverse complement strand
TACTACCCTGCCGGATCGTTTGGAAGAGAGAGAGATCTGCAAACATACCCCGCAGAGGGTTTTTTCTGCTGATCTGTATGACTTGCTAGAGATAGCAAGTCCCAGACTTCTGGTAAGGGTACCTCTTAAACACTTCGAGGTGTGTTTGTTTCCGGTGGTGGTCTACCTATTCTTAGTGGATTCCAACGGTGGATGAGGCTCAAGCTATTTTCACACAGTGGTGTTGGACTGATTATTGAATCAATAGATCACTCATTAAGAACTGCCTTGTTCGTTTTCTTATTACTTTTTGGACACTTTAGGCTACAAGGCCTGATATTTTCTGACTTTTATATTTCATGCACTTATATTTCACAGACCATTGTGTTTATTTTTTAAATATTTTAGCGCAACTGTTTATTATGATTTTGTTGTGGCCAGAATGCCTTTTTGCACAATGGGGTCCCAACCCCATAGTGATACTCAGAGTGTAAGTGTGTTATTATCGCACACTATGTTGCTGCTGCACTGGACACTTTAGCGCACTACGGTTTACCTAATTTTTATTATTCTGGCCACAACACCACAACTATTTTTCTGTATATCACCTAATGGGATAGGTCTTCTGGCCAAAACCAGAACAGTTTTTGTTACGATTTTGGCACCCTTTTTTAAATGTATTTTTCTCCACATGTGTCACTTGCACTTATGTGTGTTTTATATTCACTCAAGGATGGTAGGGCATGGTCTCTGAGCCTACCCTGAAGTCTAGGAGAAGGATGAATGGCCCTTAGGTTCCTTTCTCCCCTGCCCTGGGGGACTCTTTTTGGCAGAGCACCTCACCCAATACTCATTGGTCAGTTTCAGCTGATCATTAGCAGCAGACCTGGCTAGGTGGACCTGAGTGTAAATAAGTACAAAAAGGCAGCAACCACATGGACCTACCGAGGTTGGAATCATTGGTGCTCAGGCAGGTGTTTCTACACACTCTTCCAAGCGATCCATTCAACACCATAAATAAACCAAAACATCACAAAAAAACTGCACTTGGGATGTGTCAAATAGTCCCCTCCCGAAGGGAAAGGACTCTTCTCTGACCCTCCGGAGCACAAGACTCCTGGCAGGAGCAAGGCACACTCAGATCCACCCAACAGAGTAGAGCTGGCAACTCGGTGGCATCCATAAACATAAATCTTTATTGACTACATGGTAAAATCAAGTAAAAACTATGAGTGAAAAACATAGCTATGAGAGAGGCTGTATAGCTGAAACGCGTAAGCCTGTTTTTCACTAGATTTTACCATGTGGTCAGTAAAGGTTTATGTTTATGGATATCACAGAGTTGCCGGTCCTACTCTGTTGGGTGGGCCTGAGTGTGTCTTTCCCCGGCAGGAGTCTTATGCCTTGGAGGATCAGAGAAGAATCCTTTCCCTCCAGTAGTGGACCATTTGACGCACTTTTTTTGTCTTTGTGTTTTTTTGGCACCACAGACTCGGAAAAGGAAAAAATGACCACCTTACCCACCTTTCTAGTGCTGTTGTTGTAACACTAGAGTAGTCCTTAAATATGCCAAAGTACACCCTCATTACTAGACCACCACAGTCTCTGCAGTACAAGATAAATACTCATTCCTGCATCTGATTGAAGGAACCCTTCTTTCTATTTTCTCTTTACCAGGTATTGGAAGTTGTACGATCCAACTATGATACACTGACGCTAAAACTGCAGGATGGCCTTGACCAGTATGAGAGATACTCTGAGCAACACAAGGAAGCCGCCTTTTTCAAGGAGCTGGTAAGCCATTTAAAGGTTGTCTATGTCAAGAGAGTGAGACCTTTCTTGTAGAAGACCATGGGCCAGAGAAGGTAAACCCCATTGCTTAGTCATTTAAGGGGGCGCCGGCTATGAAAGGTCCACAGGTACAAGGTCGTGTAATAGGAATTCCATTTATTTCAACTGGTTTTTAAGTTTGTAGCTGAAGGTTTCTTCAATGATGAGTAGGGCCCTCCTCTGTTCTGCTCTAGGTGGTAAGTCAGCATATTGTAGTGTGATTAGCAGGTTCCCAGGATAGTCCACCCCTTCCTTCCCAATGATACTTACCTTTCCTGCACTCCCCTCGCTGCTCTGTTGGCCTCATGGAGCCCCGAATACAAAGCCAGTGCCATGCCAGAGTTCACAAAGCGCTAAGGATCTCCTTGTGGCCGTGCAAAGCAGTTGGCTGCTCAGGTGCCCGAGCACTGCATTACGTGAGGAAGAGGAGAAGATCACTTTTCCCAGCCCCTATACCCAGAAGTACCAAATATTTCCAAGGGCTCAGCAGTCAAACAGAGTAGCAAGAAAGTACAGTGAAGGTATCGGCAGAATTTTAATAAAGTTTTATATACAAAACAATAAAGTCGGGCAGTCTTAGGATAGTAAAGTTGCATAGTAATCCCGCAACGCAGGTGGAAAATAAAGTCAAAACCAATAGATCAGGGAGACACAGATGGTGTATAACATAAGTATCAAAACTGTAAGCAAGTTTAATTAAGAACAGCATTATCTAGCCATTATATACCATGCCCACTAGTGGGACATACCAATGCTACATCTAGGAACCCCTTTCTTCCATTACAGCCTCTGTTTAAAAAGGACATACAGGAGCATCTAAAAAATTAGAATATCATCAAAACTTAATTTATTTCAGTAATTCAATGCAAAAAGTGAAATGCATATATTGTATAGATTTGTTACACACAGAGTGATATATATCAAGCATTTATTTCTTTTAATTTTGATGATTATGGCTTGCAGCAAGTGACACCCCAAAATTCAGTATCTCAGAAAAGTAGAATATTGTGAAAAGTTGAATATTATAGACTCGTGGTGTCACACTCTAATCACATAATTAACTCCAAACACCTGTAAAGGTTTCCTGAGCCTTTAACCACTTCCCGACCGCCGGACGTCTAAAGACGTCCTTGTCTTTGAGTGGTGATATCTGAATGATGCCGGCACCTACCAGCATCATTCAGGTATCATTTTTTTCCGCCGGTGATTCCCTGCACCATAAGAATGATCGTAGCGGCAGTTCAGCCGCTTGATCGTTCTTATCGGCAGCGGGAGGGGATGCCCCCCCCCCTCCCGCCGCCCTCCGGTGCTTCTCCCGGGCCGCTCGTGCCATCGGCGGCCCGGAGAACAGATCCGTCACCGGCGGTTGCTGTGCGTAGTGATGACTGATGACCAGATGGTCACCAGTCATCTCAATGTGCCTCGGAGGCCCGGGCGCGACGTATGACGTCACGTCCGGGTCACGGGATGTAAACAATGCCGTGAACTCGGCGGAAAAGACCAAGATCGCTCATTTTTTTTTCAGATCTCGGTCTTTCCAGCCTAGAGGGGAGGTGTGAGGTCTTATTGACCCCATATCTCCCCATAAAGAGTACCTGTCACGCAAGATTCCTATTACAGGGGATGTTTACATTCCTTGTAATAGGAATAAAAGTGATCAAAAAAAAAAATTTAAAGAGAAAGTGTAAAAAATAAAAAAAAAGGTAAAATAAATAATTAAAAAAAAAATAAAAATTTAAAGCGCCCCGTCCCCGCGAGCTCGCGCACAGAAGCGAACGCACGCGTTAGTTGCGCCCGCATATGTAAACGTTGTTCAAATCACACATGTGAGGTATCGCCGCGTGCGTTAGAGCAAGAGCAATAATTATAGCCCAAGACCTCCAATGTAACTCTAAACATGTAACCAGTAAAAAATTTTAACGCATCACCTATGGAGATTTTTAAGTACCAAAGTTTGGCGCCATTTCCTGAGTGGGCGCAATTTTAAAGCGTGACATGTTGGGTATCTATTTACTCGGCGTAACATTATCTTTCACAATATACAAAAAAAATTGGGCTAACTTTACTGTTCTGTTTTTTTCTTAATTCATAAAACTTTTTTTTCCAAAAAAAACACATTTGAAAAATTGCTGTGCAAATACCGCGTGACATAAAAAGTTGCAATGACCACCATTTTATTCCCTAAGATCTCTGCTAAAAATATATATATAATGTTTGGGGGTTCTGAGTAATTTTCTAGAAAAAAAACAATGATTATTACATGTAGGAGAGAAATGTCAGAATTGGCCTGGTTGGAAAGTGGTTAAATGGTCTCTCAGTCTGGTTCAGTAGGTTACACCAGTGTTTCTCAACTCCAGTCCTCAAGGCGCCCCAACAGGTCATGTTTTCAGGATTTCCCTCAGATAAAACGGCTGTGCTAATTACTAAGGCAGTGAAACTAATAAAATAATGGAAAGCCTGAAAACATGACCTGTTGGGGCACCTTGATGACTGGAGTTGAGGCACACTGGGTTACATAATCATGGGGCAGACTGCTTACATGACAGTAATCCAGAAGACAGTCTTTTAAGTCATAAAAGATCATTGCCAAAGAAGCTGGCTGTTCACAGAGCACTGTTTCATGAGAGAGTCAGCCACCGGCTGTAAAAAAAAACAAAAAACAAAAAAAACAATGCTAGGGTTATGGATGATATCTTCAGCCATAATCCCGAAAAAAAAAACACTTCAAAGCCGCAACATATATTTATGTATTGTGGTCTTGAAGTGTTTCATTTTTTTTTTCATTTTAACAACTTTATTGACATCACAAGGGCAGTGACAGGAAGTGGAAATGATAGCATGGGCAGTGACAGGTACTCTTTACTGAGATATGGGGTCTATGGGATCTCTCCTCTGCCCTCCAAAACATCTGATCAAACCGAGATCGCTTTGATCAGATACTTGTTCAAGAGACCGAAGCAGGAAGTGACAAAATCCTTGGCGCTTCCGGTTTCTGATGTCACATAGTGGGAGGAACAACATCTGTTCCTCTCACTGTGTCCCAAGAACCTGATGCCGCCGGTCGCATCCTTACCAGGCTCCCCAATCGCACAGGAGCTGGCAAAGGCGAGACCTCTTTCCCCCACCTGTAAAAGTCATCCAGAGGCTTCTTAGCCGCTAAGATTACTTTTACATTGAAGGTAATCGCAGCCCTAAAGAAATTATATCTCAATCATTCCTGCAGGGATGACCAAGCTATCACCCTTCCTATCGTTGCTGGTCGGCAAGTGTTTAAACAGAAATTATATGACCAATGCCTTGGTATTTGGTCACGTGACTGTTCTCCATGGGAGCCTGAAGCAGTGGTTTTTGCAAAACCGGTAAATATTTTAGGTAGTGAAGTGGAATGTTCTCTGCATAGTTGGTCCAATTGTGCATTTCTTTTTTAGGTCCGATCAATAAGTATCAACGTACGAAAAAACCTTGCCTTCAACACGCTGAGCCAAGAGACCCTACTAAAAGAGTTTTCCACCATCTCCTGAGACAAGCTGGGTGACACAACGCTTGCCTACCATCGATGAAGACCCTTCCAAACTCTGGCCCACCTCGCTGTGTGTCTGGAGCCATGTCTGCTCATTTAAGTCTGTCTTAAAGAATATGATAAAGCAGTATTGTCATCCCACCGGAGTTTACCCCCTCCCCCCCTCCTGCTTCCAACTGCCAGTCCGCAGCAGCTGGAGGATTTAGAGAAGCAAGGGGCGAAATGGGTCAGAAGATTGTTTTTCGATTGAAACACAGCCGTTATAAAAAAAAAAAGGGGGCTGATTTAGGAAAAGTGGAGTAGAGAAAAAAACGCACGCTAGATTGGTACCACGGCCCAGTCAAGTCTCTACCACCAGGAGATGGAATTTAATTGTCTCATGTAACAGGTCTATATTTGCCCCGCTTTTCCTACATCAGTCCCAGTGTAATATATTTCTGATTAAAAAAAAGACAAAAACAAATGCAGTACATCTCTTGAATACATTGCACCTTTCCGCGTGTTTTATCCCTTTTTAAAATATTATAAGTGAAAAAAGATACCCGTTGATCTACCAGAAATCCAGTGAGCTCCCAACTTCCTGTTTGGGCTGACAACACAGCGCCCTCACTGCACTGCAATACCAACCAGCGTTGTCAGCCCTGGACTCTGTGCAGGCCAGTCAAGTTCCTAGTCAAGACCCCAGCCTATCTCCCCCCTCCATAGGCATGCATTGATATCTTTCTCAGTAAAACGGTGCTGCTGCCTTGACTTCCAAGAGCCTGCCCCCCCCCACACACACACACACTGTGTATTGGTTGATGTAGTTCTGGGGGCAACAGAAACGAACCCTGCAGCAGCTGCCCATGCAAGACATTTTACTAACCTATTCATGCCTTGATTTCCAAGGGCCCGCCCCTCGCAATGTCTATTGGTAAAAGGTTTATGGGAGATGTAGTTACGGGGAAATGTCTTTGTCAATAGGAACTGACCCTGCAGCAGCTGTTCCTGCAAAGGCTTTTGCAAACCTGGTGATAATGCCACAGAGAGTAATGAAAGCTACAGGATCAATGGTAAACAAATAATATAATGATGGGATATGGTCTAGAGGGTGGCGGGGAGGTTTATGGGGTAACTTTTGGTGATGCCTGAACATGTATCTCTATACATCTATAATTTGTTTTTGTTTTTTTAAAGTGGCTGTAAACCCTTACATAAACCCACTAAATTGACTGGCTTCAGGTGATAGAGATGAAACAAATCATTCTACATGAGTTGTACCTGTATACCTGCAGCCTCCTCTCTCCTCAACTGTTGTTCAAAGTCTAGAATTTACGCAGCATTTCTCAGTCTCCAGAAGGCAAGCGGTTATGATCTGATGTCACACACTGCACAGCATAGAACAGGCAGCTGAGTGTAATCTGAGACCTAAGTGGAGTGAAAGGACACACCCCCTCTACACAGTCTCATAGAGAAACATGCACGGTTGAGGCTGTTATCTTCTATGTTCCAGGGGAGGATGGGGGCTCCAGGGATTGCTTGGTGTCAGCATAGACTTTCTGCCCTCGCTCCCCTACTGCCGTTCAAAGTCCAAAATGTACACAGCATTTCTCAGCTCCATAGGGCAAGGAGTGGTGATCTGATGTCACACACTGCTCAGCATAGAGCAGGGAGCTGAATGCAATTTGTGACCTGAGTGGAGGGAAAGGACACACCCACTTCTACATAGTCTCATAAGGAGACATGCACATCTGAGGCTGTCAGTCACCTTCTGTGTGCTGGAGGGGAGGGGGGCTATCTGGTTGGCTTGGTGTTGGCATAGCATTCCTGGTTGGCTAGGTGTTGGCATAGCATTTCAGCCCTCTCTCCTCTACAGCCGTTCAAAGTCCAGAATTTACACAGTATTTCTCAGCTCCAGATGACAGGGGGTGGTGATCTGATGTCACACACTGCACAGCATAGAGCAGACAGCTGAGTGTAACCTGGTACCTGAGTGAAGTGAAAGGACACATCCCCTCTACACAGTCTCATAGAGATACCTGCACAGCTGAGGCTATTATCTTCTGTGTTCCAGAGGCGAAGGGGGCTTCCGGTATTGGTGTCGGCAGACGCGTTCAGCCCTCTCTCCTCTACAGCCGTTCAAAGTCAAGAAATTAAACAGCATTTTTCAGCTTTATATGACAGGGTGGAGATCTCATGTCACACACTGCACAGCCTAGAGAAGGGAGCTGGGTGTCATCTGGGACCTGAGTGGGGGGGGGCATACCCGCCTCTATACAGTTTCCTAGTGAAACATGCATAGCTGAGGCTGTCAATCACCCTCTGAGTGCAGGGGGGGCTACCGGGATTGCTTGGTGTCGGCATAGACTATCAGCCCTCTCTCCTCTACAGCCCTTCAAAGTCCAGAATTTACACCGCATTTCTCAGCTTCAGAAGGCAGAGAGTGGTGATCTGATGTCACACACGACACAGCATAGAGCAGGGAGCTGAGTGTAATCTGAGGCCTGAGTGGAGTGAAAGGACACACCCACCTCTACACAGTCTCATAGGGAAACATGCACAGCTGAGGCTGTCAATCACCTTCTGTGTGCTGGATGGGGCTACCAGGATTACTTTGTGTCGGCATAGACTTTCAGCCCTCTCTCCTCTACAGCATTTCCATAGCATTTCTCAGCTTCTGAAGGCAGAGTGGTCATCTGATGTCACACACTACACAGCATAGAGCTGAGTGTAATCTGAGACCTGAGTGGAGTGAAAAGACACACCCACCAGCTTCTGTGTGTTGGGGGGGGTGGGGGGCTCCTGGAACAGCTTGCTTTTGACTCATGCAGATAGTAGAGGGAGGAGAGATCATATGGGAACCACACTAGGTGCTTTGAATTGGATTGTGCTTTGTGCATTTTTGGTTTCAGAGGTTTACAACCACTTTAAAGCTTTAATCTTCCATTAAAGTAAAAAAAAAACAAAAAAACCTGAGCCCCGATTCCATTCTATATTCTGAATGAGATGACTGTAAGACTGTTGAATATTTAGGCAGAGGCCGTCTAGTTTTCTGTTTAGGCGTGAAAGATGAAAACGGCTGCCCGCTGCCCCTGAAGTGCCGGTCATCGGAACAACGGGCAATGTTTTCCTGGAAGTTAGGCAAATCCCTGAAGTTTGCTGGGGCTATTATATTCTCCTTGTATTGTGATAAATGACATGTAATCCCGATGTCACTTTACAGATAATAAATTATTATTTTTTGAGTCGGTCTACCTACCGAATGGGCTTTTTTTTTTTTTTTGTCTTGTGAATAATGCCAACAGACAACGATAGAAGTATTTCTGCTTGCTGCCCAACGCTTGAAGACAGAGGACACATAGCCCTTCAGATGGGCTGTTGGGAAGGTGTAAGTGTATATACACTATATTGCCAAAAGTATTGGGACGCCTGCCTTAACACGCAAATTAACTTTAATGGCGTCTTAGTCCTTAAGGTTCAATATTGGGTTGGCCCACCCTTTGCAGCTATAACCGCTTCAACTCTTCTGGGAAGGCTGTCCACAAGGTTTAGGAATGTCTATGGGAATGTTTGACCATTCTTCCAGAAGCGCATTTGTGAGGTCAGGCACTGATGTTGGATGAGAAGGCCTGGCTCGCAGTCTCCACTCTAATTCATCCCAAAGGTGTTCTATTGGGTTGAGGTCGGGACTCTGTGCAGGCCAGTCAAGTTCCTCCCACCCCAAACTCGCTCATCCATGTCTTTATGGACCTTGCTTTGTGCACTGGTACGCAGTCATGTTGGAACAGGAAGGGGCCATCCCCAAACTGTTCCCACAACGTTGGGAGCATGAAATTGTCCAAAATGTCTTGGTATGCTGATGTCCAAACCCAACCCTGGAAAAACAACCCCACACCATAATCTCCCCCTCCACCGAATGATTTGGACCAGTGCACAAAGCAAGGTGCATAAAGACATGGATGAGCGAGTTTGGGGTGGAGTAACTGGACTGGCCTGCACAAAGTCCTGACCTCAACCCAACAGAACACCTTCGGGATGAATTAGAGCGGAGACTGTGAGCCAGGCCTTCTCGTCCAACATCAGTGCCTGACCTTACAAATGCACTTCTGGAAGAATGGTCAAACATTCCCATAGACACTCCTAAACCTTGTGGACAGCCTTCCCAGAAGAGTTGAAGCTGTTATAGCTGCAAAGGGTGGGCCAACTCAATATTGAACCCTACAAGCAAAGACTGGGATGCTATTAAAGTTGATGTGCGTGTAAAGGCAGGTGTCCCAATACTTTTGACAATATAGTGTATATTTGCAAATGTATGCAACTAAACCCCTTGTTTTTAACATGAACTGTTAGAGTCAATTTGGTTGTGTTGCAGGCTAGCTGGTAACTGAGCTGGGAATTTTCATTTGTTTTTTATCTGAAACAGTCCAGCCAGCTCACCAGTCCAGTCCCTTACAGTACAGTCTGCTACAGTCTAGCCTACCATCATTCCTGGCTGCCACCAGTCCAGTCTCCTACGTGTGCTACCGAGCCTCTGAAACAGTCCAATTTGCTACAAGTCTAGTCTCCTACAGTTCAGTCCACCACAGTCTAGGCCACTACCCGTCTAGTCTGTTGTTATTATACAGGATTTATATAGCGCCAACAGTTTGTGCAGCGCTTTACAATATAAAGAGAGACCTTACATCAACAATTCAATACAAGAGGGTTAGGAGGGACCTGCCCCTGCGAGCTTACAGTTTAATAGGGAGGGGCTGGTGGAGCAAAAGGTAATAACTGTGAGGGATGAAAGAAATAGAAAATGTGGTTGTTAGCTGAAGGCAGGACAGGCTTCCCTGAAGAGATGAGTTTTCAGGGATCACCTAAAAGTGGACAGAGTAGGAGATAGCCAGACAGATTGGGGTAGGGAGTTCCAGATGATGAGAGAGGCTCTGGAGAAGTCCTGGGGACAAAAACGGGAAGAGGAGTCAAGGGAGCTAGAGAGCATTGGGGTCTTGGGAGGGGAGGACAGTTTGGGTGATATTTGGAGATAAGATTGGTGATGTAGCTCGGGGCAGAATTATGAATGGCTTTGTATGTTATTGTTAGTGTTTTATTCGTTGGGCAATGAGAAGCCAGTGAAGGGATTGGCAGAGAGAAGGGTCGGGCACTGAAAGGTTGGTAAGGTGGATGACTCTGGCAGCAGCATTCATGATCGCCTTAGCCTGTGAAGAGGTAAGCCAATGAGGAAGGAGTTACAATAGTCAAGGCGAAAGATAACATGGGAGTGAATAGGAGAGGGGATCGCCGCTCTAGGAAAATCAAACTCCACACGGATCAGCTGTGTCTGCCGACAAAAGGGTGCTGGCTAACTTTGCAGTGAAGCTTGTAACAGAAAACATGGGTTGGACATCCGCACTCCAAATGCCAATCTCATTTATTGAAGAAACACAGGTGTACAGCTCCTCAGGCGAACCACTGGTCCCAACTAACGCGTTTCACACCTAAGGCTGGTACTTATAGCCTGTGAGCAAACACCAGCCTTAGGTGTGAAACGCGTTAGCTGGGACCAGTGGTTCGCCTGAGGAGCTGTACACCTGTGTCTCTTCAATAAATGAGATTGGATTTTGGAGTGCGGCCGTCCAACCCATGTTTTCTGTTACATGGGAGTGAATAGGTTGCTTAGTGGTTTCAACGGTTAGAAAGGGGCGTATTTTGAAGACGTTACGGAGGTGAAGTCTACAAGATTTGGACAGTGATTGGATTTGGGGCTGAAAGGACTGGTCAAAGTCCAGGGTTAAACCTAGCACCCTGTCATGAAGGGAGGGACCGATGGTTGCATTATTGATCTTGATGGAGAAGTCAGCGGAGGGGGCCAAGTGCGGGAGGGAATATTATGAGCTCCGTTTTAGAAAGAGTGAGTTTGAGGAAGTGGTGTGATGTCCATGCTGATATGTCAGTTAGTAAGGCGAGAGAAGACTGAAAGAATGAGGTGGGGAGTAGAGAGATAGAACTGTGTGTTTTCACGCATAGAGATTGTACTGGAAGCCATGGGAGGTTATCAAATGACCATGGGCTGAGGTGTAGATGGAGAAGAGGAGGGGATACGAGGACAGAACCTTGGGGGATCCCTACAGAAAGAGGAAGTGGAGAGGAGACAGAGTTAAAGGTAACTCTGAAGGAGCTCTGTGATAGGTAGGAGAACCAGTAGAGCGCAGTCTTGAAGGCCAAGAGCGTGGAGTTTTTTTAGGACAAGGGAATGCTCAACAGTGTCAAAGGCCGCTGAGAGGTCAAGTAGTATGAGTATGGAGTAGCGGCCATTGGTTTTAGCAGTTAGTAAATCATTAGTGAGTTTTAGTAGGGCAGTTTCAGTAGAGTGTAATAAACGACAGCCAGACTGTAAGGGGTCAAGAAGGTTGTTGTCAGTAAGGTAGCAGCTAAGATGGTTTAGACTAAGCATTCTAAAAGTTTAGCGGTTAACGGGATCAAGGAGGTATTGGTCCTTAGGTTGTTGAGGCTGGTGGGGTCCAGTGAGGGCTTTTTAAGTATGGGGGTGATCAGTGCATCTTATAGAGCGGAGGGGAAGGTGCCAGTAGAGAGAAGGAGAATGAAGATGTGAGTGAGGGAACATAGGATAAAAGAAGAGGGTGATCGTAGTAGTTGTGATCGAACAGGGTCCAGTGGGCAGGTGGTAAGGCAGGCTTCTGAGAACTTTAGTGACCTCTTTGGTAGTAGCATGGTCAAAAGAGGAAAGTGTTGAGGTTGGTTTTGTACAGGGTATGCTAAGTGGGATAGATGTCTGTGCAGTGGGGATGCCCCCACAAATTGCATTAATCTTGTTTTTCAGGTGATTGGCAATCTCATAGTTTGTGAGGTTGAAAAAAGACACAAGTCCATCAAGTCCGACCTATGCGTGTGTGCTTTTGTGTCGTTATTATATTGTATATCCATGTATGTTGTGGTCGTTCAGGTGCCTATCCAATAGTTTTTTTGAAATTATCCATGCTCCCTGCTGAAACCATTGCTTGTGGAAGAGAATTCCACATCCTCACTGCTCTTACTGGGAAGAACCCTCTACACAGTCGAAGGTTAAACCACCTGTCTTCTAATTTTAGTGAATGGCCACGTGTCTTTTTATATTCCCTTGCATGGAACAGTTTTATCCCTATTGTGGGGTCACCATTACTGTATTTGTACATTGAAATCATATCCCCTCTCAAGCGTCTTCTCCAGAGAGAATAAGTTCAGTGCTCATAATCTTTCCTCATAACTAAGGTCCTCCAGTCCCTTAATCAGCTTTGTTGCCCTTCTCCAGTTCCAACACATCCCTTCTGAGGACTGGTGATCGGAATAGGACGGCATACTGCAGGTGCGGCCGGACCAGAGTCTTGTATAGTGGGAGAATTATCGTTTTATCTCTGGAATTAATCCCCCTTTTTAATGCATGCCAATATTCTGTTGGCTTTGCTTGCAGCAGCTTGGCATTGCATGCCATTGCTGAGCCTGTCATCTACTAAGACCCTCAGGTCCTTTTCCATCCATCTCGTGAGCAGTGATTGAGTTACTGGGTGGAGGTGGTAGTGGATAGAGTTAAAGTGGATAAGAGAAGATGAGGACTGGAGGACAGAGTATTAATGAGCGTCACTAAGTAGGCTTGTTTGGCAGCATGGAGGGAGGAATTGTTTTTAAGAAGGCAGATTGGTATCGGGTGAATGCCTGCTGGGATTTGGTTTTACGCCACAATCGCTCCAGTGCGCGGCTTTGTCTGATTTCTAGTGTTATCAGCCTGCCAAGGTTGTAATGGTCAGGGCCTGATACTTTGTGTAGTGAGAGGAGCAAGAGAGTCCAGTGTGGATGGAAGTGAACTGTTGTAGACAGAAGTGGCTAGGTCAGGGCAGGACAGGGGTGCAATTTTCTCAAAGTTGGTCAGTTGCAGATTAGAAAAGAGAAGGATTAAAGTGGCAAAGGTTTCTGCGGATAATTGTTTGCTGCTTGGAGGGGCAGGTGGTTGAAGACAAGGACACCATGAAAGTGATGTGGTTGTGGTCAGAGAGAGGTAAGGGGGTGTTGGTGAGGTTGTAGGGGGTGCAAAGTTAGGAGAAAACAATGCCAAGGGTATTACCATCAGAGTGAGTGGAGGACTGTGTTTTATCGTGTTAGGTCAAAAGATGAGGTTAAGTTGAAAAGTCGGGATGAAGCTGGGCTTGTTAACATTGATTGGGATGTTAAAAACCCAAAGAATGATACTGTGTATTTCAGAGGAGAGCAAGTAGGCTAGCAAGGCAGAGAAATCAACAAGGAAGTGTGACGGAACGATCGGATGAACGAGAGGAGACTTTATGTGTCATAGTAAGAAACCCAAAAATTGTAGGGTTAGTTACAATTGTTCGGGTCGAAGTAGGGCTGAAAAGTTGAATTGGAGTAGAAAACTGGATTGTGCTATTTTGTGTCAGGAGGTGAGTGAGACTACCATTATGGGAACCGTAACAAAAGAGGATTGAAACGTGGGGGATGTTGGAGTGGTTGTGGGGGAATGGAGAGAGACTGGTGTTGGTGTAGTGAAAGTACCACAGGAACAGAAGTTGGTGGACGGGGAGGTTCGTCGTTTGTTAATAGGCGTCTTTGGAAACGGTGAAATTAGGAAGAGAAAAGATTAGAC
>BLSH010215089.1:986093-1000862 GCA_018402905.1 Glandirana rugosa | reverse complement strand
GAGAAGACGCAAAGGGAAGAGGGGAGAGAAGACGCAAAGGGAAGAGGGGAGAGAAGACGCAAAGGGAAGAGAGGAGAGGAGAGAGAAGAAGAAAAGAGAGGAGAGGGGAGAGAAGAAAAAAAGGGGAGAGAAAAAGCAGAGGGGAGAGTGGGGAGAAGAAGAAAAGGGAAGAGAGGAGAGGGAAGAGAAGAAGGAGAGGGGAGAGAAGAAGCAAAGGGAAGAGGGGATAGGGGAGAGAAGAAGCAAAGGGAAGAGAGGAGAGGGGAGAGAACAAGAAAAGGGAAGAGAGGAGAAGCATAGGGAAGAGAGGGCAGAAGAGGAGGGGAGAATAGAAAAGAAAAGAAGAGGACTAGGGGAGATGATAAAATAAGAGAAGAGAGGAAAGAAACCCAGATGGAAAGGATAACTTGTGTTGAATTGTAAGTCTTGCTAACTTGCTGCTAGGTGCACAAGTTCTAGTTGGCACTTTTCCAATTTGTAGCAAATTTGCGTGGCAAGACTCTGGCAAGGGTAAAGTTGCAGTGGTGAGTCTACAGCAAGAGCTCTGCATGTCACAGTGCCCCCTGTGGTGGGATGACTATTGCACAACATAACTGAACCAGAACTTGCAGAATGTTTGCAAAGAAAGTTGATCTGGAGTCATGCAATGTGGCTGCAATTGTGCAACAAACTTGTGAAGTCTGGCAAGTCTAACAATAGCTTAGCAAGTCATTTTTAAACTTGCAGCACAAATGCTTGCTATCTGGGAAAGGGTGAGAACAGAGTAGAGGACAGATGGAGGGGAAGGAAGCGGAAGAATAGAAACTAGAGTAGAGTTCTTGTCCACCTCAAAGCCTTCTCCAAGTAACTGCAAGGAAAAATAAGGAATGTCCGCAGGCACCAATCATGTTTATTTATTGTGATTTAACCGTGCTGCAATTTTGACAGCTAAAAACATGGCTGTACATTACATTTAACCCAAAGCACGTTACTGTGTTTTCTTTATACAGCAGGCCCTAGTATAGATGGATTGTCTGCTATAATAAACCATATCCTCCTTGGAAAGAAGGCACCATCAGCACAACTTTATTCTGGTGTCAGGAAGACATTCGATTCACGGCCAAAGCCACGGAATATTTTGTCTTTTACAAAGCCGGTTTTGGCTGCGGCTGATGCGGCAGAGGTCACATAAAGGTAATTGGAATGCAGGTGTGAGGACAAAATTTCCTCTGTCATTGCACAGCTAGAAGATGATAATGATTTTCTGTCACCGAGTCCTGATCTTGTCTGCTTTGCCTAAATATTCCTTTTTCTTTGTCCCCCTGACTTAATGTCATCCATTACTCATTCAGGTTTACTCTGTAAGGCAGAGACAGATGTGTGAAGTGCATTAGTCTATGGTATTCAGTCGCTTTTCATTTTTCATGTCATGCAGAGCTGGCTGTCGATTATGTGATTCTCCACAATGCTACCCACCGACCGCACATCTTTGTAGCCTTACAATATTGTACACCTCCAATAATATAATACATTTCACAAGTGGTCACATTATCATTTCTTTTGGTGGTATTTGATCACCACTGGGTTTTTTATATTTTGCTAAACAAACTAAAAATGATGAATGATGAATAAAAATGAAACTAAAAACACTGATGAGGCTGCACTAATTGGCACTGATGGGCACTGATGAGGTCAGGTGGCACTGATGAGGAGGCACTAATATTTAGAATTGATGGGCACTGATATGCAGCACTGATGGGCACTGATATGCAGCACTGATGGGCACCGATAGGCTACACTGATATGCAGCACTGATAGGCGCCACTGATAGGTGACACTGATAGGCAGCACTGATGGGCACTGATAGGCAGCACTGATATGTGGCACTGATAGGCAGCACTGATAGGTGGCACTTATGGGCACTAATACATGGCACTGATAGGCAGCACTGATGAGGTACAGACAGGCATTACTGATGGGCATCTGAAGGGACTGAACAGGCGTTACTGATGGGGCACTGATTGGTGATCTGGATGGGCACTGACTGGCAGCTGATGGCACTGATTTGCAGCTGAGGGGGCACCTCGGATGGGGGCTGCGCTGATAATCAATGTGCTGATTATCAGCGCACACCCCCCTCTGACAGGAGAGCCTTCGATCGGTTCCTCCTGTCAGTGCGAATCGAGGAAAAGCCGATTACCGGCACTTCCTGGTTACACGCTGTGATTGGTCCGTCAGAGGCTCCTTACCACGATCGGAGATGCGGTGTGTTAGAGTGGCACACCACACCACTGATCGCCAGCTTCTTATCCTGAAAGACATCATATGATGTCCAGTCAGGATAACAGAACCACCACCCGACCGTCATTCTGCTATAGGCCGGGCGGGGTAAGTGGTTAAAAGAGGGGTAGGCAACCTTTGAATTGTGGAAATCTACCTGAACAACATAAGAGATCAAAGATCACCTGGGTTCAGAAATTAACTAGCAAGGCCTAAGTAAATAGTAAGGAAAGATATAATAAAACAAATGTCACTGTAAGAATATAATCTTAGCCCACCAGTGGACCCGTAGGATCAGTAGAGCAGTGGACAGTATCAGTAGGGCAGAGGATGGTGTCAGTAGCTTATTATTATTATTTTACAATTTGTTTTATCAGCCCTGTTGGGGGGGTTTGGTAAAATATCAGGGGTCTAAGCAAACCTTTTGAGCGTTGCACGACCGCGCAATTGTCATTCAAAATGTGACAGCGCAGAAAGCTGGAAATTGGTCCGGGCAGGAAGGGGGTATAAGTGCCCAGTATTAAAGGGATTAAACCCCCTTCCTGCCCAGGCCAATTTTCAGCTTTCTGCGCTGTCGCACTTTGAATGACAATTGCGCGGTCATGCGACACTGTACACTTATGATATTTTTTATAATTTTTTTCCCCACACAAATAGAGCTTTCTTTTGGTGGTATTTAATCACTGGTGGGTTTTTTATTTTTTGCTAAAAAAAAACCAAAAAAGACGTAAAATTTTGAAAAAAAAAACAGTTTCATATTTTGTTATAACATTTTGAAAGCAGGTAATTTTTCTCCCTCATTGATGTGCACTGATGAGGCGGCACTGATGGGTGGCACTGATGGGTGGCTCTGATGGGCACTGGTAGGAGAAACTGATAGGCAGCACTGATAGGTGGCACTGATGATGAGGCACTAATGGGCACTGGTTGGCAGCACTGATGGGCATCAATAGGTGGCACTGGAGGGCACAGCAGTGTCTCTCCCTGTTTGGGACCTGTCAGAAGCTGATGATCGTCTTTTTTTTTTCCCTTTACGCTATCATTCGGCTATAGCGCGGGCAGGACGTGGTTAATACCAATTAAAGTTTTGGTGCCAATAGTGAAGGCATTTTAGACAATTTTGCTCTTCCAACCTTGAGCCCTTACCTCAACTCTACTGAACACCTCTGGGATAAATTGGAATGCTGGTTGTTTGGCCTTGATTGAGGTTCTGATGTCTTATACGATTGTACTCATCCAACCTTGTGGTAACAGTTTGGGGAAGACCCTTTTCTGTTCCAGTATCGCTGTGCCCATGTGCACAAAGCCAGCCCTGTAAAGACAATGGGGTTGATTTACTAAAACTGAAGAGTGCAAGATCTGGTGCAGCTGTGCATAGAAACCAATCAGTTTCCAGGTTTTTTTTTTTGTCAAAGCGCAATTGCTCAAGCTGAAGTTAGAAGCTGATTGGCTACCATGCACAGCTGTACCAGATTTTGCACTCTCCAGTTTTAGTAAATCAACCCCAATGTTTGATGGATTTGGTGTGGGGGAACTCAAGTGTTCAGAACAGAGCCCTGACCTCAACCATACTAAACATCTTTGGGATAAATTGAAGTGACCGCTGTAAACCAGGTCTTCATATTTAACTTAAATTGGATGTAAACTCTCCATATACCCAGTGAAGTGAACAGCCGCAGATGATACACAGGGATGAAACAAATCTCCCTATATAAGTTTTTTTTTTTTACTCAATAAAGATTTATTGAAAAGTTTCACATGTCATACAAGAAAATTACATTATGTATGGTTCATGAACAATTAACAGTTTTACTTTATGAACATGACATAGGTATGTAGTATAAGGCGATAAATACAAAATCGTTCATGGATTAGCTCAATTATAAAAAAGTTACTTGCCGTGAGTTACACATAGGTAAGGAATCCAGATTATAATTATAATATTGTCGCCAATAAAACCATCTAGTGCATCATATATAATTTATTAAGAGAAATTGGGATAAGGTGTATGAAGTATGGACTTGGTGTAGTGACTCTCGGTGCATACATATGTATACATTCAACTCTATATGTCATATAGGTAACTGTATCCATATCAGCAGTAGCAAGGTCCTAGTAGCGGTGACTACAAGTCATTTGTCATTTGGTGAAGTAAATAGTACCTAGGAGAAGGGGGGGGGGGGTTGTTAAATAACCTAAGTCTATTGGATTAGATTAGCATATTCCTCAGAAAGCTTAAGGAAGGACCATGGTCTCCACATCTTGTGGAATTGGGTTGTGTTGTCTATTGCAGAATTTTATTTGTTTAGCACGTAACGTGTGCAAATCGTACGAGTCAGTAAAGTATATATCTCACAAGGCATACCATTAGAGCGTATATATTATGTTCGGTATAGAGGTTAGTAGTTACAATTATACCTACTTATTAGGGAAAAATGTGTTGACCTGTCTTAGTCTGATATTGATTGCGGATCACATTCCGGTAAGACCCTATATAAGTTTTACATCTATATCTTCTGTCTTCACCTTGATATACTGTTTTGAAAGTGCTCGTTCTGTTAGAATTTTATCTTTCTCCTTCCTCTGTAGGAGGGGATTATTGCTAGACACTATGAGACAGCTGATTGGAGGAATGCACACGCCCCCTCTCCACACATTCAGAGCTTGCCTGTGTATAGTTTAGCAGTCTGCTAATCTATAGCAACCTCCTCCAACACACACTTCTTTCTCCGGGTCTCGGAGAGCTTGTCAAAAGTTATCAGGCTGATAACAGAGGAATGGAGCAGAACAGAGCTACCAGACACAGAACTTTGAAGAGACATCAGAAAACTCTACAGATATATGTGCCCAGCTTAAATTTCAAGAATCGGGTTTACATCCACCTTAATGATGGCTTAATGGGCTTAAATGCCTACAGACACACTCTAAAATTGTGTGGAAAGCCTTTCCAGAAGAGTGGAGAATGTGATAGCATGATTTGGTCAGTTTTATATGGAGGAACTCAAGTGGCGTTGACCTCAACCCTACTGAACATCTTTGGGATGAACTGGAATGTCAATTGTGAGCCAAGTCTTCTCATCCAACATCAGTACCTGACCTCACAAATGGGGACAAATTCTCAAACACACTCAAAATCTTGTGGAAAGAAGAAGGTTCACATTTAGAGCGGGTTTGAAATCGCGTGAATACAGCTGAACTCGCAATTTCAAACTGGCATTGCAGTCCGACTTTGGGGGCGATTTGACAGACATCTGCGTGGGTTCATGCACAGATGTCTATTTAAATCTCCCCCGAAGCCGCCAAAAATAGCACAGGAACTACTTTTGGGAATCTGTGCCACGCTGACTTTGTCAAATCGCATTACAAAATGGCCCGATGTGAACGTGGGCTCAAAGCTGGTATACGGTAACTGCAAAGAGGGGGCAGCTCCATGTTAATGGAGTTTTGGAATGAGATTTCCAACAAGCTCATAGAGATGTGATGGTCAGGTGTCCACAAATGTTGGCCATGTAGTATTGTCAGAGGCATAACGAGAACCTTCAGGGCCCCGGTGCAAGAAATTATGAAGGGCCCCCTGACCCTGGCCAGGACCCTTCCGTCTTCCCACTGATCCTGGGGCCCTTTACTCCCATTGCAGGTCCCTTTATTACGGTACGGCAGCGGGGCCCTTTCACAAGTTCTGCAGCCCCCTTTCTGCCATCTCCAGGCCTCCCCATGGTGGTGAAATGCCAGAGCCCGGTCACAATTGCAACCTTTCCAATCCTGATAGTTTCCTCACTGGTGTCAGTAGTTTTAATTTTATTATTTTTTTACCATTTCATTTTATTTTTTTTTACAGTTTTATTTTTTACAATTTTTTTACAAGTTATTTTAGGAGCTCTGTTGGGGGGGCTTTGATGAGATATCAGGGGGTCTAAACAAACCTCAGCCCCCAATCTCCATCTGTGTAGCCTCAGCTGCACAGAATGAATGGACAGGAATAGTTGAGTGCCAAGCCTCCCATTCATTCAGAAACAGAAGTATAGTAAAATCAGTTTATTATGCTTCAGTTATGAATGAACCAATTGGTACCAATCACTGACTCTGTTCATTCAGAAAAGGAAAGAGCCGGTAAATGACAAATTTACCAACCCGTTTCCATCTCTCCATCATGACAAATCTTCTACAGCAGCTGGCAGGAGAGAGGAGGGGGGAAGACAGCAACTCTGTGAGGGGACCAGGGAAGCACACAGGGACCCTGGGAACAGCAGAAGACAAGTAAACTGGATAGAAGGGGTGGCGGGGGCAGCATATAGAGGAACCAATCTCCTGAATTAGGAGGAAAATGGAGGAGATTGTTTCCTCTAAATGCCGCCATCCCTCCTATTCAGGTGTACAAGGGAGGCACATGGGCAATTGGAACCCCTGCAACCCCTATCGTTACACCCCTGATTATTGTGAATGTCCTTGAACTGAAGTCTATTTAATTTGTCTTATTTTCCTATCTACAAATGTGCTCTTCCAACCTTGTGGTAACAGTTTGATAAAGAACCTTTTCTGTTCCAGCATGACTCAAGCCAGCTTCATAAAGACATAATTCGGTGAGCTTTGTGTTAAGGAACTTAAGTGTCCTGCACAGAGCCCTGACCTCAACCCTACTGAACACCTTTCAGATGGATTGGAATCCTAATAGCAAGTCAGGTCTTCTCACCCATCATCAATACCTGACCTCATAAATGGTCTTTTGGCTGAATTAACACATATTGGTACAGACGCACTCTAAAATTTAAAAAACCTTCCCAGAAGAGTGGAGGTGTTAATATCTATTATAGGAGTATACTCCTGGATAACGTCCCATTGGACGAAACATGTCCATCAGCGGTGACGGAATCATACCTGCTAGGGTGATGAGGGTCTTATTCTGTGTCCTGAAGTGTGCCACCCATCCATCCCAGCAGGGATCTCTCCTAAAAAGTGCTGCCAGGCCTCCATATCTGAGGTCTTACCTGTCAGTAAACAGTTTGTGAGTTGGGCGCGTACCCTGGTGCAGCGCGGCATATGGTTACATAAGAAGATTGGGGCGATGTACACATTTACTTCAAGAATTTTCTTGCACTGTTCACTTTTTTGGACTGATTTTGCACCTTCGTCCTGCTTGTTTAACCACCATTACTGTGTCTGTTTTAAAACAAAAAAAAAAATCAGAACGGTTCAGTTTAAGGCGTATACTGGTGCTTCTGTTAGTTAGGGTTGACTTTATACACAGCACAACTTTGATAAGAGATGCCAAATCCTACAGTAGGCTTGTGCAATTCGTTTAGTTCCGAATTTTGCAAAATTTGGCAATTCGGATGAATTTGGAATTTCCGAATTGTCTCGAATTTTCGTTTTCCTGATTCGGAAATTTGCGGTAATTCGGCAATTGTGGAAATTCGGCAATTGGAAACAGCCGAAATTTGGAAATCCAAAGATAACAAAGAACATTTGAAATAATAACTAACTAATCAATAACTATTAAATTATAGTTATTGGAATTTCCTGTTTGTGATAAATTTCATATTTAAGTTCACTAGCAGCCAAATTTTCAAGGAAATTCCAATACCTATAAATTAATAGTTATGTATTATTATTTCAAACGTTCTTCCTTATTTCAGAATTTCGGAAATTCAGAAATAATAAAGTACATTTGAAATAATAAATAACTATTAAATTATAGGTTTTGGAATTTCCTTGAAAATATGGCTATTAGTGATTAAAGCGGAGGTCCGGGCTAAAAAAAAAAATTAAAAGTCAGCAGCTACACATACAGTAGCTGCTGACTTTTAATATTAGGACACTTACCTGTCCTGGACTCCAGCGATGTCGGCACCCGCCGCCGATCTTCGGATCGGGGGACGGGTGCAGCCGCCTCCATCGCGGGTAAGGGAACCCGGACGTGTAAGCAGTACAGCTTCACGCCGGGCACCTTACCGCGCATGCGCGAGCTCTGCCACGCTCTGCTACTGGCCAGGCGGCCAGTAGCAGAGCGAGCAGGGAGGAGGGAGCCGGCTTCTGATGTCAGCGGCCGCGTCCGCCGGCCAGAACTCCCGGAAGTGTGGAAAAGGACACCTGTCTAAAGACAGGTGTCCTCTTCCCCCTCCCCCCCGAAAGGTGCCAAATGTGACACCTGAGGGGGGGAGGAATCCAACCAGCGGAAGTTCCACTTTAGGGTGGAACTCCGCTTTAATTTCATATTTAAGTTCACTAACAGCCAAATTTTCAAGGACATTCCAATACTTATAATTTAATAGTTATTTATTAGTTAGTTATTATTTCAAATGTTCTTTCTTATTTCAGAATTTCGGTAATAAGAAAGAACATTTGAAATAATAAGTTATTATTTCAAAATGTTCTTTTTTTATTTCTGAATTTCGGAAATTCAGAAATAATAAAGAACATTTGAAATAATAAATAACTATTAAATGATAGGTATTGGAATTTCCTTAAAAATATGTCTGTTGGTGATAAATTTCATATTTAAGTTCACTAGCAGCCCCATTTTCAAGGAAATTCCAATACCTATAATTTAATAGTTATTTATTATTATTTCAAATGTTCTTCCTTATTTCCCAATTTCCGAATTTCTGTTAGTGAACTTAAATATGAAATTTATCACTAACAGCCACATTTTCAAGGAAATTTCAATACCTATAATTTAATAGGTATTTATTAGTTATTATTTCAAATGTTCATTGTTATTTTAGAATTTTCAGAGTTCCGATTGCCGAATTACCGTAATTGCCAAATTACAGCAACTGCCGAATTACTGCAAATTTCCGAATTACCACAATTACTGCAATTGTCGAATTACTGCAAATTTCCGAATTACCGCAAATTGCCGAATTACCGCTAATTTCTGAATTACCCTGAATTTCGGAATATCCGAAAAAATAAAAAAACAAAAACGTACAAATTTTTCAGCCATGCACACGTCTATCCTGCAGTGTTCCTGCCTTTTACTGTAGCTCCCCAGTGCTGGCAGCACTCATACAGCCCCAGACCATGACACTCCCACCACCATGCTTGACTGTAGGCAAGACACACTTGTCTTTGTACTCCTCACCTGGTTGCCACCACACACGCTTGGCACCATCTGAACCAAATACGTTTATCTTGGCCTGCATTGGTTCTGTAATCTGGATTAAATCTGCAGGATAAGCTACACCAGGGTTTCTCAACCAGGGTCTGTGGAACACTAGGGTTCCTCAAGAGGTTGCTAGAGGTTCCTTGAGCAATGGTCAATTTCTACCTCTCAGATAAATTCCCAATGACATCGAACTTTTTAGCCATCTGTAAGGGGGGAATTCTTCCCAATGACCACAAGTGTAAGGAGCATTCTTCCCATTGACCATCACACTAATGTATCATGAGTTGTAGATTTTTAATTTTTAGCAGGGGTTCCCCGAGACCGGAGAATTATTTCAAGGGTTCCTCGGTGTTGAAAAGGTTGAGAAAAGCTGAGCTATACTGTGGCGGTATGGCCAGCACTTGGCATTGACCAGCACGCCGCACATGCTTCATTTATCAGAATTATTGATCCCCGGCCAACAGCTGCCAGGCCTATTAGCATGGTTCCCCGGGCAGCTCTCTGACGGACTACAGAACACAGATTGACAAGGTTGATGGCTTGCTGAAGGGAAGATAAAATGCTTCCTCTCCTAACAGTAACTGTTCATCTGTGTGTCAGCTCTTATATCCGTTTCTCCTCATGTAATATAGTATTGCTCTGACCTATATATTTCACTTTTTACTGCAACTGAGGACCATTCTAGGTCTCCAAGCAAAAAACAAAACCCAAATGCAAATAAATAGTATCTGAAACCACAAACAAAACTGTAATGTACGACGTGCGTCTAAAAATACTGATGAATGGTATCAGAAAACAGACAAAACAGAAGATACAAACAAATTACCTTTATTGGCCTTCAAAATAATCGCCGTCCTTCACAACGCACTTTTGGCAACGTTCATAAAGCTTCTGGAAACTGTCAACAAAGGCCTCTTTAGGAATCGATTGGAGAACCGCTGTCATATATTCTGAGATTGCCACCACAACCACAAAACGTGCGCCTTTTATGACGCTCTTCAGGCGGGGAAACAGAAAGAAGTCCACAGGCACCAGATTAGGAGAATACAGTGGATGATGGAGAACCGGTACGTCATGCTGAGCCAAGAATTGGAGCGCACGGATCGCACGGTGCGCAGGCGCGTTATTGTGCAGAAACATCCACTGTCCAGTCCTGTGCAACTCTGGGCAAACACAGCTGATGCATTGTAGCAACCATATCAAAACTTCTTTGTAAGATGTGGTGTTCACAGTTTGACCCGCAGGAACGAATTCCTTATGGATGATGGAGAACAAGTACGCCATTCTGAGCCAAGAATTGGAGCACACGGATCGCACGGTGCGCAGGTGCGTTATTGTGCAGAAACATCCAACATTTGCAACTCTGGGCAAACACAGCGGATGCCTTGTAGCAACCGTTTCAAAACTTCTTCGTAAGATGTAGTGTTCACAGTTTGACGCGCAGGAACGAATTCCTTATGGATGATGCCATCGTTGTCGAAGAAGGCGGTCAACATTGCCTTGACTTTGGACTTTTGCAGACAACTCTTTTTGGGCTGCAGGGAAGACGGTGGATGCTATTCCATGGATTGACGCTTGGATTCCGGATGGAACTGGCAGCACCAGTTCTCATCCCCTGTGATGATGGTTGGCAGAAAGGATGGATCCTGGTCACACATGGTAAAGAAGTCTCCAGATGTTTCCAACCATTTTGCTTTCTGTTGATTTGTCAGCATGTGCGGCACAAACTGGGAATAGATCTTCTGCTTACCCAAATCTTCGTGGACGATGGTGCACACCGTGTCCTTGCTAATGCCCAATTTCTCCGCCATCAATCGTAGAGTCAGTCGCCGATCTCGTGCCAGCATTTGTTGCACTTGCTCATGTCTGAGGTTCTGCTTGCCGACTGAAGACCTGAATGTGGCACATCCTCAGACATTTCCTTTCCGCTGCCAGATCACTTGGACCAGTCGTAAGCACATTTTCTGCTCACGGCTTCCGCCCCATACACTTGCACCAATGTTTCATGTGTCTCCATCACCATTTTCCCCAATTTGTAGCAGAACTTGATGTTTACTCGTTGCTCCGTTGCACTGTGACCCTACCTCTCACAGTGACTACATTCAACTGCCCACAGCGGGTTTAACCCCAATGGTCACGTGTACTCCACGCTAGGTGATGCTTTTCTACACAGCGTTGTCACCCTAGGGCAGGAAGAGGGTGACAACATAACTCCCTTTATCTACGTAAAATAGAAGAGCAAGTGTTGTGTAGTTTACAGAGGTGGACTGGCGCTCATTCACTTATATGCGTGAACTGCTTGAGATATTTTTGCAGATAAATTCAACCTGGCAAAACATGAACCCCATGACTGGTAAAAAACAAAACATCAAATATTTATGTTCAAAATGTCAGACTTACCTGACTGAAAAATTTACTTAACAGTTTTTATTTTTTTAGCCCCAAACATAAGAAACTAAATATATCCCAAACACTTTATATTCTCTTTAAAGTTAATCTAACCCTTTTTTTGGCTGTCAGGACCCGGGCATGAACCTGCAACCTCTGCTACATTCAGGTCCATAAATATTGGGACATCAACACAATTCTAATGTTTTTGGCTCTATACACCACCACAATGGATTTGAAATGAAATGAACAAGATGTGCTTTAACTGCAGGCTTTCAGCTTTAATTTGACGGTATTTACATCCAAATCAGGTGAACAGTGTAGGAATTACAACAGTTTGTAGATGTGCCTCCCACTTATTAAGGGACCAAAAGTAATGGGACAGATTAACAATCATAAATCAAACTTTCACTTTTTAATACTTGGTTGCAAATCCTTTGCAGTTAATTACAGCCTGAATTCTGAAACACATAGACATCACCAGACGCTGGGTTTCATCCCTGGTGATGCTCTGCCAGGCCTCTACTGCAACTGTCTTCAGTTCCTGCTTGTTCTTGGGGCATTTTCCCTTCAGTTTTGTCTTCAGCAAGTGAAATGCATGCTCAATCGGATTCAGGTCAGGTGAGTGACTTGGCCATTGCATAACATTCCACTTCTTTCCCTTAAAAAACTCTTTGGTTGCTTTTGCAGTATGCTTCGGGCCATTGTCCATCTGCACTGTGAAGCGCCGTCCAATGAGTTCTGAAGCATTTGACTGAATATGAGCCGATAATATTGCCCGAAACACTTCAGAATTCATCCTGCTGCTTTTGTCAGCAGTCACATCATCAATAAATACAAGAGAACCAGTTCCATTGGCAGCCATACATGCCCACGCCATGACACTACCACCACCATGCTTCACTGATGAGGTGGTATGCTTTGGATCATGAGCAGTTCCTTTCCTTCTCCATACTCTTCTCTTCCCATCACTCTGGTACAAGTTGATCTTGGTCTCATCTGTCCATAGGATGTTGTTCCAGAACGGTGAAGGCTTTTTTAGATGTTGTTTGGCAAACTCTAATCTGGCCTTCCTGTTTTTGAGGCTCACCAATGGTTTACATCTTGTGGTGAACCCTCTGTATTCACTCTGGTGAAGTCTTCTCTTGATAGTTGGCTTTGACACACATACACCTACCTCCTGGAGAGTGTTCTTGATCTGGCCAACTGTTATGAAGGGTGTTTTCTTCACCTGGGAAAGAATTCTTCGGTCATCCACCACAGTTGTTTTCTGTGGTCGTCCGGGTCTTTTGGTGTTGCTGAGCTCACCGGTGCATTCTTTCTTTTTAAGGATGTTCCAAACAGTTGATTTGACCACACCTAATGTTTTTGCTATCTCTCTGATGGGTTTGTTTTGTTTTTTTCAGCCTAATGATGGCTTGCTTCACTGATAGTGACAGCTCTTTGGATCTCATATTGAGAGATGACAGCAACAGATTCCAAATGCAAATAGCACACTTGAAATGAACTCTGGACCTTTTATCTGCTCCTTGTAAATGGGATAATGAGGGAATAACACACACCTGGCCATGGAACAGCTGAGCAGCCAATTGATCCATTACTTTTGGTCCCTTAAAAAGTGGGAGGCACATATACAAACTGTTGTAATTCCTACACCGTTCACCTGATTTGGATGTAAATACCCTCAAATTAAAGCTGAAAGTCTGCAGTTAAAGCACATCTTGTTTGTTTAATTTCAAATCCATTGTGGTGGTGTATAGAGCCAAAAACATTAGAATTGTGTCAATGTCCCAATATTTATGGACTTGACTGTAACTGAACCAGAACTTGCAGCAGACTTACAGAATGTTTGCAAAGAAAGTTGATCTGGAGTCATGCAATGTGGCTGCAATTGTGCAATCAACTTGTGAAGTCTGGCAAGTCTAGCAATAGCTTAGCAAGTCATTTTTAAACTTGCAGCACAATTGCTTGCTATCTGGGTTCTGCTCTAACCTTCTACAATAACCGATGCTTTCTGGTCATTGATGCAGCAGACAGCTTCAGTAGTTCAGCGTGGATGCTTATTTCCTTATGAAGGAGTAGGGTGCTTGTAGCCAGCTCTTCTGCTCTCCAGACACCAGTCCACCTTTGTGTCCATAAGAACCTGTTGGGTGGCCTTAAGGTAGTTTGCAGTCACCTCAAGGGGTCCCTAACTATCCCTTAGGCCTCATACACACGGCGTCTGTGAAAAAATAAGCAAAGCATCGGGTCCGACGTTTTGGAAAAATCAGCTTTTTTTTTCCGGCGTTTTGTATCGGCGTTAGTGAGCATCAATGAGCGTTAGTGAGCGTCGGCGTCAATAGGCGTTTTTTTTACAAAAATCAGTCCTCTGCTATTTTTTTAACCTGAAAACGCGTCAAAAATGCTGGTGAGCGCCGGTGCGTCGTTGGTGAGCGTTTTGCAGATTTAGCGTCAAAAAACGGCAAAACGCTACAGCCTCAGAACGTGCTGGTCCCGTGTTCTAGAAACCGCTCACTAACGCCGACGCCCTCTACTGCTCAAAAACGTTGGCGTTTTTAGAGGGCCATTGAATAATATGGAGAGCTGCAAAAAACGCCCAAAAAAGTTGCGTCAAAAACACCCGTGTCTATGAGGCTTACACTGCGACTTCAGGGAAAGCAGTCATAACAAGGTGAGGGGTCTACTGTAGTAGTCAAACCCTCAGGTCATGGCACTCGGATTCCCTGGCTGATACAAGGAGGAGTGTATGGGAAGGATTGGCAGATAGATGGAGAGGAGAGAGGGGAGAGAAGAAGCTAAGGAAAGAGAGGCGAGGGGAGAGAAGAAGCAAAGGGAAGAGAGGGGAGAGAAGAAGCAAAGGGAAGAGAGGAGAGGGGAGAGAAGGAGCAAAGGGAAGAGAGGGGAGAGAAGGAGCAAAGGGAAGAGAGGAGAGGGGAGAGAAGAAGCAAAGGGAAGAGGGGAGAGAAGAAGCAAAGGGAAGAGAGAAGGGAAACGAAGAAGAGAGGGGAGAGGAGAGA
>BLSH010215089.1:955841-972934 GCA_018402905.1 Glandirana rugosa | reverse complement strand
TATTATCGCTTGCACAGTGCTCCTTGGGATGTTTAAAGCTTGGGAAATCTTTTTGTATCCAAATCCGGCTTTAAACTTCTTCACAACAGTATCTCGGACCTGCCTGGTGTGTTCCTTGTTCTTCAGGATGCTCTCTGCGCTTTAAACGGACCTCTGAGACTATCACAGTGCAGGTGCATTTATACGGAGACCTGATTACACACAGGTGGATTCTATTTATCATCATTAGTCATTGAGGTCAACATTGGATCATTCAGAGATCCTCACTGAACTTCTGGAGAGAGTTTGCTGCACTGAAAGTAAAGGGGCTGAATAATTTTGCACGCCCAATTTTTCAGTTTTTTATTTGTTAAAAAAGTTTGAAATATCCAATAAATTTCGTTCCACTTCATGATTGTGTCCCACGTGTTGTTGATTCTTCACAAAAAATTACAGCTTTATATCTTTATGTTTGAAGGCTGAAATGTGGTAAAAGGTCGCAAAGTTAAAAGGGGACCGAATACTTTCGCAAGGCACTGTAATTATGACGATATTAGGGGCAATAAATAGGTAATCATGACTATATTGGGGGCAATAAATAGGTAATCATGACTATTTTGGGGGCAACAAATAGGCAAACATGACGATATTTGGGGCAACAAATAGGCAAACATGACTATATTTGGGGCAACCAATAAATAATCATGACTATATTGGGTGCAACAAATAGGCAAACATGACTATATTGGGGGCAACAAATAGGCAAACATGACTATATTGGGGGCAATAAATAGGTAATTATGACAATATTGATGGCAACAAATAGGTAATCGTGATTATATTAAGGGCAACAAATAGATAATCATGACTATTTTGGGGGCAACAAATAGGCAAACATGACGATATTTGGGGCAACAAATAGGCAAACATGACTATATTTGGGGCAACCAATAAATAATCATGACTATATTGGTTGCAACAAATATGCAAACATGATTATATTGGGGGCAATAAATAGGTAACCATGACTATATTGGAGGCAACAAATGGGTAAGCATGACTATATTGGGGGCAGCAAATAGGTAATCATGACTATATTGGGGGCAGCAAATAGTTAATCATGACTATATTGGGGGCAGGAAATCGGTAATCATGACTATATTGGGGGCAATAAATAGGTAATAATGACTATATTGGGGGAAACAAATAGGCAAACAAGACTATATTGGGGAAACAAAATAATCATGACTATATTGGGGGCAACAAATAGGTAATCATGATTATATTTGGGGCAACACATAGGTAATCATGACTATATTGGGGGCAACAAATAGGTAATCATGATTATATTTGGGGCAACAAATAGGTAATCATGGCTATATTGGGGGAAACAAATAGGCAAACAAGACTATATTTGGGGCAACAAATAGGTAATCATGACTATATTGGGGGCAACACATAGGTAATCATGACTATATTGGGGGCAACAAATAGGCAATCATGACTATATTGGGGGCAACATATAGATAATCATGACTATATTGGGGGAGACAAATAGGCAAACATGACTATATTGGGGGAGACAAATAGGCAAACATGACTATATTGGGGAAACAAAATAATCATGACTATATTGGGGGCAACAAATAGGTAATCGTGATTATATTGGGGGCAACAAATAGGTAATTGGGAGGAGGAAGAGGAGAAGGGCCATTTCAAACCTCACGCGGCTTCTCGTTTCCATGCATAAATTGCGCTATAAAAATCGCAAGCTTGTTCCCACTATTAGCCAGCGATTCTCTTTCTGCAATCTGAGGGGTTATTTAGCTTTAAGAAGCAGTGGGAGGGGACTTACTGTGCCTCCCGCTGCTTGCTGGTGTTTCTTGGGCTTACCTTTCTCACCGGCGTGCCCGGGAACCAATCCAACGATTCACACAGCTGGGCATAGGGGTGAAGAGAGAGCAGATTGTCTCTCATTGCCTCTATGATCTTGGAGGACTGGAGTGACATCATAACATCACTTCCGGTTTAGGAAGTAAACAAATATTTTTTTTTTTTTTTTTAAAAACAAAAGGATTCAAAAAATGTTTTTTTGATCTTTTGCTTTTTAAAGATAGAGGAGCGATTTGCGGTGTTACAGACCCCAGATCTCTCCATAAAGGGGACCTGTCACCCCTTATTTCTATTACAAGGGATGTTTACATTCCTTATGATAGGAATAAAAGTGATTAAAAAAATGTAAAGAGACAGTCTAGAAATAGTTAAAAAAATTAAAATAAACAAGAAAAAAAAATATAAAGGGCCCCCATCTCTCCAGTGCCCAGAAGCAAACGCATAGGTAAGTCATGCATTCTTATGTAACTGTGTCGGGTATCAACGCAAACGTTATAGTAAGAGCAATAATTCTAGTGCTGTAATTCTAAACAGGTAAAAAAAATGTTAAATCGTTGCCTATGAAGATAGGCACCACTGATCAGGAGGCACTGACAGGCATCATTGATGGGCACAGAGTGCCATCTTAATGGGCACTGATTGGCACCCCTGGTGGTGGGCTCACCTGTTGGTTGGGTATCCTTGGTGGTCTGAAGTGGGCCACCTCGATGGGTCTGCACTGATAATTAATGCGCTTATAATTATCAGCACAGACCCCACCCCCCATCAGGAGAGCAGCTGATTGGCTCTCCTCTACTTGCGCCTGTCAGTGCGAGTGGAAGAAAAGCCGATAAACAGCTCTTCCTGGTTACACTGTGATCAGCTGTGATTGGACACAGCTGATCACATGGCAAAGAGCTTACGTCATAGGCTCTTTACCTAGATCGGAGATGCGGTTTGTCAGAATGACACATCACACCATCGATCGGCACGCGCTAGTGGCTTATCCTGCTGGATGTCATATGATGCCCAGTCAGGATAATACAACCACTTTCTGCCCGTTAGTTTGCTATATAGTGGCCGGGAAGTGGTTAAGGCCTGACAGCCGAAACGCGTTGGCTTTCTTTTTGACTGTGGTTCACATGCAATAATAAAAACAATGTTTTAGTCGACTTCCATAGCACCAGCTTTTCTCCTTTTTTGCATGGACTATATGGAGGTTTGCAGAGACTTCACAGGCTGAGTGCTGTGTCCATGAGGCTCACCAGGCATTGCAAAGGAGGTAGCAGCTCCCATGCACCTGTTCCAATTTTATTCTCTGGGGTCTCTCCCAAAAAAAACAAACAAATATATATATTTAAAGTTATGGGGTTCAAAGTGATTTTCTAGCAAAAAATACTGACGTCCAGGAGGATAACAAGCCAGCGCCCGCCCGCAGGGGTGCACTGCACAGCGATCGGTGGTGTGTCAGTACGATCTTCTAATGGAGGCTCTTTACCACGTGATCAGCTGTGTCCAATCACAGCTGATCACAGTGTAAATAGGAAGAGCTTATCGGCTTTTCTTCCACTTGCACCGACAGATCGCTTGCTCCCCTAATGGGGGGGGGGGGGTCTGCGCTAATTGATTATCAGCACAGCCCCACCCAGGACCACCAGGGATGCCCACCCATGGCCACCAGGGATGCCTACCCAGGACCACTAGGGATGCCTACACAGGACCACCAGGGATGCCAACCCAGGACCACCAGGTATGCCAATCAATGCCCAATAGGGATGGCACTCAGTGCCCATCAGTGATGCCTGCCAGTGCTAATTGATCAGTGCTGCCTAAAAGTGCCATCTATCAGTGCCGACCATCAGTGCCACCTATCAGTGCCCACCAGTGCACCTATCAGTGCCCATCAATGCTGCCTATGAGTGCCCATCAGTGCTGCCTATCAGTGCCTGTCAGTGCTGCTTATCAGTGCTGCCTCTTAGTTCCCATTAGTGCTGCATAAAAGTGCCTCATCATCAGTGCCAATCAGTACTGCCTCATCAGTGCCCGTCAGTGCAGCCTCATCAGTGCCCATCAGTGAAGGAGAAAACTTACTTATTTACAAAGTTTTGTAACAGAAACAAAGAAAAACTTGTTTTTTTTTTCAAAATGTTCAGTATTTTTTTTTTATTTGTAGCGCAAAAAATGAAACCCAGTGGTGATCAAATACCACCAAAAAAAAGTTATATTTGTCTGAAGGAAATGATAAAAATTTTGTTTGGGTACAGCGCTGCATGACCGTGCAAATGTCATTCAAAATGCGACAGCACTGAAAGCTGAAAATTGTCCTGGGCAGGAAAGGGGGGGGGTGCCCGGTATTGAAGGGGTTAAACAAACAAAAAAAGTGATAATTGGCTTCAGCAGCGAAAGGGTTAAAGGTTGTCATGCAAAGCAACAAAAAGCATCAATTCTCCTGCGCTGTGCTAAAGGCTTGGGTGGGGAGTAGTCTATTCGTTGTGCTGTCTTTAGGAGGGTAATGACTGCCTCGCTGCTTCCCACAGACTGGGGGGGTCCGAAATACTAAAACTAAAAAAATACACAAGGGGCACATGGCCTGGTGCATTATCCTCCATGAAATTTAATGATTAAAAACATTAAGTATCATACTCACAAACATAGAATACAGGCATATCAAAAGACCACCATCATCAATGTCTGTTCCATGTACATTCACCAACTGAGGGGGCTGTCTCCAGATGGCAAAGGCTAACGCGTTTCGAGGTAAACCTCTTCCTCAGATCCTGAGGCTCTAGCCTGTTTGTATGTTACTTACTGTTTTTAAGCATTACATTTTATGGGGGATAATTCACCGGGCCACGCGCCCCTTGTGTATTTTTTTGTTAAAGGTTGTCACTGCTGGAAGGAAATGTTCACTTTGGTAAATCGGTGACCAGTTTGTTTTCTACGGCTTTCTTCATTGTTAGTTGTTTCTTTTTATTTATTGGAGAATAAAAGAATGTATAAAGGAAGTGATTAGTGGCGTGGTCCTGATAATCTGCACTTAACGCCTATTTTATTCTGCGGCGGCTTTTACCCGTCAGCCTGGAGACACCTGAACAAGCGCTCGACTCCGCTGAGTAAAATAGAAAAAAAGGACAAAAATAGCCGTTTTATTTTTACCTGCGAGCCGCGGGAGACGATATTTGGCAGACAATGAGCATTGAAGTCTATTCTCCCACGGAAAGGTTCCCCACCTCTCCGCTACAAAGCCGCCTTCGCTGAATAGAACAGCAGCTGCTTAGCACAGCAGTCTTCCTCCCGGGCTTGTATGCCGTCCAGGATTATGGCGGCAGGGCCGGGGAAAAAAAAAAAAGGGGAATAAGGCGGAAATGCGGCTTAAAGCTGAACTCCGGGGCCCCTAATACATTTTCCGCTTTGTGTGCACCAAACCCAGTGTAAGCTAATGGCCCCACTTGGGGGTGGCTGGTTATTGTGGTTCACCTGCTCACGACTGCCCTCAATCACACTCCTGCTGGCAACTGGAGTCAGAACACAAGCTTGTTCTTTCTTTTTGTTGTTTTTATTTGGGGATTGAGCTTTGATAGGGATTGGAGTAGTTATGGGATGCTGGAGGATCAACAGTTGTGTACACTTCTCCAACTCCTCTCCATCACTCTTCCACAACTCCTGGTTCCTCTCTCCACCACGACTGTTACTTAGGACTGGTGAGACCTGGAAGGAAATTTACCAGGCCTCCAAACAGTCTTGTTCAGCCTAGCTAGCACACGTGAGACCTGATGTAGTTTTAGTTCTCCGGACCGCCCTTTGCAGGCATGGGGTTGAGGCTCCCCTTGTAGAAAGTTAGTTTGTTGGTGCTAGCTAGCCACGACGGACTACATCTCCCAGCCCATCTGCACACTGCCCATGACATCAGGTCCCAGTCTTTCTGCACCTCTTTCAAACTGTCTTCCGTCCAATCTGCTTTGTGCATCTCAACTTCCCTGGGCTGTGTCACTCACAGACACCTGTACTTCCCGGAGATCTCTCAGATAGTGTTCTCTCCCGTTGTTCTCTTTCCACTCACACTTGTGCCTCTCCACCAGGATCTCGCTCTCTCTCCTCCTGGCCACACCCAAGCTCTCCCAGGCCATGGACCATCCCCCTCCCAAGACTAGGGGCTCCCTCCAGGCCCTGACAGCCTCCACACTATTCCATCTCCGTCACTTCCACCCGAGCTTCTCCTCCCCCCACTGGGCAGACCACAGTATTTAAAGAGGCCTGCCCCCTGCCAATCCGGGTTGGGGATTGGTCAGGGCTCCTTAACATAACCTCACCTCTTCCCATCCCCTTTTCCAGCACCGCCCCCTTAATCCAATGCGCCCGGCCAATAATCGACATGCAGGGCGCCGGACGCATCGATCCCAGTGTTTTTGTTGTTTATTTTTTTAGAAGCACGTGATTAGAGCCTGTGATTGACTTCAAAAAAGGGTGGGCTCGGGACGCAGAGCACTGCGCCCTGAGCCCACAGAATTGTGTGGCACTAGCGAATTAATACTCGCTATTGTCTTCCTGATTCTCCTCCCAGCCAATCAGGAAGCGAGTCCTGAGACCCGATTGGCTGAGAGAAGAAGAGATCCTATTGGCCGCCAAAGGAAGGAGGAGGGAAGCTGCTGAGGAGGAAACCGCCATGAAGCCTGAGGTGCAGAGGAGGATGCAGGAATGAGCCAAAGCTGCCTGCAACTAGATGGGGTAAGTGCGGGGCTGACCCATGGGTGGTAGGGGGGTGTAAGTGCAGGGCCGACTGATGGGGGGGGTGGCTTTAGGATGTCTTGTTTGCCCCTCCCCCCAAAAAATGTACAGCACCAGCCGCCATTGAGCCGCACTGCAGTGGACAAATCTGACACTAAGGGGTTGATGTGCTAAGACCAGAGAGTGCAAAATCGAGTGCAGCTCTGCATAGAAACCAATCAGCTTTCAGGATTTTTGAACAAGCTGAAGTTAGAAGCTGATTGGCCACCATGCACAGCTGCATAAGATTTTGCACTCTCCAATGTTAGTAAATTAACCCCTTAAAGTGACACTTTTTTTGTGGACCAGTGACACCAATACAGCGATCAGTGCTAAAAATATGCACTGTCACTGTACTAATGACACTGGCTGGGAAGGGGTTAACAGGGGGTTAAATGTGTGCTTAAAATTAAACATGTGCACAGCCGAAAAATTTGTTCATTTTCGTTTAATTTTTCTTTTCGGAAATTCGGGAATTTGAACATTTTGGAAATTCGAGAATTAGTTTATTCGAAATTCAGCCATTCTGATGTAGAAAATTAGAAAATTCAGAAATTCAAAAATAAGAAAGAAAATCCGAAAATTCGAAATAATAACTAACTAATAAATAACTTAAATTATAACATGACATTATAACTAACAGCCACATTTTAAAGGAAATTCCAATACCTATAATTTGATAGTTATTACAATAGTTAAGTTATTATTAGCTAATTATTCTTTCAGATTTTCAAATTATCGGGTTTTCGAATTTCGGAATTTCCGAACTCAAATTTACGAAAGTTTGGAAATTCGAATTTTGGAAATTTGGATGCGTCCGAATTAATGAATTTGGCAAAATTTGTTACAAAACGAATTTACTAAGTCTGGAGGGTGCAAAATCTGGTGCAGCTCTTCCAGGTTGTTTTGTCAAAGCTTCATTGAACAAACTGAAGATAGAAGCAGATTGGCTGCCAATGCACCGTATTCTGAGTACTCCAGTTTTAGTAAATATCCCCCATGTGACTCCAGCTTTCCATGGAGACGACCATCGACCATTTCAACACACATTATGCTGGCATGGTTGCCATCGTCAGGAAACATGGCAGAGAAATGGCTGGCAGCCATCCCCGGAGTGTGTGTGTGGGCATCAAGTGGCTGCAAAGATTGACACAATATGAAATAAGTAGACGTGTGCAATGCATTTTGTTCCAAATTCGTTTTGACAAATTCAGTTTACCGAATTTTTCAGAATATTCATAAATTCAAATAGTCGGATATTCGTAAATTCCTAAATTCAGAAATTCGGGAAAATCCAAAAACCCGAAAATCTGAAATAATAACTAAATATAATAACTAATAACTATTACTATTAAAGAGGAAGTAAACCCAGATGGGGTTTACTTCCTCTATATACCCCTGTAAATTAGAAGCATAATGGGCTACTATGCATCACATAGTAGCCCATTATGTGCCACTGTCCCCTGTGCTGGCCGCATCCATCTTCTGCCCCTCTTCCTTCCGGGGCCATGACTCCGGCTCTGTGACTGGCCGGAGTGGCGTGACGTCGCTCCTGTGCATGCACGCGGGAGCCGCCAGTCACGGCATGGTGTCAGGGGAGAAAAGGCACGGAGGACGTTTCTTCACTGCGCATGTGCCAAAATGACATTGGCACATCAATACACTGCATACCCCCAGAACCGTGCAGGTTTGGGAGATATGCAGGGCACCTACAGGTAAGACTTATTCTAGGCTTACCTGTAGGTTAAAGTGGTTGTCACAGGTTGACAACCACTTTAAATTATAGATTTTGGAATTTCTTTCAAATTTGGCTGTTAGTGAAGGTAACGAATTCATATTTATCCGAAGTTACAAATTATCCGAAATAACAAATGCCGTATCTGTGCAGCCTATTGGTGCCCATTAGTTCCCATCAATTCAGCTTATCAGTGCCCATCAGTGCAGCCTCATCAGTGCCCATCAGTGCAGCCTCATCAGTGCAGCCTCATCAGTGCCCATCCATGCTGCCTTATCAGTGCTCATCAGTGCCCATCCGTGCAGCCTATTAGTGCCCATCAATACAGCCTCACCAGCGCCCATCAATGCAGCCTATCAGTGCAGCCTCACCAGTGTCCATCAATGCAGCCTATCAGTGCCCATCAATGCAGCCTATCAGTGCCCATTAGTGCAGCCTCATCAGTGCAGCCTGATCAGTGACCATTAGTGCAGCCTCATCAGTACAGCCTTATCAGTGCCCATCAGTGCTGCCTCATCAGTGCCCATCAATGCAACCTCATCAGTGCTAGTCAGTGCCCATCAATGTAGCCTCATCAGTGCCAGTCAGTGCAGCCTCATGGGAGCAAATTCTCCTCCCTGCGATCGGCCAGGAAACTTTTGGGAAGGGAGAGGAGAGGAAAGGGAGAGCTGGCCGGATCACACAGAGAGGGGATCTCCGCCTCCTGGACCGGCTCCTATGATAGACGCCACACTACTTCAATTTCCCAGCATATCCCAGTGTGCTGGCATAGTTCACATCAGTGCTTGCAGCTCCAGTGCGTTCCGGTACCAGAAAAAAGTAGAAGGGCTCGTTCACACCACAAAAACATCCTCCAGTGCGTTTTTGTTGCATTTACGATGCATTTCTGGGTGCATTCCAGAAGTTTTTTTTCTTATTTTTTCCTGCTTTTTTTTTTAAAGCCATATTGGACCGGTGTGTTTGTAACGTGTTTTACTGTGGTTCCTATACAGTTTTGTGCAGGAAATATGCAGCATGTAAGGGCCAGTTAACACCATATGCGTTCTAATGCTCTTTTTTTATGAATCCAAAACCGCATAAAAAGTAGGTTACATGGTTTTCAATGGCATAGTTCACACCAATGCTTGCAGTCCAATGCATTCCGGTTCCAAAAAAAAAGAAAAGTAGAACATGCTGCATTTTTCCTGCACAGAACTGTAAGGCCCGGATCACACCTATGCGTTTTTTGGTGTTTTTTGTAGAAACGCGCTACATTCCATTTAACATGGTTTCCTATGCGATACGCTCACATCTATGCTTTTTTGGAAAGGGTCAGAGACTTTTTCTAAATGCAAAACTGTACTTTTATGTTTTTTGTTTTTTTGTTCCAATAGACTTTATTGGAGAAGCTGCAGAATAGCATGTAGTGCGTTGTTGCCGCAGTCTTTCCTACTGCGCACTTTCACCCCCTTCCTGCCCAGGCCAATTTTCAGCTTTCAGCGCTGTCACTTTTGAATGACAATTGCACTGTCATGTGACACTGCACCCATATGACATTTCTATAATTTTTTTTGACAAATAGAGCTTTCTTTTGGTGGTATTTAATCACCTCTCGGTTTTATTTTTTGTTAAACAAATGAAAAAAGACTGAAAATTTTGAAAAAAAGAATAAAATGTTTTCATAGTTTGTTACATCATTTTGAAAACCGCTAATTTTTCTCCTTCACTGATGTGCGCTGATGAGGCTGCACCGATGGGTACTAATAGACAGCACTGATGGGCATTGACTGGCACTGATGGGCACTGACTGGCACTGATAGGCTGCACTGATGGGCACTGACTGACACTGATAGGATGCATTGATATGTACTGATAAGGTTGCACTTATGGGTACTGATGAGCCTGCACTGACTACCACTAATAGGCTGCACTGATGGGTACTGATAAGGCTGCACTGATGGGAACTAGTAGGCGGCACTGATGAGGCGGCATGGATGAGGCGGCACTGATGGGCATTGACTGGCACTGAAAGGCTGCACTTATGGGAACTATAAGGCGGCACTGATGAGGTGGCACTGATGGGCATTGATGAGGCGGCACTGATGGGCATTGACTGGCACTGATGGGCTGCACTTATGGGTACTGATGAGGCTGCACTGATGGGCACTGACTGGCACTGATAGGCTGCACTCATGGGTACTGAAGAGGCTGCACTGATGGGTACTGATGAGGCTGCACTGATGGGCGCTGACTGGCATTGATAGGCTGCACTGATGGGTACTGATGAGGCTGCACTGATGGGAACTAGTAGGCGGAATTGATGAGGCGGCACTGATGGGTACTAATAGACAGCACTGATGGGCATTGACTGGCACTGATAGGCTGCACTGATGGGTACTGATGAGGCTGCACTGATGGGCACTGACTGGCACTGATAGGCTGCACTGATGGGTACTGATAAGGTTGCACTTATGGGTACTGATGAGGCTGCACTGATGGGCACTGACTGGCACTGATAGGCTGCACTGATGGGTACTGATGAGGCTGCACTGATGGGAACTAGTAGGCGGCACTGACGGGCATTGATGAGGCGGCACTGATGGGCATTGACTGGCACTGAAAGGCTGCACTTATGGGTACTGATGAGGCTGCACTGATGGGTACTGATGAGGCTGCATTGATGGACACTGACTGGCATTGATGGGTTGCACTGATGGGTACTGACTGGCATTGATAGGCTGCACTGATGGGTACTGATGAGGCTTCACTGATGGGAACTAGTAGGCGGCACTGATGAGGCAGCGCTGATGGGCATTGATGAGGCAGCACTGATGGGCATTGACTGGCACTGATAGGCTGCTCGTATGGGTACTGATGAGGCTGCACTGATGGGAACTATCAGGCGGCATTGATGAGGCGGCACTGGTGGGCATTGACTGGCACTGATGGGCTGCACTGAGTACCGATGGGTACTGACTGGCACTGATAGGCTGCACTGATGGGTACTGATGAGACTGCACTGATGGGTACTGATGAGACAGCACTGATGGACATTGACTGGCACTGATGGGTACTGATGAGGCTGCACTGATGGGCACTGACTGGCACTGATAGGCTGCACTGATGGGTACTGATGAGGCTGCATTGATGGGTACTGATGAGGCTGCACTGATGGGCACTGACTGGCATTGATAGGCTGTACTTATGGGTACTGATGAGGCTGCACTGATGGGAACGATTAAGCGGCACTGATGAGGTAGTGCTGATGGGCATTGATGAGGCGGCACTGATGGACATTGACTGGCACTGATAGGCTACACTTATGGGTACTAGTAGGCAGCACTGATCAGGAGGCACTAATGAGGCGGCACTGATGGGCATTGATGGGTACTCATTAGGCTGCACTGATGGGAACTACCATAGTAGGCAGCACTGATGAGGCACTGATGGGCACTGACGAGGCGGCACTGATGGGCACTGACTGGTACTGATAAGGCGGCTGCGCTGATGGGTACTGATAAGGCGTGATCACAGGAGGCCGTCATATAACGGCCTTCCAGAACGCGCTGGCTGCGCTGTAGCTGTCATTCGGCAAGTGTTAAACCTGCCCAACAATGCAAAAAGCACTGCAGAAATGGACCGAAAGCAAACTGCAGAGGTGTGAAACGAGTCTAAGGGATCGGGGTAGAACGCATCAAAGTGCTCCAGAACGCATCAAAAACAGTGAAAAAAAACAGGAAAAGGGGGAGAGAAAAAGCACCCAAAAAGCGTCAAAATGCATCTGGAACGGATCCTGAGGAGGGTTTTGTGGCGCAGACCGGCCCTGGGTGTTGCAATGTATTTTAATGAAGGGCAGAATTCCATTAATAAATGAAGTCCTGCACATGGCAGGGAAGGGGCACAGGGCATGGATGCGATGAACGGATGACATTGGGCGGCTGTTCGGATCCTTGGTATACAGAATGCCTCCAGCCAGCCGCCAGGGAAGGGAGAAAAGCATTTAGCTGCTCATGCATGGAAGCATTTGTCTTTTCTATTCCGACTCCGACTCCTCTCATTCAGTCTCGCTTGATTGCAACAAACAAGTACATTTGTAGTCCTCTGTAGTCTACCAGCAAGGACAACAAATGTGCATTACACTTCTGGGAGAGAGACGCCGCGCGGCTTCACCGAGAGCTCGCCGCCCATGTCTTCCCCAACGCACATTCCCTCTTTCATGGTACATTGTTCCTGCGCAGCATTGCACCGCCATGAGGTATAATCCATGTGAAGGGAGAATTCCCCTATACACTGGGCAACAAAGCAATATATTTCATGTTTGTGTATTACAGGGCTGTCTTTGTTATTGATTGGACCCCAGACAAACATTTTCTTGGGCCCTCCCAAATTCAACTATTTGCAGGCAGTGTGGATTCAAGGGGCAGCTGCTTTGGGCCCCACAACAATGATTGGGCCTGGGGCAGCTGCCCCTTTTTCCCTGTGTTAAAGACGGCTCTCACAGGGCCTTCTTTATTATTGATTGGACCCCTGAGCAAACATTTTCTTGGGCCTTCCCAAATTCACTTGTCAATTATTTGCAGGCTGTGCGGGCTCAAGGGGCAGCTATTTTGGGCTATACAACAATGACTGGGCCCAGGAAAGCTGCCCCTTTTGCCTTGGGTGAAAGACAGGCCTCAGGGCCGTCTTTATTATTGATTGGACCCTGGGCAAACATTTTCTTGGGCCCTCCAAAATTAATTTGTCAACTATTTGCAGGCAGTGCAGGCTCAAGGGGCAGCTGCTTTGGGCCCCACAACAATGACTAGGTCTGGGGCAGCTACCCCTTTTGCCCTGTGTTAAAGATGTCCCTCACAGGACAATCTTTATTATTAATTGCACCCTGGGCAAACATTTTCTTGGGCCCTCCCAAATTCACTTGTCAACTATTTTCAGGCAGTGTAGGCTCAAGGGGGAGCTGCTGTGGGCCCCACAACAATGACTGGGTCCGGGGCAGCTGCCCCTTTAGCCCTGTGTTAAAGATGGCCCTGTGTGTATACAGTATACCCACCTCGGATCCGAGAGGTTTTACCCCCTTCATGATCGGGACTATTCAGCACTGTGTTACTTTAACTGGTAATTATGCGGTCATGCATTGCTGTACACAAATTACATTTATGTTTTTTTTTTCACACACAGAGCGTTCTTTTGATGGTATTTGATCACCTCTGTTTTTTTTATTTTTTATTTTATATATAAAAAAAGACCAAACATTTTGAAAGAAAAACCCCCAATACATTTTATTTTCTGCTATAACACTTATCCAATTAAAAATGTAATTTCTTCATATATTTTGGCCAAAATGTATTCTGCTCCATGTCTTTGGTAAAAAAAAAAAACAATAATTGTGTATTAATTGGATTGCGTGAAAGTTATAGTCTATAAAAGATGGTACACCGCGGGTATAGAAAAGAATCACGCCCCTTTAAAATAATCACATTTTGTTGCTTTGCAGCCTGAAATGAAGACAGACACAGTTTTTGTTTTATCCAGCTGCAACTTATACCATCCAAGTGAAAGCTATAACACCAACATATCAAAAAAAAAATCAAAAACAGAATCACTGAGTTGGAAAAAGGATCACCCTCCTTGCGTTAGTATTTTGTTGGACCACCTTTTGCTTTAATTGCAGCCTTTTGTCTGGTGGGATTTGTCTCTATCTAGACTTTGCAATATTTGACCGCTCTTCTTTGCAGAATTGCTCAAGTTCAATTTCATTTGATGATGACCATTTGTGGACTGTAGTCTTCAAGTCATTCCACAGATTTTCAATGGGATTTAAGTCTGGGCTGTCACTAGGCCATGCAAGGACATTCACCTTTCTCTCCTCCAACCACAGTGTGGTCATTGTTGCTGTGTGCTTTGGGTCATTGTCATGTTGGAAGGTAAACCTTCTTCCCATTGACAACTTTCTGCCAGCAGAGGGCAACAGATTTTCCTCAAGAACTTGAGGGTATTTTGCCCCATCCATTTTTCCTTCTATCCTGACAAGTGCTCCAGTCCCTGCTGCAGAGAAACATCCCCATACCAGGATATTACCACTCCCATACCAGGATATTACCACCTCCATACCAGGATATTACCACCTCCATGCTTTACTGTAGGAATGGTTTTGTTTGGATGGATTTCCACCAGACATATCGTTTGGTGATGAGGCCAAATAATTCCATTTTAGTCTCATCTGATAACCTTAAATGCATCTTGAGGATTCTGAGGCCACATGGAAAAGGTTTTTGGTCAAAAAATGAGCACACAGTGGTTAAAGGAGAAAAATATGAATGTCCTTGCATGGTCTAGTCAGAGCCCAGACTTAAACCTCATTGAAAATCCTTTTTCTGGTGGTCAATAGTGAATGTCCCCTTACCTTGGTGGTCAGTGGTGAAAGTCACCTTTTCTTGGTGGTAAGTGGTGTCTCCTTATTCTGGTGGTCAACAGTGAATTTCCCCCTTACCTCGATGGTCAGTGGTGAAGGTCCCCTTATTCTGGTGGTCAATAGTGAATGTTCCCTTATCCTGGTGGTCAGTGGTGAATGTCTCCTTATTCTGGTGGTCAATGGTGAATGTGCCCTTACCCTGGTGGTCAATTGTAAGTTTCCCCTTATTCTGGTGGTCAACAGTGATTTGTCCTCTTACCTTGGTGGACAGTGGTGACGGTCTTCTTATTCTGGTGGTCAGTGGTGAACATCTCCTTACCCTAGTGGTCAGTGGTGAATGTCTCCTTGTCCTGGTGATTAATAGTGAATGTCCCCTTACCCTGGTGGTCAGTGGTGAGTGTCCCCTTACCCTGGTGATCTGTGGTGATGGTTCCCTTATTCTGGTGGTCATTAGTGAATGCCCCCTTACCCTGGTGGTCAATGGTAAGTGTTCCCTTATTCTGTTGATCAACAGTAAATGTCCCTTTACCCTGGTGGTCAGTGGTGATGGTTCCCTTATTCTGGTGGTCATTAGTGAATGTCCCCTTACCCTGGTGGTAAGTGGTGAAGGTCCCCTTACTCTGGTGGTCAATAGTGAATGTCCCCTTACCCTGGTGGTCAATGGTAAGTGTCCCCTTATTCTGGTGGTCAATAGTTAATGTCCCCTTACCCTGGTGGTCAGTGATGAAGGTCTCTTTATTCTGGTGGTCAATAGTGAATGTCCCTTTACCTTGGTGGTCAGTGATGAAGGTCCTCTTATTCTGGTGGGCAATAGTGAATGCCCCTTTACCTTGGTGGTCAGAGGTGTGAAGGTCCCCTTATTTTGGTGGTCAATAGTGAATGTCCCCTTAACCTTGTGGTCAATTGTAAGTTTCCCCTTATTCTGGAGGTCAGTAGTGAATCCCCCCTTATCCCCTGGTGGCTAGTGGTGAGTGTCCCCTTATTCTGGTGGTCAATCGTGAATGCTCTCATTTATGAGGAGGGGCCTCTGACCCTTAAACTCAATGGGCCAATTTACTAAAGCATAAAGTGGAATGAACTTAGGTAAAGTTAAGCCTGGATAAGTAGCTAGGAATGCCCAGTAAGAAGTGATTGTACTTGTATATTGCACAGAAAAGTCATAAATAACCAATGCATTTCAGGGGGCTCCCATTTCTTCAGGGCTAATATTTAAAGAACTAATTAAAAAGATATAATCTGTAATCTTTACATTTTTTTCGTACCTTATACATTGGCCCCAAAGAAGGGAAAAGAAGCTTCAAAAAACATATCCAAGTAGTGCTGGGAATTCAGGTATTTGTTCCTAAATACTTCAATGACTTTAATGGTTCCAGCAATGCTGCCCACAGAGAACAAGGTTTCCTCCCGTTGGGTACCAAGTGAGTCACTTAAAGCATATGGAATGCTCCAGAAGGACCAGGCCAATAGATAAAAGACTCCAAAAAACTTCATTGGCTCTATAACAACATCACATAAAACATTTAACACGTTTTGGGGGCCGCAAGCTCATCCTTCATCAGGGCCTAAAGATTTAAATAGCTTACATGGACACCCTTCAACAAAAACAGTCTGCATTCAGATACAGTGGGGGATATAATGATTGTCTCCCCTGCAGATTGTGTAAGTTTGCCCACTTACATAGAAATGAAGGGTCTATAATGTTTATCATAGGGGTATTTTATGTGATAGAGAGAGAATATCAACCAAAAATCCAGAAAAAAATACATGGTACAAATGTTATAAATGGAGTTGCAGTCAGGGCTGAACTGGGACAAAAATGTGGCCCTGGACTTCATCCAGACCGGCCCACTTAAAATTTGCAAACACGCACAAAAACAGTATATGAACTATACAGAATTTTGCGTAAAAAAAATCCACTATTGGGCATAGGACAGGGCATAGCCACACCAGTGCCCATTAATGCAGCCTCACCAGTGCCCATCAGTGCAGCCACATCAGTGCCCATTAACGCAGCCTGATCAGTGCCCACTGACGCAGCTTGATCAGTGCCCATTAATGCAGCTGCACCAGTGCCCATTAATGCAGCCTGATCAGTGCCTATTAATGCAGCCTGATCAGTGCCTATTAATGCAGCCTGATCAGTGCCCATTAATGCAGTTGCATCAGTGCCCATTAATGCAGCCTGATCAATGCCTATTAATGCAGCCTGATCAGTGCCCATTAATGCAGCCTGATCAGTGCCTATTAATGCAGCCTGATCAGTGCCCATTAATGCAGCCTGATCAGTGCCCATTGACGCAGCCGTGACTAGTCCGACGTAATTATCCGTGACTAGTCCGACGTAATTACCCGTGA